>CM067366.1:50276149-50506295 GCA_034401795.1 Chaetoderma sp. LZ-2023a | reverse complement strand
CGCATGACACGTGTGTTACAAGGCGGGAAAGAAAGAGCGCGAGGGAGGGAGCGAGAAGGAGAGGGAGAGAGAGAGAGAGAGAGAGAGAGATGGGAGAGAGAGAGAGGGACGGAGAGAGAGGGAGAGAGAGGTGGAGCATGGGATAGAGAGAGAAAGGGAAAGAGAGGGAGAGGGAGCGGGGGGGGGGGGGGGGAGGGGTGTGTGAGAGAGAGAGGGAGAGGGAAAGGGAGAGTGAGAGAGAGGGAGGGAGAGAGCGAGAGATGGATGGGTGGGTGAGAGAGAGAGAGGTAGGGAAAGCGAGAGAGAGAGGTAGGGAGGGGGGGGGGGGCGGAGAGGGAGAGAGCGAGAGTGGAGAGAGAGAGAGAGAGAGAGAGAGGGGGATGGCAGAGGGCGGGGGGATGGGGAGGGATAGAGGGAGAGAGATAGAGAGAGGGTGAGGGAGAGA
Source organism: Chaetoderma sp. LZ-2023a (assembly GCA_034401795.1). Lineage (NCBI taxonomy): Eukaryota > Metazoa > Mollusca > Caudofoveata > Chaetodermatida > Chaetodermatidae > Chaetoderma > Chaetoderma sp. LZ-2023a. The sequence continues at coordinate 50,505,850 of CM067366.1, read as the reverse complement.
GAGCGAGAGAGAGGGAGAGAGAGGGAGGAAGGGGGGGGGGAGGAAGGAATGCAGGGATAGAAAGGAGAGTGTGAGCGAGAGAGAGGGAGGGAGGGAGATGGGGGAGATAGGGCGAGAGAAGGGGGAAAGGGATGGAGGGAGAGAGGGAGGGGGAGGGATAGAGGGAGAGAGAGAGGGAGAGAGAGAGAGATGGGCAGGGAGCGGGGGACGTGGAGGGGGGGGGAGGGGAGGGTGGAGGGGGGAGTGAGAGCGCGAGAGTGAAGAGAGAGAGAGAGACTGAGAGATAGTGAGAGGGAGAGAGAGAGAGAGTTGGAGAGAGCGAGAGAGGGAGAGAGAGAGAGAGAGTGAGAGAGAGAGAGAGAGAGAGAGAGAGAGAGAGAGAGAGGTAGAGAGAGAGATCGCGAGAAAGAAAAGAAAAGAGAGAGAGAGACAGAGAGTGCGGAGAGAGAGAGGTGATGGGGAGGGCGGTAGGAGTGAGGGGGGTGATGGAGGGATGGAGGGGGGGAGGGAGGGGGGAGGGAGGGAAGGAGAGAGAGATAGATAGAGTGCGAGAGAGAGTTGGGGAGGGAGGGAGAGAGAGAGAGATAGGGGGTGGGGGGGAGGGGGCAAAGGGGGGAGGGAGGGAGGGAGAGGGAGAGAGTGTGAGGGAGAGAGAGGGCGGGAAAGAGAGAGAGAGAGAGATAGATGGAGGGAGAGAGGGAGGGAGGGAGGCAGGTATATAAGGGAGAGAGAGTGAGAGAGAGAGAGAGAGAGTGAGAGAGAGAGAGAGCGAGGGAGAGAAAGATGGGAGAGAGAGAGGGAGGGAGAGAGGGGGGGGGGGAGAGAGAGGGCGAGAGAGAGGGAGAGAGAGGAGAGGGAGAGGGAGAGTGAGCGGGGGAGGGGGTGTGTGAGAGGGAGAGGGAAAGGGGCAGGGTGAAGGGGGAGGGAGAGGGAAAGGGAGAGTGAGAGAGCGAGCGAGCGAGAGAGGGAGAGAGAGGGAGAGGGAGAGAGAGATGGGAAAGAGAGAGAGAGGGAGAGGGGGGAGAGGGAGAGAGAGAGGGAGAGAGAGGAGAGGGAGAGGGAGAATGAGCGGGGGAGGGGGACGGGTGTGTGAGAGGGAGAGGAAAAGGGGCAGGGTGGAGGGGAGGGAGAGGGAAAGGGAGAGTGAGAGAGAGAGGAGGGAGAGAGCGAGAGATGGCTGGGAGGGAGAGAGAGAGGGCGGGATGGAGAGAGAGGGAGGGAGAGAGGGAAAGAGAGGGAGGGAGAGGGGAGGGCGGAGAAGGAGAGAGCGAGAGTGAAGAGAGAGAGAGAGAGAGAGCGAGAGAGAGAGAGAGAGAGTGATAGATAGAGAGAGGGAGAGAGAGAGTGAGAGAGAGGGTGAGAGAGAGCGAGAGAGAGAGAGAGAGAGATAGAGAGAGGGCGAGAGGGAGAGAGAGATCGCGAGAAAGAAAAGCGAGAGAGAGAGGAGAGAGAGAGAGGAGATGGAGGGAGGGAGGGAGGAGGAAGGGAGGGAGGGAGAGGGAGAGAGGGAGAGATAGAGAGAGGGAGAGAGAGTGGGAGAGAGGGGAGAGAGAGAGAGAGAGATAGAGAGAGAGCGAGAGAGAGAGAGAGAGAGGGAAAGAGAGTGACAGAGCTCGGGAGAAAGAAAAGAGAGAGAGAGGAGAGAGAGTGGATGGAGGGAGGGAGGGAGGAGGGAGGGAGAGGGAGGGGGGTGGAGAGAGGGAGAGAGATAGAGAGAGAGAGAGGGGGAGGGAGAGAGAGAGTGAGAGAGAGGGAGGGAGAGAGATGGAGAGGGTCAGGGAGAGAGGGAGGGCGGGAGGGAGAGAGGGAGAGAGAGAGCGAATGAGTGAGAGATAGGGGAGGGAGAGGGGGGTTGTGAAAGGGACAGGGAAAGGGGGAGGGTGGAGGGGGAGAGGAAAAAGGAAAGGGAGAGTGAGAGAGAGAAAGGGAGAGAGCGAGAAAGGGGTGGGATGGAGAGAGAGAGAGAGAGAGAGAGAGAGAGAGAGAGAGAGAGAGAGCGATATAGAGGGAGAGAGGGGAAGGGAGAGAGAGAGAGGGAGGGAGATGGGGGAGGGAGAGAGCAAGCGTGAAGAGAGAGAGAGAGAGGGTGTGAGAGACAGAGAGACAGAGAAAGATAGAGAGGGCGAGAGAGGGAGAGGGGCAGGGAGCGGGGGAGGTGGAGGGGGGGGGGAGGGGGTGAGAGGGAGAAGGGAGGGTGATGGGGGGAGGGAGAGAGAGTGAAGAGAGAGAGAGTGAGAGATAGTGAGAGGGAGAGAGAGTGAGTGAGAGAGTGAGAGAGGGAGAGAGAGTGAGAGAGAGAGGGAGAGAGAGAGAGAGAGATAGTGCGAGAAAAAAAGAAAAGAGAGAGAGACAGAGAGAGAGAGAGGAGAGAGAGAGAGGGGATGGGGAGGGAGGGATGAGTGAGGGGAGGTGGGGAAGGAGGGATGGAGGAGGGAGAGAGGGGGAGGGAGGGAGGGAGGGAGAGAGAAAGAGAGAGAGAGAGAGTTAGGGAGGGAGGGAGGGAGAGAGAGAGAGATGTGGGGGGAGGGAGAGAGGGGACAAAGGGAGGGAGGGAGGGAGGGAGAGAGTGTGAGAGGGGGGATGGGAAGGGAGAGAAATAGAGAGAGGGGGGAGGGAGAGAGAGAGAGAGAGAGAGAGAGTGAGAGAGAGAGAGAGCGCGAGATACAGGGAGAGAGGGGAAGGGAGAGAGAGAGGGAGGGAGATGGGGGAGGGAGAGACCAAGCGTGAAGAGAGAGAGAGAGAGGGTGTGAGAGACAGAGAGACAGAGATAGATAGAGAGGGCGAGAGAGGAAAAGGGGCAGGGAGCGGGGGAGGTGGAGGGGGGGGGGGCTGAGAGGGAGAAGGAAGGGTGATGGGGGGAGGGAGAGAGTGAGAGATAGTGAGAGGGAGAGAGAGAGTGAGAGAGGGAGAGAGGGAGAGAGAGTGAGAGAGAGAGAGAGAGGGAGAGAGAGAGAGAGAGATATCGCGAGAAAAAAAGAAAAGAGAGAGAGAGGAGAGAGAGAGAGGAGATGGGGAGGGAGGGATGAGTGAGGGGAGGTGGGGAGGGAGGGATGGAGGGGGGAGATAGGGGGATGGAGGGAGGGAGAGAGAGAGAGAGAGAGATAGAGGGCGAGAGAGAGATAGTTGGGGAGGGAGGGAGGGAGAGAGAGAGATGTGGGGGGAGTGAGAGAGGGGACAATGGGAGGGAGGGAGGGAGGGAGAGAGTGTGAGAGCGGGGATGGGAAGGGAGAGAAATAGAGAGAGGGCGGAGGGAGAGAGAGAGAGAGAGAGAGAGAGAGAGAGAGAGAGAGTTTGATTTTAAAATCAAACTGCAAGTTAACATTATGCTGTTGGCGCTCTCTGGAATAATTTGACTCAACCTCTAGAATAGAGAAAAGGACTAGTCTAATATGTTGGAACTTCGCCTAGAACCACCGCTGCCGCCTTTCGTAGTTGCTCTTGTCACATCTGTAGTCTAGATTTGCTGAACTTCAAGCCTGTGGACGATTTGGGATATTCTACTTTCTATTTAGTTAAACCCGCCAAATGGCCCACAGTCGTATCTGGAACCTAATTCTTGAAAACTTGGAAGTTTTGTTGTGACATAGTTAGGAAGGTTATCGGTTACATGTTCCGAGTGACTCCTACTGGTCGGCTGACTTACAGTTTTCCTCATCACATCGACGGAGCGAGGAACCTCACTTTTATCATTTTTATCATACGTATGACAGCTTAACGGATGATGGCCATTCTGTATTTGTGTTTGGCTGATGGCTAGCCGTGGACCCATAGACATATTCGCGACTGACGAGAAGTTATGGGTTTGATAGAAACTGCAGTTTTCCTGCTCTGACCCTGCCTGGAGATGTGAGGATTACTCGTAGGTGATATGTCAGATGTCTACATCGGATTGGACTAACGCCCCCAATATTTTTCATTGTGGCTTCTCGACCGTTTATATGGTTGCTTCAGTTATTCTTCTTATTAAGATATTTATCCCAAATTGGGACAAATATTTCTTCTCCTAGTAAGTGCATAGAGATGTTAATATTGAGGCAACCATAACTTATATTGCGTTCATGTATTATTGGAGATTTGAGTATGTTGTAATAACGCTATCTTTGCTCTTCTCAGCATCCGTTTGTTGGGCAATTGTTACCGCCCGCTTGTATAGATCATTCCGACTGGAACGTCCGTCTCCGCAGTAAATGTCATGTGGCCATGTCTGGAATGAGATGATCTTCGCTGGATTTAGTCTCTCTGTGTAATGTGCACAATTGGTTTCGCCTTACACCCAACACGCAGCCGCAAATGGTTGTTGCCGACCACACCCCAGCCCATTCAAATGGGAGGAAGACCCTATGGACGGGTCGAGGAGCGGGCATGGGGTTGATGTCTCAGACGCCTCACTGGCGTCAGGGGCGGGTGGTGACGCCGATGCAGGGAGCTACTGAAATTACCTGGCATAGTACATAGAAAACGTTGGTCTGTCGTCGGCCCGGCACGCTACACCACAGCATACAGCAGCGCTACTGCTCAATGGCGTATTTTGGCTTAAGCAGCGTGCTGGTTTTTTCTGTTGTTGCTATAATTTATCTGCCTCATATTTGATAAAAAAGTATAGGTGCATTGTAGAGTTGCAGTTGACATTTCCAATAGCTCTGTTGCCCGGTGTTGTCATTAACCACACACATATACTGATGGTCTACTGATTAGCGAATTGTATCTTGCTGATGATGTGTGTAATAACTGATATATCCCAGCCAGTACCCTGCCAAAAACTACATTGTACTTCAGTTTAGAAGTTCTTCGAGTTCGTGTGAAGAATGATTTTTTTAATATTTAGACAATACATCACTACCTGCTAGAACATCATAAAGTGTGTTCACACAATTTGTGTCAGAGTACATTGACACATTGCGAGGGCGAAAGAATGTGCACAGTAAACCAGTTACTATTGCTCCAATGGATATTTTAATTATCAAAAGCATGCCCTTATAATTATCTCTTTCTACCGCAGACATACACACATGAGACAACCATTGCTAATTCATGATACAGTTTCTTAATAATACAGAATATAATGCTCCGCGGCCCGTGTTTTACTTGTATGTGATTTATATATGTATTAGAGTCTTGCACACTGAATCGCATACCCCGTGGTGACGTGGACGATTTTCCTAATTACCTCGAGGTCACCATCTAATTATATTACAGCGATGGTTGTATCCTATGTGCAGTGATCAACGCGCTTTTTTCTATGGTAACTTAATGTTTCTTGCTTTATTGTGTTGATAGTATCGATATAGTTGGTGAGGCCACGTGTCTAGCATTGTGCAGAAAGGACAACTAGAGGTATACCATTCATGGAGAGAAAGGTGACACTGCCAGTCTCCTCCATAAGTACCAACTTTGTTGGGAAACTACGTCATCAATGATCGCGGGCTAACATCCCCATGCAGAGGCAACTTTGATTATGTCTACCCTTCTTCAAACAAGAAACTGTGCCCGACATCCTCGGACGACGCAATCTTCCCAGGAGCGTGCCGTAGCTACGTGGAATGTACGTGGTCAACATCAGAGGCAAACCTTAGGTGCAGACTGTGAGCACTATAACATCGATATTGCATGCATTCAAGAGACTAAACTACCTAAACACTCAGAGCAGCAACTACAGACAGGCCATAAGCTAGTGCTCATGGAGCAAAAAACAGGCCGCATACCGGGGCGTAGGCTTCCTAATCAGACCAAGGGTCTTGGATCATGTCATCAGTTTTGGATACGTCAGTGATTGTGTTGCATTCATCGAACTGGCTATACCTACGCGAAAACACACCACTACTAAGTGTCGAATTGTCATTGCATACGGCCCAACTACCGAAAACGTCACAGAGAATTCGGCAATATTAGATTTCATCTATGCAGAACTGAGCTCCACCATTTACAATCCCAGCTAGATGGCAACTGTTCGTGTGTGGAGATTTCAACTCCAAGCTGGGTAAACTCGGAATTGCGGACAAAAGTTCAGGACCTGGCTTATGCATGGGATCCTATGGAGAGAGCACACGCAACGAAGATACTCTGGTGCCATTCCTTAGTTCCAATGGCCTATTTGTCACAAATACGGCTTTCAAACACCCATGCCGTCACTGGACAACATGGACTGGACACATTACTGATCGCAAAGCCCCAAAAGCTTCTAAGGCTACAACAGCTGTCTTCAAGCAAATAGGGTTCATATTACGCAAGACAGAAGCAAAACCCTTACTCCAGAACGCTCGTTCGTATGGAGGCACAGGCCTCAAGTCTGACCATAAGCAACTCAGTACACGCCTTCAGATGAACGATCTATAACTAATATATAAACACCATAACAGGCAAGAGGGTAGAGTGACCTACAACCTACCCAAGCTCATCAGCGACACTGACACTCAAATGTCATACAAAAAAGGCCTCGGGGAGCAGATAGCTAGTATTGATGTCAGCTCCGAGCCAAACGAAGCCCTAACCAAAATACTGAAATCTATGGAATCATCCACTACCAGCACCATAGGTGTTTTTAAAAAAAACCCAAACTCGGTCTACTGACGACCCACTAGTAGAAAAACTGTCAGCAGAGCAGAACGCATTATGGCTGCGCATCTATCAAAGTGGCCAAAGTGAGGCCCGCACCAAACTACGCCAGGATCGCAATAGTATTCTGTGCCACAATAGCGAAGGCTTAAAAGACCTTGCTATTCAATAGGCAGACTCCCTAGCAGATGAAATCACTGCCATGAATGACTGTCTGAAAATGTTTCGGGCTGTCCGAGCCCTGAGAGTTACTGACAACAGACCACCACACACCGTACACAACTCTGAAGGACACTTTATCGAGATTGACCAGGAAAAAACGGAGGCGATCCGATGATGGTTCAAGGAACAGTTCACTGACAACGATGATGAGCCTTTGCATCCGTTCTCAGGAGACCCCAGCCCATTACTAAAACCTATTAAAACAGCAGAAGTTGAGAAGGCACTTAAAGCCCTGAAAAATGGACGTGCATCTGGACATGATGGCATGAGCAATGAACTATTCAAACATGCAAGTGACATTATCTCAAAACCGATCACGCACCTAATCAATTCAGCTTGTATGGCCCACCTTCTCATCGACGCTGTAGGCCAAGGCATCCTTATTGCACTACCAACGCCTAAGAAGCCACCTGGGCCCCAGGCAAACTGTGACCCATTGTGCTCCGCAGCAGCATATGGAAATCCTATCCATTGTTACTCTATGCCGCATGTGAGACAAGATCGATTACTTCACCGGATCATGTCAAAGTGGCTTCAACGTGAACGCAGCTGCGCATACATTGTATGGGCTCAGCGCATGCTTGTGTCGGTGGGCATGTCCAAATACTGGGACTTCAACAAAATTGGCATTGACATGTCACGAGCCCTCGACACAATTACACGTTCACAGATCCTAGATGTACTACGCCAGGCCAGTTGCAATGAAGATGAGCTACGACTAGTGAGACTACTGATTGCAGCCACCAAGCTGAGAGTATGAGTCAATGCAGTGAAGTCTGTGGGGTTTAAGGCATCAATCGGCGCCCCATAGGGAGATTTGGTCTCTCCGGTGCTTTTCACCTGCTACCTTGCTGCCACATTGGAATCTGTGTGTGAAAGTGTCACAAGACCAAACCCCCCCCCCCCCCAGTGCCAATACTGGTCATGCCACTAGAGATAGCTTATGCCGACGATGTGGACATCAAAGACGAGGAAATGAAACCCCTTGACGAACTCCTCCCAATAGCTGCAAGCAAACATAAAATATATAATCTCTGTATGAATGAATTCAAAACAGAGTTCGCCGGCATTTACCTATCGACACAGTATGAAACTGAAAGTATAGATAATGACGACCCACTTCGTTGCGGCGAACCATGGAGGAAAGGCAAAATCCTGGGCGTCATGGGGAACATAGCTTTCTAGTCATTCTGGAAGCTATGCATTCGTAGATCAAAGATGCGCTTGATAAAGAGGCTACGTTTATACAATGCACCTGCGTATCCGTGATCCTCCCTGCCACCGCAAACACCTACGCACCATCACTGGACACTGATGGCCAGCCAGCATAATTTCCATTGATGCACTATACAAGATGTGTAATACGTCGCCCCTGTCTGTAAAAGTCGCCCAGCAAAGATGGTCCATGTTTTGCCATATGCTAAGGATTACAGAAGAGACACCAGCGCAGCGAGCATTGGAATTCACCGTACTCGGAGGCAGCAAATACAACGCCAGGAGAGGACGTCAATACTTAAATCTGCTAAGCGTGCTACGAGACTACGAGAAAGCAGGACTCGGTACACTCAAGTCAAGAATGGACGTGAGGAAGCAAAGGATTTCGGTTGAGGACAAGTCACAGTGGGAAAAAGCGAAGACGGAGTGATTGCAGCTGTAGGTTGTTTATACTAATACAGCCGCAGAATACAGTAAGCATACATACTAATCATATGGTATGTATGTATTTCTTATTTTATTGACGGGCTGGCAACGTGTGGCGTCATGTTCTCTGTGCTAACTTAGTCGACAAACATGAGCCCATTAGTTTAATTTGTTGATCACCATCTCCCGGTCGGGGGATCGAACCCCCATTCTGCAACTCCGCATAGCATCAGCAACCAGACATCTTTCCACTGGACGACCGCGCCAAGACTAAAGTCAAGATTTGGCCGACCAGCTTTCACATGTCTGATATACTGACACACTGACGATTCATATGGGACTATCTGTGGATGCACCTGCCACGATTCAATCATAAGCTTTTTACTCCTATTGTACTCTGACTCCAGCACGGCTCTGGCAGTATATGTATTTTTTTTATTGACGCACTGGCAACGTGCGGCTTCAATTTCTATGTGCTAACTTAGCCGACAGGCATGCACCCATTAGTTTAATTTGTTGATCACCATCTCCCGGTCGGGGGATCGAACCGCCATTCTGCAACTCCGCATAGCATCAGCGACCAGACATCTTCCCACTGGACCACCGCGGTAAGACTAAAACTTAAGGTGTGGCCGACCAGCTTTCACACGTTTGATATACTGACACACTGACGATTCATATGGGTCTATCTGTGGCTGCACCTGCCACGATTCAATCCTAGGCTTGTGTACGCCTATTGCACTCTGACTCTAGCACGGCTCTGGCAGTACATGTATTTTTATTTTGTTGACGTATTACATATCTAGAATAGTGAATCACTTGAAATTATAATGTCTGCCATTGGTGCCCAGTGATGGTGCATATGCATTTGCGGTGGCGGTCATCAAGCTTGTCTAGATGCTGCCTTTGAAGCAGTCTAGCTTTTAAGGTTCTACAGCATCAAGGATACACAGGTTGCATTGCATATACATAGTGTTTTTGTCAAAGGCATATTTGATCTACGAAACCATAGATTCCAGAAGGATTGGGACTCCATGTTCCCCACGATGCAGTGTGCAGCAAGGCCAGCAGTACTACACAGCGTTGAGCCAGGAATTTAAATCTTCCTCCATGGTTCGCCGCCACAAAGTGGATTTTATTTAGTTTCATGCAGTAGGGTAGACAAATGTGGGTCAACTGTGTTTTGGTTTTATTCATAAAGATTGTCTCAGCTTTTCATTTTCTTGCAGCTATTCGGAGATGTTCGTCAATGGGGTATCCTTTCCACGTCTATGAAGTCCACGTCGTCGGCATTTGCCACCTCTAGCGCTATGCTCAGTTTGTACACTGAGTAGGGGTGGGGTCTGGCGGAATTTTCCTGCACTGATGTCAATGCAGCAGCAAGGTAACGGGCGGAAAGCACAGGGAATAATGCGAATAATACGATATCGTTGTCGGGAGCTGATTGATGTCTCAAACTCAGCAGACTTCATTGCCTTGACATGTACTCTCAGCTTGGTGTCTGTAAGCAATAGTCCCACCAGTCGTAGCTCAAATTGCTTGTAACTGGCCTAGCACAGTGTATTTAGGATCTGTGAGCATTGAAGTGTGCCAAACGGCTAATGACTTGTCAAAGCTCTTTTTGTAGAAATTCCAAATCGTGGGCAGGACTACTGGTACGCGCATGCGTTGTTTGTGCAGTTGCGTTCGCTTTAAAACCACGTTGGCATGATCCCCTGTGAAGTCATCGATCTTGTCTCGGATGCTGCGAAGAATGGCATTGGATAGGATCTCCCATGTGCTATTGAGGAGCACAGTGGGCCGCAGATTGGGGCTGGGGGTGGGGAGGGGGGGGGGAAGGAAGGTGGCTTCATGAGATTGGGTAGCGCGATAAGAGTGCCCTTGGCCTACAGCATCGATGTGAAACTGGTGCATAAATGCTGAATTGATTAGGCGCATGGTCGGTTTTGAGATAATGTCAATTGCGTATTTGAATACGTCATTTCTCATACCACCAGGTCCGGATGTACGTCCATTTTTCAGGGCCTTTTGTGCCTTCTCAAGTGCTTCTGGTGTAATTCGCGTTAGTAATGGTGTGGGGTCTCCAGAGGGCGTGTGCAAAGGCTCATCATCGTGGTCACTGAACTATTCCTCTAACCATTATCGAATTGCCTCGGCTTTGCCCTGGTCAGAACTGATAAAGTTTCAGTCAGTGTCGTGTACAGTGATTGATGGTGTGTAGTCAGTAACTCTCAGAGCTCGAGCTGCCCGACACATTTTGCGACAGTCATCCGTGGCAGTGAATTCATCTGCTAGGGAGTCTGCTTGTTGCATAGCACGCTCCTGTAAGCGTTCGCTGATGTGACACAGAATGTTATTGTGTTCCCGGTGCAGTTTGGAGCGTCCTTAACTATGACCACTCTGATATATGCGCCCATCCATAAGGCTTTCTGCTCTGCTGATAGTTGGACTACTACCGGGTCATCAGTATTCGTCGTTCAGTTGTGTTTTAGAACTCCTATGGTGCAGGTAGTTAATGATTATTACAATGATTTAACAAACTAACGCAATGCACTATTGCATTTACTATGTAAAATAAATTAATATCTTTGAAAAAAGCACTAAGTACCCTTAATGTTACATTGTATCTCTAGTGCATAGCTACCAGTAATATACCTTATCTTAGAAAGAACACATTTTTCTATCTACGCCACCCCTTCGAATTGCATGGTTCAGCTACGTAAACCACGGCGTAGCTTGTCAAATGTATCGAGCAATGCAAACCATATTCAAATTAGTTGCCCATTTTCATGAGCAGTTGCGCATGGAATGTCTAATGGCACTGTTGAAGGTTGTTGGTAGCAAATATAGTGGCATCTTCCAGCAGCATTTCTATCGAAGCGAACACCACGAACACTACGATCATTGATTACTTTTGGTAGGGTTACCATAGAAATGGCGTAATATGTTATTATCTAGAGAGGGATTAATTTCAATCTGTGCTCGGCCATTTCTAGCTAAGCCCCGTTCACACTTTTTGCGAATTGAAATCGATTTTAAGCACTGAAAGCTGAATTCCCATAATGTAAATTCAAGATAATTATATACATTAATTGTTAAATATTTTGAAACTAATTTTACTGGTAGGTGTTGCTGCTTATGGTAAATATGCAATATAATGTTTTAAAAATTGCACACGCATCAACTACATATTATACCTTCTCTTGTGTAGCGAAAGTTTCTCATTTGGTGAAGGAGCATTGTCAAATTAATTGTGAGTCGCGTGTTTTATTATTACGTCAGATACTGAAGTGACAGTTCGGATCCCTCCATTTCCAGAGTAGTTGAAGAAATTTGAAATCAGCTACTCGTGCAGTTCACATCTTGCTCCACAGCAGTCTATAGCACCCATTATTGCAAAAATACCGATGTAATTAGATCTTGTTACGCTCCCAAAGCAATGCCGGTAATCCAAAGACATCATATCTTCTCCGCGGGCAATAGTGATGTGAAATATATAATGAGTACAGTTAATAGCGTGTATAGTGGCGTATGTGCATGAGTGAATTATTAAATTGATGTTAATACGGTAAGAATAATATGATGTATGACGTGAATTATTGGAAACTAACAATGGCAATGCCCCATAATCAAGCTCTGTTAAGGCACACATATGGGTGTGCACAGACGAAGTAATGAGAATAGGACATTGGCGATGTTGCTGGCTAGCGGTGCTGGTGGTTACTCACGCTATTGGCCAACTTGATAATAAGGCGGCCTCATCTCAGAGTGTTATTTGTCAAAGTTATCTGTGAAAAGGCAATCACCACGTACGCCCCATAGCAACATAACGTATTTGCAATTCGCTGCATCAGATTGTCGATGTAAAGGTGTTAGGATTACAGAAGATAGTAACCTATAAGTATGTGCTGGCTTGCATGTGCATTATTCATCAAATACGCTTAGCTCAAAATGAAAAATAATATGGCTTATTCTTACAGTATTGTCGTGGTTCAGTCAATTAATATCGGTGATGCATTAATGCAGCTTCTTTCTATGTGTTTATCATTGATAATTTCAAGCGTTTGCGCTGTGCACAGTATTGTTAGGAACACTATAGTATATGCTTTACGATATGCACAAATGGAACAAATCTAATGCATATTACTCGTCAACTATGCAATGCCACACATGCCCAGACTCTATTAGAATGAATCGTGGTCGGCCATTGCCTTTCTCTCTTGATTAGAGAAAGATGTCCCTGAAATTCATGGCAACGGACAGGCGTGACAAGTACAATGTGGCATGTGCCAATACATATAGTCGTGATCTGTCCGGACACCATTTCCTTCACCTCTCCTTTGTGTAGATTGCATACGCGTAATTGGCCTGTCCTGTCTTAGCTATGCCTCGCTCATCTCTAGCTAAGCCCCACCCACACCTTGCCCATGTTGGGATGAATCGATCTCTGAACACGCTGACTATCAATTTCCAATACAAATACACAGGTTAGCTGTTGACTCTTTTGAAACTAATTTGACTGGGCGCTGTTGCTACCTAAGGCAGCAACAGCGTCCAGTCAAATTAGTTTCAAAATATTCAACAACATGTTTATTAAATAGCAAAGAATTACAAAACATACAATTCATGCAATGTGTCGGACTGTTTGAGGACGGATGACGGTCTATATAGACCACTTTGCGACGTAATGATTGTGACGTCATCATACACGCCCTGAGTTGATTATGACGTCATACGAGGTCAGATGATGGGCGGATACTCTGAAACGGTGACTTAAAGCCATAGTTGGATAAATAAATGCTTGCGGTGGGTATGCTGAGAACATGATTGAAACTGACCAAGTTAGAGCGATGTGGCGAAAGAGGGTGAATATGAAATGTACACCTGTAAATATGTGCTTATAATTGTTAAACCGAGAAAGGGCAGTTACCTAGCGGGTTCATTAGTACTCCGGAGAACGCCCGCTAGCAGGGAAACGTGTACAGGGCCATACGGCCTGGTATTCACCCAGTACCGGCCCATTACGCTGTGCTTTAAGGGATACACACTGATCAGACATGCTTGCATTCTATAACAATGTAACATTTGACGTATGCTCTATTTTCACAGCTACTTAATCGGTCCAAGTAGATGCAACTTGTGTTCTCCCCTGTCATTGACTCAATCTCAACAAATCTATAAAGGAAAGCTGTTGAATATTTTGAAACTAATTTAACTGAAACATGTTATCATCATTTGCAGCAACATCCAATCAAATTAGTTACTCATTGCATTGTAAAGCAGTTGCCGTTTCTGTTCTGGGCGTTACAATGCATAGAAATGCATTATTTTCTCCGAATATATGCATGCAAAATGGTTGACAGAATGCATTTCACGACATGAGCCATTCCTCCCACTTGCGTCAGCGAAATCTATATATTTTATATATCTTATAACTGGCCTTTTACTAGTCAAGTTGTATTACTGCTTCCGTCGTAACTCGGCAACAAACTCCCATTTTTAAAATGACGTTGGCAGATACTGCTTTTTAAGATAGCAACAACTCTGCACCAATGTATATATATATATATATATATATATATATATATATATATATATATATATATATATATATATATATATATATATATATATATATATATATATATATATATATATATATATATATATATATATATATATATATATATATATATATATTTGAGCATTTAGCTTTCATCGGAGTTAGTACTAGTAATATATTTAAATATGAAATTATTATGTATACAGCCTCCTTGCCCACAATGCCCCAAACGGGCGAACCTGCAATACGGTGTTAGCTAGATAAATCAAACGCGAGATCTGTTCACTAAGCAACATATGCTGTCAAACAATACCATGCGAAGACAACAGATAAACACAGACACAATACTCGATTTTAATGGAGAGCTCAAAATAATTACAAATACAATTGCATGAAACAGAAGTTGATAGATAGCAAATGTGGTTTAACTTCAAAATAATACACGGTGTAGTTCAAAATCAAATTATATCAAGATTAAATTGAATTAACTCAATGCCACTAAGCCATGCTATGATAAATACATAGTGGTAAATAAAAGGCAATCACAGATGCCATGAGCTTAATAGCATGTCTCAGTTTGTAAGATAATGAATTGTCAGCGCGGATTTGAACAGGCATGTTATGTTATATAGCATCCTTCTAGATGTAAGTTCAACAATAATAACATGTGGAATGACAGATTTTCTTCTGCCGTAATCAGGAACACAATATAGCCCATCTTCACCAGCGCCCCGAAGTGCTCAAGACACTACCTTTTTCTACCAACATTTAATGCTCAATATTGTCCACGAAAATTACAATCTTTGCTCAGTAAATTCTAAGATTTGTTTTGTAAATGTATTACATAAATATTTACAAAACTGGCAAATCTATTATTCCTATGACGACTTATATCATCAATTACAATCGTTTCATGTGGCAATGTCGTCTTGAAGGAAAGGCTAATACCTTTTTAAAGTTAGTATTCGAAGGACTGCTTTATATCAAGCAACATTCCACTGGTAAATTTGAGAAAAAGTCGTATTATCTTTTCCAGCTAATCGTCATACCTCAATGGCCTTACAGATACCATTTTCCGGTGTGACCATCAACACGTTAAGTTGACCCACGTGAAGTTAACACATTACATCATAATGAACATATATAAAAATAATCGATAATGACAGAAGTAGTATGTTATATATTTGAAACTAAATCATAATTTGAATATGACCATTTCATGAATCTGGCCTATGACAGCAACAACTTCCACTGCCATGATGTGTTTTATTAAATTGTATGATCGTCTCAAAATTGAGGAGGGATTGAGTTAATCATAACAAACAGGCTTCCGTGGCTTGAACTAGGCATTAGCTGGTCACTTATCTATTTGCTATTGGCCCATGTAGGTGTATCAACAATCAAATAGTATTACGATTTCATTTCCTCAGCTTGAACGTCTGCTAAGACGCACCACTGAAGTAGTTATGTAGCAGCCTTAGACAGCAATGACTTCCAATTAAATTAAGTCCAGGATATTCAACAGTATTCTTTAATTTACTTTTGATACATAAGTTATTTCTGAGCTGTACTACCACAGGCCTTGCTGCTTATCTGAATACACTGATGTATCACTCTTCCTAATGTACATGAAACATATATGCATTTGGCTCTCGCTGGCTTTAATTTATCTAGCCGCGGACTGTCCGCTGTGTCTGGCGTGGTAATCCGAGTTCTACTTGGTGGAGATTCAACAATAGTGGGCATGGAGTTGTCTCTGGTTATTATGGGGTTAACACGTCAGCGGTCAAGGGCAGTGTACGGTTGCTGAACATAACATGGAATGGACCTTTCCGGTTGTGGCCATGCCCCACCCATCTCTAGGCAAGCTCCACCGACACCCCGCTTGTGTTTGAATCGATCGATCTCTGAACACCCTGACTATCAATTTCCAAAAAAACCTACACAGGTAAGCTGATGAATATTTTGAAACTAATTTGACTGGGTGCCGTTGCTGTCTAAGGCAGCAACAGCGCCCAGTCAAATTAGTTTCAAAATATTCAACAGCATGTTTAATAAACTGCACATAATTACAAGGACATACAAATCATACAACGTGTCGGCGTATTTGAGATTTGGTGACGGTCTATATGGAACCCTTTGTGACGTAGTGATTTTGACATCATCATACACGCGCTGAGCTGATTATGACGTCATACGAGGTCAGATGATGGATGGATACTCTGGAAAGGTGAATTATGGGATCCATTGCAAGCTAAACTCCATTCAGTTTGTAGGCGTATTTGAATGAATCGATAGTTACTCTTTACAACTGAGTTCCCAAAATTTAATGGTAATTATACACGTAAGCTGTTGAATATTGTGTTGGTGCTGTCTAAGGAAGCAAAGACTCCCAGCTAAATTAATTTCAAAATACTCAAAGTAATTCATTTTTACTTGTAGATTAACCAAATACATACAACTTATACACATTCATGACAGACCACTTCATTTTAATTGTGACGTATTTGATTATAACGTCAGATACTTGAGTATCAGATCGACCCCACTCCACTCAATGCCCGAAAGTTAGTGTTGTTATATAGAACAACTCTCCCATATACGAATATATCCTCACAACAGTTTTATCTAATACATTACACAGACTAGATTGCGCAGATTTCGGTAGCGGAATATAATAGGGGCAACGGGGTTATTGTACCCCACCCCACCACCCTCATCCAGCCCAAGATCCTGAAAAGCCCCCATTTTCTATTAGGATATTTGTTTGAATAATATTATTTATGTAGTTGTTCTTCTTGCATACGAAAATGGCGTCTGGAGTTCTATTCTTGTTTTGTAAAAGAGAGAAACTGACATGGCTGAATATGCTTCAAATTTAGTGAGTTGTTAGGCGCTGTATCATAAACTAACTATAGTCATGCTTACGTTTGCGTTTCACATTAATATTATTTATTATCTTGTGATAAGTAATGACCGTGAGTTGGCTGTTAAATTCGTCTACATTTGATATTAAAATAGAAGAATTCTTCAGCGAGCTGATGGTCCATATTTATCCATGAAAATGCTGGAGGTGCCATTTGAGATCATCTCGATGTCAAGTCTTTGTCAAGGGAGTGTCACGGGACATTCTCTGGGTTCGTTTTCGCTTTCTCACAACAAAAGAATACTATTTTCCCGAGCCCTGGTCAGGTTTAGCCCGGCACTGATGGATACGTGTAATACCAATTAAGTACACTGTGTTTATTATCTTTTCTGACCTTTGTACTTTCTCGGATGTATTGCATACTCCTCAGCACATAGTGCAGAACGTTTAAATTCATAGGCCTACCTTAACGATACATGTGTTGGCCAAGAAACGTGTTTCTATTACTTTCAATCGATTCAATCGATTATAAAACAATAACCATTAGAATAATATCCTTTGGTTTCCAAAATGTATTTTTTCTTATTTGTAGTTATTTATTCAAGGCAATGCCACGCTTCACCATACTCTCTAATCATGTGGCCGCATAGAGTAGCAATATTGAAAACACCCACAATACTTAACTGCGAAGGCTGTTATTAAAATGTGTAGTCAAGCATTGATTTGCACGCACACGTCTGACCGATGAAATAATGAGATAGCAATGTCCTCACAAGGGAACAGAAGAGAAAGGCGCGCTCAGGTAATCTATCATATCTTCATACGGCATACTCCCTCGCCATATTCATCCAGTGCAAGTCGCTCCATAATATTCAACAGTTTACCAACATGTATGTATGTAGTTTTTATTATTGTCAAGCAATAATTCTAGGCACCCTGTCATTGACGATGCATTGCCATTAGGATATTGCACAGTCATCATTGGAATGTAATTCTTATATTTTTCAATGTTCTACCTGAGTGAGGTTCGAACCCAGGCAAGTCTGCGGAACCTATCGCCTAGCGTTTGAGAGCCGAGTGGTCTACCCATCGGCCCACCATCCACAGGACAAACATCCGTATTCACCGGACCAGCTTTCAACTACCCGACTCACAGCGACACGAATTGACTTGAACTTATAGTGTACATTCCAGACTTACTATATCTCTAGACACTTGCAAGTATGTAGTTTTTATTATTGTCAAGCATTAGTTCTAGGAACCCAAGATTGACAACGCGCTGGCACTAGGATATTGCACAGTCATCATTGGAATATAATTTCTTCATCATCTGAATGTAGCGATTCCTGTGTTCTAGGGGTCACCTTCCAGTACGGTTAACATATTTATGCAAAGACGTCATCTCATGGTTGTATACCTGTTGGTTCTCAGTTGTGAGAATTTCAGGCTCTCTGTGCTGGTGTTTTTTCTGGCATCCTTAGCAGATGGACAATCTGTGCTGGACATCTTTTACGGGAAATGACTATGGAGTATACATCTTATATAGTGCATCATTCGAAATTGTGCGGCCTGGTCAGCAGTGTCCAGCAAGGGTACACATGTGCGTGTGCAGTGGCAGGCAACATGTTTATCTAGAGCTGAATTTGGAGCTGCCAAGCTATTTCAATATACACGCTCAAGGATACGTTGTTGAATTGTATAGCCATATTACTTGTTGTCAAAATCATCTTTGCTCGGGGATTCGATAGCTTCCAGAAGGACTGAACAGTTCCACGTGACACAGCGTGCGACGGTATCAGCCGTACAGAAGAGCAGTTGGGCCACAATTTTACTTTTCCTCCACTGTTCTCCATCACGAAGTGGATCATCGTTGTATTTAGTGTGCTGCTTTGTCGATGTGTATATGTGGATGAACGGTTTTCGATTCATTCATAACGAGATTCTCGATGTTTAGTTTGTTAGCGGCTTTAGGAAGTTCTTTGTCAACATGCTTCTTTTCCACGTCTTTGAAGGCCACGTCGTCGGTATTTTCTATCACTAGAGGCATAGTCAGTATGAGTACTAGGAGGGGGATTTGTCTTGTGGAATGTTCCTGTACACATTCCAATGTAGCAACAAGGTAGATTGTTAAAAGTTCATGACAAAGTATATCTTCATGGGAGGATCGGATTGATGCCTCACATTCTGCAGACTTTGCTGTCTTGACTCGCACTCTGTGCCTAGTAGCTGCAGATAGTAGTCTCACTGGTCACAATCAGCTTTCTTGCAATTAGCCCGGTGCAGTGCACCTAGTAAATTTGAGCGTTTAATTGTGCCAAAGGCTTGTGTCATGCCAATGCTCATGTTGTGGAAATCCCAGTGCATGTGTTGAGCCAATACAAAGCCTGCGCAGCTGCATCCACATTTAAAGCCAGTTTGACATGATCCAGTGACGTCGTCGATCTTGTCTGAAATGCGGAATATAGAAACATTGGATATGATTTTACGTATGCTGTTGGAGACCACAATGTACCACGAACTTGCAGGAGTGGTGGTCTAGAGCAGGTGGTTTATTTTGCTTAGGTAGGGTGATAAGGATGCTTTGGCCTACAGTATCGATGGGAATGTGGTGCTTAAAGACTAAATTGATTAAGCGTGTGGTCGGTTTTGAGATAATGCCACTTGTATATTTGAATAATTAATTGCTCATGCCATCAGATCCAAATTTACGTCCATGTTGCAGAGCTCTCATTGCTCTCCCAACGTGTGCTGTTTTAATTGTTGTTAGTAATTGCTTGGGATCACCTAAACCGGGTGCAAATGCTTACCAGCATGGTCTGTGAATTGCTCCTTGAAACATTCACGAATTGCCTCCACTTTGGCCTGTTCAAGCTCGTTAAAGTGCCATGCATAGGTGTGTAAAGTGAGTGGTCGTGTGTAGTCAGTAACGTTCAGGGCTGGGACTGCCAGACACATTTTGTGGCAGTCAACCGTGGCAGAGATTTCATCTGCTAGGGAGTCTGATTGTGCAATGACGAGGTTTGCTAAGCATTCGTTGATGTAGCGCAGAATGTTATTGTGCTCCCTTCATTGTTTGGTTCAGTCTTCATGTTGACCACTTTGCCTGATGCGTGACCATAGTACGTTCTGCCGTGCTAATATTCTTACTACTATACGGTCAACAGTATACATAGTTCGGTTGTTGTTTTAAGGAACTTCGATGATGCTGATGGCTGATGCGTCCACACATTTGAGTGTTGTGGCTAGGGCTTCGTTTGGAACTTAGCTGATCGTATCTACCCACTGAGGTCGTTTTTGTATGGCATGTGTATGCCAGTGTTGCATATGATCTTGGTAAGGTTGTAGGTGCACATACCCTCTTGCCTGATAGGGTCTGTGCACTTTCAGCTGAGCTGGTGCATTTTAAGGTGTGTAATGGATGAATGGTGGTAGAATTGAGCTATACACCTCCATATGAACGAGCATCATGAAGTAGGAGCTTTGCTT
This sequence comes from Chaetoderma sp. LZ-2023a, assembly GCA_034401795.1. Taxonomy (NCBI): domain Eukaryota; kingdom Metazoa; phylum Mollusca; class Caudofoveata; order Chaetodermatida; family Chaetodermatidae; genus Chaetoderma; species Chaetoderma sp. LZ-2023a. The sequence goes on along the minus strand of CM067366.1, from coordinate 50,485,520 downwards.
TGATTATGTTTTACATAGTATGGCATCTAGTTTGGTTGAAGACTGTTGTTGTAGCCTAAGCGCATGTCGGGGCTTTGTGATCAGCATTGCGCCCTGTCCGTGTTGTCCCGTGACCGCATTCCTGTTTGAAAGCGATATTCGTAGTACATATACCATTTGCACTAAGGAATGCCACCAGTGCATCTCCATTTCTGTTACACGTGCTCTCTCCATTTGCGCCAACGCATAATTCAAGTCCTGCCTTCTTATCATTGCTGAGTTTACTCAGTTAGGAGTTGGAATCTCCACACACTAACAGTTGACATCTGGTTGGAACAATTGTAATGGCAGAGCTCAGTTCTGTATAGAAGGAATATAATATTACTGAATTCCCGTTGGCCTTGTCAACAGTTAGGCCATATGCGTTTACTATGCAACTGTTATAGTTAGGTCGATGTACGCGATGAGTGACGCGTCCAAACCTAATGACATGGTATAGAAGCCCTGCGCGGAGTACCAAGCCTAAACCCTGATATATGGCCTGTTTTGCTATATATGTATTAGCTTGTGGCCTTTTAGATGTTGCTGCTCTGAATTTGTAACTACTTTAATAGCTCGAATGCATGAAATATCGGCGTTATTGTGATCACAGAATGCACGTAATGCGGGCCTCTTTGATGTTGCAGTCAGAGCACGTACATTCCACGTAGCGATGCTAAACTACTGCGAAGATTACGTTGTCTGGAGGTGTCGAACACAGTGTCTAGTTTGATGAAGGTTATGCATGATCGGAGTTGCTCCCGAATGCGGATGTCAGCCCACAAGCCTTAATTGGTGGATTACCACTATGCGTACATAGTGTTGCAATCAATCTTATCCAGATTCCATGCCCCTTATATTGTTCAACATTGTCTAATGCCCATAACGTTTGGGTGGGTACAGGTCACTTTCTTAGAATGAAGAATATTGGTAAAAATAGAACAATTTTTCTCACAGCGAAAGACCAAGGTTTGCCTCCAGAAATGCAGGAGATCTGAGCTGAGATGCCACACCCGGTCTGGCTTCCAGATATCGCCACATTAGTATCATGATATTGACCCACCCCCTCGATCTGCGATTGCGTGTTCAACCTGAAAAGACCATTACCAATCCAGCAAATATCTAGAAATGTGTACGTTATCGAGATTCATAGAAAAACAAAAGATAACTTAGAGTGATCAGTCGATGACGCGTCTTTAAAAATCCCCACGTTCACCGCCTTGAAATGTTGACACACCCAACAACCCACCACAGGGGGCGGGGCCAATTCTAAACGTCCTTTTTGCACTCCTCAATCATATGGGTAACTTGCATAACAATACGGTCAGAGGACTTGTATTACAATCAATGTCATGACCTTTTGACCCCATCTCAAACATCCTGGCGGCAGGGCTAAATGTAAATGTGTTCATCCACTCCACACTGATATAGGTAACTGACATACTAAATGTGGTTGAATCCTGTCCAACAATGTCAGAGGAGTTGTATTACAATCAATTCCATGACCATTTGACCCCCACCCCCGCCGCCTGGTGGTGAGGTCAACAGTAAATGTACCCATCCACGCCACATTGATATGGGTGACTCACATATCAAATGTGGTTGAATTCTTTCAGAGGAGATGCGCTACAATCAATCTCCGCAGGTTGAACTGTGACGTTTTTAATCCTCTCCCGCCCCCTGGGGTGCGGGGGGGGGGGGGGCAGTGCCAAATCTAAATGGCCTGTTGCACTCCGGAATCATATGCGTAGCTTAGATACCAAATGTGGTTGAGTTCTGTCTAACGGCGTGAACAAATGTGAATGTGCTAATCCACTCCACATTGATATGGGTAACTGGCATATCAAATTTGGTTGAATTCCGTATAATGGTGGCAGAGGAGTTCTTTGAACTTTTCTCCCACTCCATCTACCCCAGGGGTGGGGGGGGGGGGTAGCCAAATTTAAATGCACGCATGTACTCCACATTGATATGGGTAACCCAAATTTGGTTGAATTCTGTCCAACGGCTTGGGGTCGGAGTCAAATCTAAATTGGTTTTGCACTCGCAATCATATGGGCAACACAGATATGATATTTGGTTCAATTTCGTCTAGCGATTGCAGAGGAGTTGTGTTACAACTGATTTTGAATTTTGCCCCCTGCCACGCCCCCCCCCCCCTCGGGTTGAGCCAAATCTAAATATCATCTAACAAAGCCGAATCATAAGAGTAACCCACATACCAAATCTGATTTAATTCCACCCATTGGTTCGGGAGGAGATAGTGTGACGGGCGGACGGACAGGCGGATATACGGATGGAGGCGACTACAATATCACCGACGTGTTTTTTAAAACGTAGAAATAATTAGTAACTAACAGCGGAATGAAAGACTACTAATTTACTGACACGATATTTCGTTACTGGAGTTTTAAAATGCGTTTCTGTGCCTAGTGAATATGCTAGAACCACTGACACAAAATGACTTCTTCAACCAATGCAAACTTAAATGTAATCCGGTGAGAGTAAGGTAAGGAGATGTGCACATGCTGATGTACGTTCCCTGGTTTAGTCATGCACATGAAGCACGCTATCATGATACTTACATTACCATATCACATGTTATCTTAACAGATTAGCGTATCTATCAAATAAAAGTATGTGTACATTCTTGTCTAGACCGATATAGACCGATATCTGTAAATTGAGTAAACAGTTCGTAATTGTTGAACATGGCAAATTGGCTGGACGCTGATTTCTTCATCTACCCATATCATACACACCATTAAAGATTTCGCCATCAAACATATCGAATACTGGACATTCCATTGACATGAACCAATACTTCGTCTTACGCTGGGACTAGATACTAAAATACTAAGACAGAAATAGTACGTGCATACAATATATGTAAGCGTGTACTGTTTATGTACTGAACAGCTCGTTTCCTGTTCGGAGATTGTCGTATACGTTCTATATTTCCCATAGCACCCGATACACTCATCCGTTTGCATGGAGGAGTGGCTTGCGCATTCTTTGTAAATCGGTTACAATGAGATACATTTCGAGGATCATTCATAGTATTTATAACTAAAAGAGTGAACTCTCACAAAATCGCAATTTCTGCCTATGCATTTAAGCTGTTTGCAGACTTAGACGTAATTATACAGGACGTCGTTGACGCATTTAGCAGCAACAAGTCATAGGCAGCAGCAGGTCCCGGGAAAATTAGTTTCAAAGTATTCACAAGATATTTATTAAATTCAACATGCGTCTTTAAATCCGGGCATTTTTGTTAAGCATGTCATTGCCATCTTGTTGAATTGCTCTCCGTAAGTGGCAATTACATAGAGGGATTACTTTGCTATAATGAGACAATGGAGGGATTCGATCTGCCACTCAATCATCTGGATTGATAATTAGATACATACCGTGCTAGCTGAGGTCATCATCAACAATAGGTGTCGAAAGTGTACTAATTGTATGCCTGTCGTAAATGTACAATATAATAAACATTATGTTCAATGCTGAATATACTGAAACTAATTTGACTGAAAGATGTTGCTGCCTTAGGCAGGAGCCATCCCCAGTTAAGTTGGCATCAAAATAGTCAACAGTTTACCGCCATAGTTAACTTGAAAGTTAGATTCGGAAAATTTGAGTTTCACATTTTTGATAGCGATTCCAGACATGGGCCGGCTTAGGTAGAAATATTATTTTTAATTGGCAGAATGCATACGCTAACCAAAAAAGCAAAGTATGTGCCGGTGGCATCCGGATGTTAAAGTACAGGCCTCATATAAATACTCCCTATTTACGCAATGCCTTTCGGGAACACATACGCGTCCGCGGCATTAGACTAGTTTTGCATTCTACCAACGCTGGACGCCGAGAATAAATCGGGCATCAGCCGAATGTGGCGCACATAGGTTCCCAGATTTGCTACATTCGTAGACTGAAATGACTGCAGTATATTGCTTTTTCTGCAAATACCATCAATAACGCCTTCCAAAGCAGCGAATGTGACCTGAACACACACAGTAGAACCCCTACTCTTGCGTGTTTAGACACGCCACCTGAGAATGTATTTCAAACACTGTTAGGCTTCTACAACAACGTCTTCGCGTCGTACTGAAGCACACTTCAAACTCATTTAGACATTCTACATAGCAATTTCGCATTTCCGATTCCCATCACTGACCCACCAGGCTTGCTTCCTCTTCTAATGCATCAGATACTGGAAACAAATAAGTAGAGATTAATCAGCTGATAGAAAATGGGTAAACACGAGACGAATTTATTGTCACATTTACTGTTATGATTCTATCAATGGCATATCTTGTGGCACATTCATTTCTTCAAAGGCTGCATCTGATCGGCCAATCAAGTATCTGACGACATTAGCAAATACGGCAAATATTATAGTCCAGTAAGACTCGACATGATGTTTACCAAAATGCGGACATTTTGGTTACTAACAAGTTTTATATTTCAAAGTTGTCTTTATATATTCTTGTGTTTGGCAGAAAAGCTCCCCTACACGGGGAAAGAAGTTATTTGAAGGTCAGATATATGAACTCTAGTAAACGGAAAACCCGCACTTGACATTTTCATGGCGATGGAAATCAGCTCAATATTGGCCTACATGGATGTACAGTAAGACAACTCTATACAGACCACCTGCGTTCTGGACCACAATACGGCGGGCCGTCATGAATGGTGCACGTAGCATATACTTGTATTATTATAAAAAATAACTTTGAGAATTAGATCACTAAATGTCAACGTTGAGATACCATGCCACCGCGATACTATTAAACATGCTTATTTTAAGAGTTTGTCCTGAACAAAATAACTGTCTCGTTACGAAATAATTAAAGTAATTAAAAGCGCAGTAAAGACTAAACATATGGTAGGATTTAAAATAAAATAAACATATTATATTTAATGGTATTTTAATACACGGTCATTGAAGTTGTAATTTTGACGTCTTTTCGAAAATCCTCACAAATTTCATGAGCTCTAGTCCATAAACTTGAATTAAAATCATGCTGTATACGTTGCACGCAAGACAGCAGACTAGATGAATCTGGTATTAAAAGGCATGCGACGTGTATGCCTCACATCGGCAGAACATACACAAACGTGTCTATACAATTGTCTTTGTTAACTATACCTCGTTTTAGAAATATATGTTCCGGGTTAATTTTTAAAAGTCACAAATTATATACATTATATAAACAGCGCCTTCGCCCGAATTAGTAAACGCTGAATGGACGCCAGGCCAACTACAGGTTGCTCTTGCTATAATGTTCCTTTTTAACGAAAATGGATTATTACATTGAAAGATTTAGATTTTATGTTCAATTCTGTCACATTGCTAGATGCAGTACAAGTTTAATTTTGCCAGATCAAGCACGGATTGATACTGTTTACTAAAATTCTCATATGATTTACATTGTATAACCTTTGAATTGTATTCATTCTCTTACTGTTGTTAAGTGGCGCACGATGTACGTAATGGAGGACAGTAGCATTGACGAGTTGTGGTGCACAATGCGTATCGGGGACTCATTACCTAGAATGCTGGATGGCAAATCGTATACGAATGCGTCTAATGCGTGCCTGTTGACACATGCAGCACTTCATCTATTGCTTTTTAGCCTGAACTCTGCCACACTGTGGAACACAACTTGGCAAAAATACAACTAGATCGTTTAACAACGGTGCTCAGAATATAGCTGCACATTGCAGTAAAGATAACGACGAGTCAGCGTATATGGAATCTATGCGCACATTGCCAATTGAGAAATATAGTGGTATCGATCGTCAGGGTCTGAAAGATAGCCATCAGAATAATACACTCCCATGCATTGCAGTGAATGTAAACACATTACATACTTCTAATGGCGAACCCACGGGCAATGATGGCATTTGGTCATGTTTGACAAGTGTGTCCGGGGCCCCACCCCCCCCCCCCACCTCGACTCTTTTTTAAAATCTAGATGCTCGCAGATGACATCTCCTGCATTTCCAGAGGTAAATATGGACGATCAGTTGGCTGTTAAAGTATTCTTTATATACATTTAATTTCATTTTATGTGTTCACTCAATTGTTGTAGCCGTCCAGTTGTGAAAACTGGACTGGAGAAAAACTGATTGAACAAAGAATTATATTAAATAGCTAATAATAGAATAATCTAACAGCCACTGAAGGGCCATAGTTATCGCAGGAAATGCAGGCGGTGCCATCCACAGCATCCAGAAGATAAAAACCGATATTAAACTGTAATACAATCATGAACCGTCTGACTCCTAAAACATCATAAAAGTCTCAAAACAAGGAAAAACAATCTTTGATAAGAATAATACTGAACCAATATATAATGGACAAATAAGACAATAAGACCATATCCTGGTATGCAGTTTCTCTCTTTGCACACGAAAATAGCTCTCTGGACATCATGTCCAGACAGATTTTCTCATTTGTAAAAGGAAAAATTGCATAAAACACATTATTCCCTTAAAAAACGTTTTTGATAGAAACAGATTCGGGGCTGGTCAATATCTGGGGCCTGGGGCAAATGCCCTGCTGCTCTTATTATAATCTGCTACTGAATGCGTTCCGTTAGAGCTTAAAGAACAGCTTCCTGGAAGGTGCATCTTTTGGCTACACAGTACATCGTGCATTTCCTAGTCAATGCAGGCTAAAACACTAGGCAGCATGTTGCTGCGTGCATGTTCAAGAGGGCCACAGTGTATTTTGGTGATTCCAAACAATTTTAGTGTATCATCAATAATGTCAGAGTCTACGTGAGCGATTATAGGAATACATACCTACTACAGAATTCATACTATGGAGGAACAAATGCGTATTCTGGAGTAGGACCTTGTCAGATATGGCATAGACTAATCATTGATGAGATCAGGGAAGGCCGTAAGTGGACTATTCACTATTACCCACAAAACCTATGCAATAAACATATGACCACTCACTGAACACGTTGTAGCTATGCACACCAATGCTCTACACTCCGTTACTAGTATGTGTACTGGGCCATTGTCAGAACAGCACACATAGATGCACTCAAGATAATTTCAGAAGGCGGTTGAAGGTCATTGTGTGGTGCATGATTACTGTATTATGCGGCTGTTGTAGTAGAGATATCATACAGCTGCAATCAGTCCTTCATTGATTTTGCCTGCTGGCTCTTGTCGCCAGCTAAAATCCTTAGCTTCGTCAGGACCATACTTGATTTGAGTGTACCGGGCCAAGGTTTCTTGAAGTCACCTCGTCGCATCTCCTGGCTTTGCATTTGCTGGCTCCCAGGTGGGCGAATTCCAAGGCTCTCTGTGCAGATATGTTTCTGGAATAGCTACCATATGTGCTGGGCCACATTTACAGACAGTAATGTATCACACATCTTCTAATGTGCATCTCTAGAATGTATGCTATCTAGCTATCGGAGTCGAATGAGGGTGTGTAGGTGTTTGCGGTGGCAGGAACCAAGTGTGTTTAGTGCTGCCTTTGAAGCTGCCCAGTTGTTAGGTTATACCGGAACAAAGATACGCATATTGCATTGTATAAACGCAGTTTCTCTGTAAAGGGCATCTTTGATCACGAATCCATAGCTTCCAGCAGGACGGGGAAGCTATGTTCCCCATGAGACAGCGTGCAGCGATTTCAGCAGTAGTCCAAAGCAGTGAGCTCGTGATTGCACTTTCCCTCCATGATTCGCCGCAACGAGGCGGATCGTCATTTTCTGTAGTTTCATATTTTGTAAAGATTCTCAATTTTTTGTTTGCTGCAGCTATTGGGAGAAGTTCGTCAAGAGGTATTTTCGTCGCCTATGAAGTTCACATCGGCAGCATATTCCATCCCTAGAAGCATACGAAGTACCCAGGACACTGGGGACGGTGGTGGTGCGAGGGTGGTCTTGTGGATGTGCATGCACGGATGCCAATGCTGTAGCGATTTAACAGGCGGAAAGCACATGGAATAGACCATCTCACTCTGTGGAGCCGATTGATTTATCAAACTCTACATATTTTACTGACTTGGCTCGTACTCTCAGCTTGGTCTCTGCAAGAAGACGTCTCACGGATCGCAGCTCATCTTCATTGCAATTGTCCTGGTGTAGTACATCTAGGATCTTTAAGCTGCTGCGTCGCCTTTTGAAGCCATTTTGGCATGATCCAGTGAAGTCATCGATCCGTCCAGGATGCAGCATAGAAGAACACTGGATATGATTTACTGCATGCGGTTGAAGAGCTCAATTGGCAAGGGGGTGGGGTAGTTGACTTGTTGGTCTTGGTAGCGCGATAAGTGTGTCTTGGCATGCAAGGTCGATGAGAAGGTGGTACATAAAAGCGGAATTGAATAGGTGCGTGATCAGTTTTGAGATAATGACGCATGCATATTTAAATAGTTCATTGCTCATGCCATCAGTTCCAGACGCACATCTATTTGCCATGGCTTTAAACACTCTTTCAATCTATGCTGACCTATACGTTGTTAGTAATAGTCGGCGGCCCATGAGAACGGCTGCAGCGGCATATCAGCGTGGCCAGTTTACTGTTCCCGGGACCATTCCCGAACTGCATCGGCTTTGCCCTGGTCAGTCCTGATAAAGCATCGTTCAGAGATGTATACAGTGAGTGGTGGTGCGCAGTTAGTAACTGTTCAGGGACGGCCTGCCAGAAACATTTTCTGACAGTTTATCCGTGGCAGTGAACTCATCTGCCAGGCAGTCTGCCCGTTGAATGGCAACATGTCTTAAGTGCTCGATAATGTGGCACAGAATGTCATTGCATTCCCGCCATAGTTCGTTGCAATCTTCACCCTGTCCACCGTGACAGATGTCCGGCAGCAGGCACTCTGCTCTGTGGAAAGCGTTACATCCACATTGGCATCAGTATACCTAGACCAGTTATTTTTTAGAACCTATGGTGCTGCTAGCTGATGATTCCATATATTTCAATAGTTTGGTTAGGGCTTCGTTTTGATTAGAGTTGATGGCATTGTTAGTTAGTTGCTCCCCGAGGGCCCTTTTGTTTGACATTTGAGTATTCGTGTTGCTGATGAGCTTGTGTAGGTTGTAGGTAACTCTATCCCCATGCGTGGTATGGCGTGTGTGCATTAGATTGGTTAGCTAAAGGTGTGTAATAACTGGCTTATGGTTAGAATTGAGGTCTGCGCCTCCATAGGAACGAGCATTTGGGAGTAGGGAGTTTGCTTCTGTTTTGCATAGTAGAACGTCTATTTGGTTGAAGTCTGATGTTGCAGCCTTGGAGCCTGTTGGGGCTTTGCCATCAGCACTGTGTCCTGTCCATGTTGTCTAGCGATGGCATGGGTGTTTGAAGGCCGCATTTGTGGAAAATATGCCACTGGAACTAATGCATGTCACCAGTGCATATCCATTGCTGTTGTGTGTGCCCTCTCCATACGATTCCATGCATAAGCAGAGTCCTGAACTTTTGTCTGCATTGCCGAGTTTACCCAGGTTGGACGTGAAATTTTCACACACGAACAATTGCCATATGGCAGGGGTTGTAATGGCAGAGCTCAGTTCTGCATAGCCGAAATCTAATATTGCTGGATTTTCTTTGGCATTTTCAGTAGTTATGAAATATGCGTAGACGGTGCGACACTTAGTTGTGGTGCGTTTTTGCGTTGCTATAGCCAGGTCGATGAATGCAACATGATCACGTATGTATCCAAAACTAATGACATGGTCCAAGAGCCTTGACCCGATTATGCAGCCTAAACCACAGTTTGTGGCCTGTTTTTGCTCACTGAGAACTAGCTGACTAGCCTACGGTTGCTGCTCCACTTGGGTAGCTACTTTAGTCTCGTGAATGCTTGTAATATCGATGTTATAGTGTTCACAATCTGCACATAAGTTTGCCTCTTTGATGCTGTCAGACAACGTACATTCCGTATAGCTATTGTAAGCTCCAGGGAAGATCACTTCGTCAGAGGAGGTCGAATACAGTTTCTAGTTTGAAGAAGATTGGACATAATCGAAGTTGCCTTTGTAAGCTGATATCAGCAACCAATCATTGATGAATTAGTTTCAACAACACAGTTGGTACATACGGAGTAGGTCAGTGAGGAGGTGTCATCGTCCTACCCCATTCTCATTCCTTCTCATTGAAACAACACTTTCAAAGTGGACTAAGTGAGACACATTCTGTCGATGAAATGGTTACGGGGGTCGGACAAGCCTAAAACATATGCTGCCATGCGACAGCCCTTCATGATATCTGGGCATGAAGTTCGTTTATCATCACATAATTTGTATAATCTATGTGTGCCATATGCCAATCGTTGCCCCCTGGCCAACGTGCATAGTCACAAGAACGTGCAACAGTAGCTCGTGCAATGTTCAAACTTGACTGAAGTATGAGAAAATGAAACAAGTTGGATATGGAAATGTATATGCTTGAGATGGATAGGGAAATGAATTTAGAGGCAGTTCTATCAGCAGCTAAATTGTGTGCGGCATGCGCCATGTTGTACACGCCGCATTGAGCCAAGACTGGAAATGTGGATGATGTGTGTAATGCATAAATGCCAGCTGTTGTCTTTCATATGTGTGTTCCCCGGTGAATACAGTTCGACAGCTATGGCCAAAGGAGAAACGTGTACATGTATAGTGTTAGGGACTGCAATTCGTGGTCAAAAAGGCATTGCTGGTAAACAAGATACACAAGCAGGGTATGATGAAAGTGTTGTTCCGGCACGTATAGAAGACAGGCATCCGTGTAGAGCATGCTACCGAAGAGAAGGAAGCTGATGCCTGCATAGTTAAGAAAGCAATGGAATTGGCAAAGACATATATACTTATTATTGGTATCGTTAGTGATGGAGCTATTTTGATAATGCTTATCCGCCACACAAAGTATTATGAACATTTTATATGCAGACCTGGCCCCATACTATTGCCATTACATTTTCAAAGGAGGTATTAGGTAGGGAAATGCATTTTTGCTTGTTATTTACTCATGCCTTATCAGTCTGTGAAACAACATCTAGAATGTATGGTATTGTGAATGCAAAGCTCGGGAATTTATGTCTGGCATCCCAGCAGTTACGCGCAAACGCACTGGTCATTTTCGTCACTAAAACACCTCAAGACTTGTTAAATATGTAGGAGAAAATTGTCAGAGAATAGGTGGAGCCAATGTGGAAGTACTTGATGGAGCCGTGGCATTTAAACGTCTCATCCAATTATGTGCCCTTTACGAGAGTGCCTGTGACCTGCAGCGCTATGCACTTCCAGTCGTTACTGCGCTCGTTTTTGTAGGAGCATTTAAATCACTTCCAAGACGTATGCTAACACAATTTATCACTTGACGTTATCTACAAAGGTTATGGCTGTAGTCGTAGAAACATCTTACAGCTACAATAAGTCCTTCTTATCCTGTGTCCATTGAAACCTGTCCTCAGCCATCGGCTTTGGCATCCTCAGGTCCATTCTTTATTTGAGTGTACCGCGTCCTACTTTCTTGAGGCCACCTCGTACCACGATTAACATCAATGGCTTCCACTCTCGTAGTCTATGCTATTTATACACGAAGGAATGGTATGACTAATGTTAATGGTGGGTCAATCCTCGTATGTATAACCTCTTCGCCATTAAAACAGTATGTATTACTTTATAGCAATAATGCCGAGAAACTGTCCCTGGTGGTCGCTTCAATAGATCAGTATAAATTGAATATTGATTGGTGATTTATCCACGATCGGGGGAAGTTTATTTCAGAAAGAAGGTGGTATATGTATGGGGAGAGAACTATTATGAAAGATGCAATTATTGTGGTCATTCATTTAAGCAGTAATTGCCCTAATTGATGTATTGCGTCTTAAACCGAATACACGAAATAAATGCTCACTATTCCCATGTGTGTATGTGCGTATGCGTGCATGCGTGTGCGTGTGCGTGTGCGTGTGCGTGTGCGTGTGCGTGTGCGTGTGCGTGTGCGTGTGCGTACATGCGTGCATGTGCATGTGCATGTGCATGTGCCAGCGCTCTTGTACATGGGTGTGCGCGGTTTCATGCACGCGCGCGTGCATGTGTGCTGCGTGCTGCGTACGTGCGTGTATGTACTACTGCAAGTGTTACGATCTCTAGTGAGAAATATAATTTAACCCAGAAATTATTCTTCCTTTACGTGATATGCATGACATGACTGGCCTGGCCATATTCGCGTTTATTTTAATATGCCATGTTCACTGTGGGCTAAACTGTTACCTCATTTCCGTAATATCTGATCGAATAACGGCCTCTACCTTAGCAGCGGAAATATTAGCTAAGTCAATTCATATATTGGCACACATAACTACGTTCCTGAAAATAGTCTTCTAATAAGATGTCAACATTATATTCACTATTTGTGATAGCCATTGACTAGATTTGCGTAAAAGCAGCTACAATTTCCAGACAGATAATTGATCAAGAATTCTCTAGTTGAGAGCGATTCAATAAATCCAATCTGATTTAGTCCAGCGCACGTCTATATTTACATTCAGTGATGATTTGATTTTCTATATTTTAGATTTACACAGAATGGGCAAATGGGGATGATGGCCGTCGGGTTACTGCGGATGGAAGTAGTGAACGGTTCATGCAGCTGCAATCAGTGGTCTTCAACCAAATGTGCCGTGTCTTGAGCATCCTAAGCATTGCTTTTATACGAATACGCACTTTTTTAGAAGATGGGAGACTTAACTCACATTTTTATGTTTACCCTTGGATCGGGAACAACCATTTTCGAAATAAGTAATGTTGTGTTTACCAGTACATTGAAGAGGATAAAACCCAAAATATACCTTAACATAAACGGATTCCAAGACAAATTAATGTTGGTGAAATTTGCGGTGTAAAGAATACCTATCAGTGAGCAATATATTACAATTTATAATTAAATCGTCAGGAAAACCGATTGTATAGGTCAGTAAAGTTTATTTGTATGTCAAATCACCTTTTTTGCTATAAGTTTTTTTTAAATCACTATAACATATGCTGCATATAAGCCTGGTTTCCTCATCACTTGGGAACGCTGTTCACTACCGAATGTAGATTCCAGTGCCGAAATCGTGACATTATCATACTGATAAGCATTGCTATGTCATGCCAAATGATAGTCTGTTGTATACTTAAAAAAAAGCTCGCCTAATTAATATTTAGATTCCATCTCTGGGTATATATTTTATACCATGCAAATCGTGTCTAAAATGCGTTTAAGTTACCTCAAATATCATGTTCGTATCTGTTTATCTGCAGTCATGGCTGTGGCGTATTTAGAAACCATCTCGTATGGGCTCGTGCAAAGTATATGCTAAGTTGAATTGCATGCATCTATAACTTTAGTGTGTACAATTTCTCATTGAAACATTTAAATGTGCACTTTCACACCGGAATGAGTGAACATTACGAGACTGAATTTGTGTACCTCAGTTTAAGCAAGCGAAATACATCTTAAGAATTTAAAAATGTTTATTTTCAAGGATTCTGCTAGCAATATGCACCTTTAAGGAACTAGCATTCTTTAGTCGCAATACTGATGCTATTCCACACGTTTAGACATACAGCATTGACAGTACTGATGGTTATATTGGGTTTCCCATTATTGAATGCATGGCAGTATAAAGATGTGTCTCCTGCTGTTGAGACACACATTTGTCAGTCCTATACGGTATGGTGTTACATGACTTCAAACGAAGCAAGTGCGAGGAGCTAGTTACGACCATGTCCGATTTATCAACAATCGCAAAACAGTCTTATGATAGACAGGCAGACAGCCACACCGGGGTGGGGGGCGCTGGGGGGGGGGGTGTGCTGCTCTAATCATTGTCTCACTCTCATATGGGTAACTAACAGAGTGAATATGCTTGACCTACTCCAAGTTTGATTTCTCCCCTCTCACCCATCTCCACCCTGCCCCTGCCTCCACCCAGGGTAGCCACTAATCGAAATGTTGTCTTGCAGTCCACATTCATATGGGTAACTCGCATATCACATTTAATTGAAATCCACCAAAGAGTGGGGAGTGCATTAGCCAGAAGGATAGATATACAGAAAGGTGGATGGACAGACGGACATATGCAATTTGATCCAGCAATACATTCTATAGGAAAGTTTAATTAGTCGTCTCTAGCAAACGGTCTGGACCGTATGACACTGAACAGTAATCCGTTTAAACGTGGAGATACTATTTCTTGATGGTGGTGCGTTGATTCAGATACTGCCATGGCGAAAGACAGGCACATTTGTAGATGGTCTGTACACATAAAATAACAACTTGCTATCCACGAAATAAGTATGTCATGAAGACAATACTATATATAAAATGCAAAACGGATTCCCGTACTGCAAGTGAATCAGACAGATTATTAACTACTCTAATACCATTCGTGGTGTGGGAAATGGAAACTATTGCTGTTATGAGCAACACACGCTACTACAACATTGACTACAAAGTAACTTATCATATGGAGGGAAACTGGTAACTCGCCTGTTTGTGTGAGAAGGCAAGTTACACATACAGATGAATTGTAATTAACCCCTTCATCCATACGTCACGGATCTGCTGCATATTTCGAGTCAGTTTGAGTGAAAGTTGTTGCTCCCTCATTGGAACAAAACAGCAACACGCTTCATACAGATGCCTCGAAATAACCAGCTTTCATAAAACACATAATGAAATGGGTTTAATCAACAGGTCAAATCCATACGACATACCACGGGAAATAGTAATACAATACAATAGGTACAAATAATATCAACTAGTTATAACCGTACCAGCGCTTCCAATACTTCCAATAATCCACAATATATTCAAGCCAAACGGATACACACGCATATACAATGCACAAATATATGACGTCCGAACTCCTTGAAGGTTGAAAACTGATCTGCATAAACTGGTTTCTCAGTGTATGCTCATGCTATAGGAGTGCAGTGGTTACCATACATCTAGCCAAACATATCCCAACCTACTCACTTCTTCTTACACAACATTGACAAAACACAGTGGTAGCTTAACAGTAAATACTACTCAGACACACATTACAAAGACATTAACCCACCCATTGCAGCTATCACAAGCTGACCCACCTTAAGTCGTGACTAGATTCCTGTAAAGAAATAAAAGCCAACAGCATCGCATGCGGCATGTTACTCATTAAAGCTGTGATGAAACTAAAATGTCATTGCAATACAAAGTCATACCATGACACATGAATCAATATGCATTAAAGGGGATATACTCTACTATTAAAGGGGACATAACTTATAATTCAAATCGATATACCATGAAAGTAACAGTCATATATATATATATACATAAAGCCTGTGACATCATGCATGATAGTATCTGGTCCCTTGTAATTGTCCGACACGTGTAAGAAGTGTATGTTTTAACTAGTTAAGAAACATGTTGTCGAGTATTTTGAAACGAATTTTAACATTGCTAACATAGGCAGCAACAACAACCAGTTAAAATAGTTACAAAATATTCAACAGCTTAAATGTCTAGTTTTCTGGAAATTGATGCACAGGGAGTTTAGGGATCGATCGATCCCAACACGGATGTGGTGTCGGTGGAGCTTAGATTGAGATGGGCGACGTATAAAGTTGAAAGGTCCATTACAGTTGTATTCGATGGTTATGGAACGTCCAGTACTAACGATGTGAAACACACAAGCAGAACACAGCAATCTTCAGTCACAATTGCATTTTGTGGGCATGCTATGATGCCATTGCGAAGTAAGGGCCATAACATACTGCATGCATAAGATGCAACTGATACTCTCCTTGTGAAAATAGCATGTTAATTAACAATAGAACGACAGGTAACACTAATTGCAGCTGCTACTGATGCCTCGGCCCTACTTTATACATCATACTATGAAAAATATGTGGATACGACCTGCCATCTACAGTGAAAATGTGCACACGAGTACAGCCATACACGAACAAATAAGAGTAGAAGTGTGTACGGTTATCGTCTTTGCACATGCTCTATCTAAATCCTTTGTTTGTCAATAGTAAATTTGCTACATTTCACAAGCTATGTAGAACTTCATCTCTACGTGCTATTATGCATCCCTGTTCGGGATACAGGAAGTTAAGAGTATTGCCAAGCTAACTGATGCAGTGCACGCAGTACGTGTATTTTACATGGAGGGAATGTAATAAGGCATTGGCAGAGGACCAATGGACAGTGGAACCGGTACAGTTGAATTGAGATCAGCACTATCAACGTTGCTCTGCACAATTCAACGTGCTTGTAGCGCTGCTGTGGATAAACCCACTGGACATTGGTGTTATCGCTATGGCTTCGAGTGTATACACACATATATGCTGTCAGCAGAACATAGTACACTAATTTCCTCTAAGACAGCGAGTGATAATGGCCATGCGTGGCTTCCTTTGGGCTATATATCTCTGTATTATTCAATTACACATGCCCATGGCCTGATACATGACAAATGGTATTTTGCTTAATCGGTTTGACGATATAGTTTCTCTACTATCTACAATTTGGTAATACCATCATGATGGCGAAATGATTTGAATGGCATTTGACATACTTTAAATATATTTTCGAAGTCGATTGGCATGACAGCAAACCATTACGCAGATAAGGAATATAAATTTGAATTAGATTTATGAGTATGCTTTTTGATAAGCTTTATTTTGATATATACGGCATGCTATACTTTGGCATCACATAGCAGCAATGGCCATAGTTTAGCGATATACGCACTTGAATCTACATTTGGCATTGAGTATCTTGGTTAATTGAAGAGCCGTTGGCTGTAAATGGTATTTCTGACAATGAATTTCAAAACACTATAAATATATATGCAACATGCCATTGTTGTATTGTTAATTTAAAAACATATAGCACAAATTTGATATAAAAATAACACCTCTAAAAATATTTGCCTGATGATATAACCCTAGATTTGTAATATATGTTCTACTAAACGTCCCTCTTCACACTTCACCACACATAACACGTGTGAGAATGTGTTTGGCGCTGATCCATATTTCTATCTCGACTGATAGGGGGTTCACCATCATCGGCACATTCAGTTTTGTCGAAGAACTGGATAATCAGTGATCTCTTGATGCTACCAAATGCCCGTGACATGTCAACTCATCTTCCAGACGTCACACTGATTTGAGAGAACAGCGGTTGGTAGTATACATTGTGTCCGCACAAGGTCAAAGTCGACAACTCTTTTCTAATCACGTTCACGAGTACGATTTTACATCAGATCGGGTCAGGCTGTTTTCTTAGTTTTATCAGTGTGGTGTGCGCGGCATCACCCGCAGCATTTTAAAGAAATGTATTGGTCATAGGCAGAGATGAGTATATGTGCAAGGCGTGCTGAGATCGCATAACATACGTGTGTGGCGGTTCCTTGTTGATGGCATCAGACCCAAACGTACGGCCATGCTTTAGGAAAAATTGCTTTTCTAACCACTGGTTCTACAATTGCTCTGTGCAGGAGAATTGGCTGGTCGTGCAATGTAGCAGCGGCCCATCGTTTGAATCAGGGGACTGTTCAGTGAGCCATTCTCTAATTGGTCTCTGCCTTTCCCTGGTCCGAGCGGATGAATTTTCCGTCGCAATTGTGTATGGCGAAATGTTGGTGTGATGTGCGAATTCTTAATCCCATAGTCATCAGCCGAAGTGATCTCATTTAGCCGGGTATCTGCTCTTTTTGATACCCATGACTTTCACACATTCAGTGATTTGGCGCAGCATCGTGTTTGTCTTCTTATATAGTTATATGTTGTGTTCATTCTGACTGTTTGATATATTTAATAGAAAGCGCACTTTTGAGCACATTATGTGGGGCGTATTGCTAAATATGTGTGATACAGTCTACTTTAAAACATTTCAGCTGGTATCAGCAATATACAATTATTTTCTGTTGAGATCAGCCGAAATAGTTGTGCTACAATAGACGGATTTGTGTCTAGCTATGTCCCACCCATTCCTTGCTAATTTCTTCTTACATATTACAATTGCTGGAATTGATTTAAAATCAAGAATGCAAATTTCCAGGAATGTATGTGGGTAAGATGTTGAATAGTTTGTATTCAACGAATCTCCCGGTCAAGTTAATTAAAAGATATTTACTAGAATGTTCACTAAATTGGCATTTCACCAAAGACACAATTTGTAAAGAATCTTGACGGAAATTTCAATTTCCGTAATGGAGCTATGCCATTTTGATTGTAATGTCAGCTAACATGTGGCGTATTTGATTATGACGGACCCCCCCCCCAACCCACCTAATCACACCCACCCACACACATCCCACACCCACACCCACACCCACACCCCACACCCGCAGCCAGTAATGCCAAACACTGTTCTTTAACTGAAATCAATCACTGCTTTCTAAACTGAATTATTTAATTTTAGCATTTTGCTCCAAATAAGTGTACGTGTGATAACCAAATATGCATAATCTGGTGAAATGTCAAGGATTAAGGATATGGCTCTACCAGACTTATTTTACAGTTTCTCATAAATAATTGCTTACCATTTTGAACCCGAAAGGCCAAATACAAGACATTTTCTATAAAGAAAATCCCTTTTGTTGAGTATTTTATAGGTAATTTAACTGGATGGTGCTCCTGTAAATAGTATACATCTGTGGCTACCTTGAATTTGAGGTTCTTGGAATTAAGGGGTAAACAACACTATGAGAATATGTTAACTAGTTTGCTACCATCGGATGCCTGAATTTCAATTGCACTATATGCTGTGCTGCGTATAAATGACAATACAGAAATTTGATATTCAATACATATGTGTCATTGAACACATTCGGGACAAACCATTGATCATTGTTATGGACACGGATAACTAGCTGAAGTATTTGCCATACAATATGTCGTTTCATTGCTAGCTAGTTTCACCGATTTCGAGACAAGATTCACAGGCAAGAATCGAGTTGACGTCAAATTAAAACTTGAACCGAATTCACAGAATCAACCGTTCAGGGTAACTATTATGGGGAATATGTTGCCGATTTAATTCTGTTGTAGTCGGATGGTGTGGGCCTGAAACCTTCGTAAAGATTCCGCCTCCTACCACCGCCAAAAAGCTGTACAGAAGATCATTAATAACTCAGATAGCTGATCACTGCAATCAAAAAAGCAGCCGATGACACTGGTCCCTCAGACAGCCGATCATAGATTCAGGTACCATCTGGTGCAAGCCGCACACTACGCAACGCAACACTACGACTGCATCTGAATCAGCCAGCTGCCCACAAACAAGCAATTAATATCTTTAAGACGCGATATCTTCGCAATCCATCATCCCCACGAAATGCAAAATATACCTCCGCCTGTTCCTTCGTCACCCATCATCTTGATTCATCATTATTCTTTCACCTCATCACCTCAACAGACAATGTATTCACTACCCACTGCTTCATCGTAATCGTGTATGAACTGTTGTATAATTATATGCTGTATTCGATATTACCTGTGCTTGTTCATCTCCTTCGTGGAGTGGACTGACAAACAGCTCTTAAATACTAAACATTAAATGTGACTTTGCTAAATATGACTTTGCTGATTTGCCAAATACTTAAATATTACATATTGAATTCCAAAGGCCAACTATTTTAATCGTGGACGGAAAACTGCTACACGTGTGTTCTGAACTTGTGAATTAATGCATTACCCATATATATTTGAATCTTGCATTCAAACAAATTGTAACTTATTCTTAGTCTGTGAACTGCTAATCAGCTAGAAACTATGCCTGTGAGTTCGCTATAGTTCTTTCAATACCATTGCTATTATGATCTTTTTAATAATACACGACTTTCTTAACTGTTCTACTTTGCACAAGCGATTCATCGTTTAATAGTAGACGTCGTCCGCTGTACTGTACAGTGGTCTGTAGTGGCATCTCCTTTTGCTACTCTATGTTATAGGCAGATTAGTGCACCACTATTCATTGCAACTGTCGTTGCAAAATGTGTATTGTAATATGAAACTGACCGATTATTACAAATTGTACCACATTTCTCCTCTCATTCAGATCATGTAGACAGCGTTTTGTACTTTCATTCGCTACTTGGAAACCTATGCACCAGATATCAGCTTACTTGGAATAGCTCCTGCTAGCACGAGATATCACGGATAGGTAGAAACCGTGTAACGCCACCTCCCACCCTCACCGCCATAAGTTAATCAGGCAGCCAATGCGAAAGCGCAAATTGTGCGCCCTGACCAGCCACTTTCAGGCTCGGAGTTAGGAAACATTGCACATGCCTGTCACCTGTCTACCAGACAAACGGCTATGACATTAGCGGCATCAGCAACATTCACCATCGCACGCACTCAATGTTACTAATTGGTAGCATATTAACATGATATGTTCTCAACCAAATGAAGAATATAATCTGGAAAATAACTGCACTTGCACTAGAGTTTTCTCGCGTAGATTTTCCTGTCCATCCCTTGGCTAAGAGGTTAGATACGTAGGACAAACCGGTCGCCATTCTCGAGCTCACATAATTCAAAGATCATTAACGCGGAGACCAAGAGCAAAACCTGTCTATGGCGGGCACTTTTTTTGGGCGTATATCAAAGAGTTAATACTAAAAGCAAGGTTTCTTAATACGTGACGTAAATGATGTGTTTGGGCAACACAATTCCGATTCTTTATCACTTGCGGTCTTATAACCACGCGTCTCAAAGAACCGTCATTTCATGGTCCAAACAAGTGTCCACTATAGACAGGTGTGTCTGTATTTTATATATTAGCTGATTACTCTTGTAGACTCGCACCTTCTCGATAAATAAGAACAACTCAAACAGCCAAGTAGCTTAAAACCACTAAGACACATTTATTATATCTAAAATGTGAGCATTATCGATGATTGTATCAATGTTTGACACCGTGACCGTTCCAGCGAAAGAAATACAGGTGCTTTTGTTACTGACACCTATTTGTGCCATTGTTGCCGACAGCACCATCTACGTTCAGTCAAATGATTTCGAAGTATTCAACGGGTATGCCTATTATCTTGCGGCCATGGGAAGTTGCAGCGTATTTCGAAAACATTTTGACTGAAAGTCGCTGCTGTTACTAGGAACAATGATAGCATTTGCCCCGTGTATTCTTTAACCACATTGCAACGCCGTCAACGCGCTCATCGTTAACCCTTTCATGATGTGGACGGACAAAACCGGGTTCTACAGTGGTCTTCAGGAATGCCCAATTTGAAGGTCGAGAGAAGATGATTCTTCCAAATTTACCATTGGAGTGACGTGATCGATAAATGAGACAGTCATTCCAGTGTTAATGTTTCAAAGATGTTCTTGTCTTGGCGTGTAAATGAACATTCAATAAACAAATGTTTTAATTTTCTTGATCAAATTTAACCATTAAATTGATTAAGTAACACGAAAGACAGGATTACAGCATGGAAACAATGTTGCTAGAAACTGTTGCTGTCTTGGAGAGAAAAAGTGTGGAGCAATATTAGTTCGCAAAAGCAAAAATACATATTGTATAAAGTGGAATGGAATTGAGTAACATACCTTTATAACACCCGTATCATTCCATGTAATAGAGGGTTCCATTTAGCTATGTCCCGCCCATTTCTAGCTAAGCGCATCCTACGCTTTGCGCACGCCGCGGTCAATTGCTATGCTTTGAAGCCTGACTTATCAAAATCCCAATTTCAATATAACTATACAGGTTGAATACTTTGAAACTAGTTTGACTGGGTGTCGTTGCTAACAGCGTCCAGCCAAATTAGATTCAAAATGTTCAAGATCTCAACATTTCAACATTTTAATTTATTGTATTTTATTTTTTTTTTATTTTTTTTTTTTTCAAACCACCAAAAATGTTGCCTGACTATCAGGTCGAATAGATTGCCAATATCATGTCTCTGTCTGACATAATGTCTCCCGCGGTTATAACTCAAGCTCTTGGGGTGGGGCGGGTGGTTCTAATACCTCTGTCGGCGTCAATCGAATGTAAATTGGCAGCTGTGTTCATGCACTTTACGCTATTTCTCGCAACAATCTCTACAATTTTTTCAAATGTTCAACACACGTTTCAAGTATCAACATAAATGACTAGTAGTACAAGTCGAACATCTTTGCAGAATAGATTTTATAACGTCTTCAGGGCATATTTTAAAATAAGTGAATGTGTATTTTATAGTTGTACAAGTCCCGTCTAAAGATAGCAGAACAATTTCTTTTGATTATCGGACTTTAACAATTTTGATGAAAATTACGAATTGCTTATGTTCCTCCATTTAAATGAAAAAGGACGCGAGAAAATGTGTTCATACACATTGGATTTGTATATAGTTAGAATCTACCCTGAACATAGATTCTAGCCCGTAGTGTTAATTTGTTGGCAACATTGTATGTATCTTCTTGGATGTTGATTTGTCGTATATATGAGAATTGATGTTAAAATGAGAGTATTGGCACACTGGAAGCTTTTTTATGGGCATGGCTCCATATATTAAATGTATAGCCCTATCAGGTATAGCCCCTTTAATCGATGACTTTGGCAGGTAGTACAAACTACTGAGATAGGATTATGAGTAACAATTAAATAATATAGCTATTTAGCCGTGGTTTAATGAATACTCATTGTGGTGCTTCCTCACCATCTAATGGGCGTTGACGTATTTCCTAGCGAATCTGTGAAACACCCTCTATAACGTCATACATTTCCCATATTCCCTTTATACGCACCTTGCACTGCGGTATAGAAATGCATTAATATCTGCCATACATTACCAGTAGTGATGGATTGCTTATCTGTGCTGCGCACAATATATCTTTTGGCGTAATGAAATGTTTCCCTCGAGAAATAAAACCTAATGATGTAGGCAACCGTAATAAAATTAATGATCATATACCAGCATCAATCTTTCGCCGTGGACGTCATTAGCTTCGCGTAATTTAGATGTTGTCCTCACACATGACTATGTATCAATACGCTATTCCCCAATGCGCCAATGTGGATCGTTCTATTTGGCAATCCCTCACATCTATTATGACAGCTTATTAAAATGTGCGCATTAATACCAGCATGGGAACAGCATAGGGACCTAGACGCTATAGATTAAGACATAGCACGTTACTCGCAATTAGAGTACTACCTTATAGCAATGCAACTGGGCATAGTCCCACAAACATACTCACACGAACCATGAGAGTATATATGTGCGTGCAGGTGTGTATGTGTTCGCAATCTTGGGTACGTACATACGCACACTTGTATGTGTCGGCGTGTGCGCGCTCGAGTGCGCGTGTCTGCGCATGCGTTAGTGCATGAAGGAGTCACGCGATGCACTCGTGCCTGATACGGGCGCACACGTGTGTACACGGGCGCGCGTGGGCGGCGCGTGTCTGCGCATGCGTTAGTGCATGAAGGAGTCATGCGATGCACTCGTGCCTGATACGGGTGCAAACGTGTGTACACGGGCGCGCGTGAGCCATGGGCGCACGGGGGTTTAGTCTCTGGTGTCTATGGACGCAAACGGTTGTGTAATGTTAGCACGTAATGAGAGAAAGCCAGCATCTTTAAACGAATCTATCTTCGTTGTGTCACCTGTGGTCCGTTCAAACATGATCCGTTGGCTGATTAGCTAAGATGCACAAACATTATGATATACATTGGAACAGGATACGCCGTGAGCCATACACAGCTATTGGAAAGGTTGTAATAACATTCGCAAATAACTCAGAAATTATTCTGCCTTGATATATGCGAAATGACAGCCTTGTCTTCTCCGGCTATAAGATAATATGTCACTTACATAATGTATCCAATTCTCACCTCGGGTTCACTCGTCAGATGTCATCCCGTTTAGCACCACGCATGCACGAGACCTTTCCAAGTGTGTCCGTCTATCATATGACGTCATAATCAACTACGTGCCGTGTAGAATGGCAACATGATCAATGACGTCAGTATGACGTCACGAGTGACGCATAAATCAGGGGCGAAATATACGAATTGTATGTCTTTACTATTTAAGAAATATTCTGTTGAATATTTTGAAACTAATTTGACAGGGCGCTGATGCTGACATAGGCACCAACTTCAGCCAGTCATCTTAGTTTCACAATATGGAACAACTTATCTGTATAGTTTTCTGAAAATTGATGGTTAGTGAGTTCGGGGATCAAGCGATCCCAACAAGATCGATGTATGGGTGTAGCTTAGCTAGAGGTGGGCGGGTCTTAGCACAACCTGGAAATGTGAAACCACGTTCTGTTTAGCATAGGACAATCCACTCCGTTACTGCGCTTAATACCACGACAGCTTATGAATTGAGGGATTTGATCGGCCACTCAAGTACATGACTCCAAAATCAACGACGTCACAAGTTAGCTGACGTCACAATCATGATGAAGGATGATTCCTTCAATAAAATGGAAAAATCCGTCATTTGTACGAATTACATATATTTGTTGAATTTACTATTCAATAAACATTATGTTAAGTATTGCCAATCTAATATACATGGAGCTGTTTCTGCCATAGGCAGTAATACGCCCCTGTAAGATTAGTGTCGGAGTATTCATTACCATTATAGTTCCCTTGCAATGCAGATTAATTGACTTCTAAATTTACAATTTCAAACCGATGGCAACACGTGAAGACTCGAGCGTATGCCGTGCCAACTGTTTCAAAACGTTCATGTCGTCGTGAAATTCATACTGAGAGCACAATGTTTATATTAGGAGCACAGTGAATATATTGAGGCACGTTTGAATTTGCTATCTAATTTAAAACGCGTGCCAACTGTTTCAACACTTTCACGTCGTAAAATGCATATTGGAAGCACAATGAATATTGCAAGTCAAGCGCATACTAAATGCAAATTCACGCGCACATCAAATGAGATTAGTGAGCACTGACTAATTGGCAACGCTTCCAATATCGCAGGCATATTGGAGCCCATATCAAATTGAGCACGTCTCCAATATGGCGAGCATACTCGGGCACGAGCCAGATCTGAATTGGCAACGTCGTCAAATTGGTCACGTATCCAATAGCGAGCATATTCATACGCGCAAGAAATACATATTCGAGCGCGCTCCAATTTGAATTGATAACGCCTCCAATAGGCAGGCATATTCGAGCCAGCACCAAATTGGCCACGCCTCCAACATGTCGCGAGCATGCGTATGAACATGCTCGCTATATATTGGAGACGTGGCCAATTTGGTGCGGGCTCGAATACGCCTGCTTATTAGAGGCGTTGTCAATTCAAATAGGAGCACGCTCGAATATGTATTTCTTGCACATATGAATATATGGATGTGGATAATTTGACAGTAATTTGACTGACTCCAGTTAGTGCCATAGAAAGAAATAACTTTCAGTCAAATTAGTTTCAAAATATCCCACAAGCTGTTTCTCGCATTACACACTATTTGCCATTTCTGATATGTGTGGGTAAAATGTTGAAAGATACATTACTCTCTTCTGAAATATATATGTAGCATGGCTGGCAATATGCTGCGCACTACATTATACATTCCTCCCACCGACGTAAGAGAAATCAATATATCGTGTAGACCTGACAACTGTTATTTTACTAGTCGAGTTATATTACTGTTTCCCCGTGGCTCGGCAACAAGCTCTCATTTTTCAAAATGGCGTTACTGTAAGTTATTTGTTTCAAAGGCAACAACGACTCTGCGCTATTTTTTAAAGAAACAAACTGCTTTTAAGTTTACATTCGATTTCACTTGCTTTCGTTTTGGCGCGGCTACAGCGGTTTTCTCTCTCCACAGAATTGCACGCGCGAAGCTTGCTGTAACTGTTTTCTCTCCCCACAGAATTGCATGTGCGAAGTGTGCTTCTATGCACTCGCATAAGAAATATCGCATTAATTACTATGGGTATATTTAAATGTGTATTTGTATGTCTTCGCCGCTCGCCCAGAATGGCCCCAAAGAGTGAATTTGTTACCGGGCCAGCTAAATTAATCAAATACAAGGCGTGTAGGTTAAATAACATACCCAATCACATGATACAGCGTTAAACCCACAGATACAATACAAGAATACATAGAGAATCTGGAACGAGGTCACTTTTCATATCACTATTCTGGACCGAGCTGAAAATTATCAATGTGCACGAGCTTTACCGAGTGCAAAATTGATAATTTTCAACGAGGTTCATAATAGTGATATGAAAAGTGACAGAGTGTGAGATTGTATTTATCATATAAACTGTAATTTTGACATATTTGCTAATAGTTGCTGATGTGACTTTTATCTGATTTCTCATCGTTGATTGTCGTGAAATAGATATCGGCGCTGTGACGCGCCACTACTTGATAACAGATACTGAATGCGCAGCAAAATATAGTGACAAACACAAAATCTGGCGATGTCAGCCGTAAACCACACTTTTCTTCTAAGACTATAGCGGAGCCACGGCCATCAAGCGGTACTTCCCTGCCGATTGATACACTGTCAAACGATGGCATTTTGCGATAACGTTTCACGACTGACAAATCGTAGTAAACAAATCGTAGTAAAACATTACCGCGTAGCAATCCCTACGCGTCTTGCTCACTTCAATCAAAGTTTTAATTGGTCGATTTAAATGGGTTGCGCACCCAACAGCCCCTGACAATACTCCGTTGAATATTGACCGGACTAGAAGGCGTGTTTATATGATAAAAATTGTTATTTTACAGGACAACTGGAAATAACTACGAACATACTTACACGAACAATGAGTTGAGCGATACAATATGTGAGTCAACTCCAAAAGCATACGCAGTATAGATCAAAATCCGATTAGATCCAGAATAAATATATTTGACTCATTGTCACGAAGCCAAAGATATGACGAATAAATAGTGGTAAATAAATGTCGATCCAAGATGTTGTAAGCAAACTTAGTGGCATAGCCCAATATGTAATATAATGAATGGGCCGTCTCGATTTAACCTGAACTCGATCGCATGTCCTTCTACTTTATACCGTCTTCCTAGATTTCAGCTCAACAATAATAACATGTGGAATGGGACTGATCTATCCCCGAATTTCCTGACAATTAATTTCCTGATGCAGGTAAGTTGTTGAATATTTTGTAACTAATTTGGCTGGATGGTATTGCTGCCTGTGGGAGCAACAGCGCTCAGTTAAATTAGTTTCAAAATATTCAACAAGATATTTATTAAATAGTAAAGGTATACAATTCGTAAAACAACGCATAGTCCGTCCTCAATAATTCGTTCTTGACGTACTTATGTACGCCAGTCATGACGACATAATGACGTCATTGATTCGAATGTCATTCCACACGTCACATAGATGAGTATGACGTCATAGGATGACTGGATACAGCGGAAAGGTCCAATGTCGCGAAAATCTTACTGTTTGATTATTTAGTATCTGTATGCAGGCCGGACACATCCGTTTTAACCGTACCACTGGAATGAGAGGCTCTTTTTTTTTATCAAGTCAGTCATTGCAATGGTAAATTTTCAAAAGTAGGCTTCTCTTGTCCGGCAAATGGGCATTCATCAATGCCACTTTAGAGTCCATTTTGTGTTGTGACCATTAAAGGGTTAAGTTGACACACGAGAGATTAATCTATTTTATCATAATAAACCATATTAAAATAATCAACAACGACATGATTCGTATATTACATGTTTTGAGACCCAATTTCCAATTTGAATATGAACAGTTCATGCATATGACTTATTAGGCGTAATTAGAAGAATAAATTACTCTTCATTTGAAACATTTACCAAAGATATTCAGAGCTCTGTGCTGATGTCCACGCCGTTAATAAATGCCACGAAGATATGTGGCCTATTGGCGAGTTTGAAGGCGTGTCGCTGCAAGATTTCAATAATCTTAAGCAAGTATGTAATTACACACAGGCAGATTAATTACATCTGGATGAAGACAAATGTCAGCAGAAGTATACGATGCCTAAAGATTAGATGTGTAGCTACTAGTGCTTGTAGAAGAGGATCATGTAAAATAGCATACAACCCCCTTACTATACAGTGCGATAACGCACCACCAGACCTGCTTGCATGAATGCCTGCTATCTCTGGATCTAACAAAATACGTATCATTTGCAGAGACTTGATTTTAGAGCCAGACGATGGTGACATTAAAAACTAGTGGTCGTCCGCAGACTTATCACTACCGTCCCTCCCTCCCGCCCATCCTCTCGACATCCCCACCCCATCGCAGCCTTCCTCACCCACCCACCACCCTACCCCACCCCACCCCCACCCCACCCCTCTTGCTCCCGCCCTCCCTTTCTCTCTTTCTATCTTCCTACCTTTCCTCTCGCGCGCTCTCTCTCTCTCTCGCGCGCTCTCTCTCTCCCCCCTCCCTCCCTCCCTCCCTATCTCTATCTCACTCACTCTCTCTCTCTCTCTCTCTCTCTCTCTCTCTCTCTCTCTCTCCCTCTCTCTCCGTCTCTCCCAGCACCCCACCCCACTGCATGGTAAAACGGCATCCTTTAGAGTCAAGCAGATGAGTATCGATAGTGTGCGTCTGAGACTAACTAACTCCCTCCCTCCCTCCTTCCCTCTTTCCCTCCCTCCCTCCCTCCCTCCCTCACTCACTCACTCACTCACTCACTCACTCACTCACTCACTCACTCACTCACTCACTCACTCACTCACTCACTCACTCACTCACTCACTCACTCACTCCCTCACTCACACACTCACTCACTAACTAACTAACTAACTAACTAATCAACCAACTAACTAACTAACTAACTAACTAACTAACTAACTAACTAATTAAATAACTAACTAACTAACTAACTAACTAACTAACTAACCAAATAACTAACTAACTAACTAACTAACTAACTAACTAACTAACTAACTAACTAACTAACTAACCAATCAAACAACAAAACAACAAAACGACAAAACAGCCAACAAAATAAACAAATAAACAAACAAACAAAAACGCAATGAATCAATCAATCAATCA
Source organism: Chaetoderma sp. LZ-2023a (assembly GCA_034401795.1). NCBI lineage: Eukaryota > Metazoa > Mollusca > Caudofoveata > Chaetodermatida > Chaetodermatidae > Chaetoderma > Chaetoderma sp. LZ-2023a. The sequence continues at coordinate 50,456,484 of CM067366.1, read as the reverse complement.
ATCAATCAATCAATCAATCTGTCAATCAGCCACTAAATCATTAAAGCAATCAATCAATCAATCAATCAATCAAGCAACCAATACAACCAACCAAACAAACAAACAAACAAACTACTAATGGCCAACCGACGACTGACCGACCGACTAACCGAAGGACCGACCGACGGACCGATGGACCGACCGACCCACCAAAGACCGGCCACCCAAAACAATCAATCAGTCAAATAAACAACCAAACAACCAAGCAACCAACCAACCAATCAATCAATCAATCAATCAATTCAACAAATCACTCAATCACTAAATTACTCAGCCATTCAACCACTCAATCACTCAATCACTCAGTCACTCATTCAATCAATAAACACACGAATAAGCAAACAAATACAACGAGCCAAACAACCATCCAACGCACCAGCCATCCAACCAACCAACCAACGAACCAACTAAACAACTAAACAACAAACGAAAAAGACAGACACACAAATAATCAATCAAACAAGCAAGCACGCTAGCAAGCAAACAAACAAACAAACAAACAAACAAACAAACAAACAAACAAACACACGACCAAGGAACCACCAATCCAGCTAGCTAGCTAGCTAGCTATTCATTTATTTATCGATCCACCCACATACCCATTCATAAGTCTCTCCATCCATGCATCATTCTCTCCGTTAGCCTATCCGTTTGTCCATCCCGCTGTAATCAATTGATCGATTATTTAAATTGATCAATTCTTGGTTAAAGGCCCCCCTATCGCACTGCCCGACCACGATAAGCCACCCGAAACACCACCAAAAATGCATCATATCGGTCCCTGCAACCACATCCGGAATACCCTTCCAATGAGACGTTACGCCAAAGAAAATGTGAATGTCACACTAGAGCCTACCAGAGTGGCTTTAGACGAGCACGTTCACAAGATGGGCATTGCCATGGCATGCGCCCCCACACTAGGAAACGATAACATATTTTGGACGGACTACCACAGGATGGATGTAATGAGGACGAACTACGACTAGGAATACACCTAGCTGAAAATAAAAGAAAATGTACATTCTACAGAGTTCGGGACAACATTCCTCTCCTTACAGTGGAATGGTCTCGCGCCGGTGAAAGTGTGCATGCTACTCTGCTGCAGCCTTGCCATCCGCACGAGCTCACTCCGCATGACCAATCCCTGCCACTCCCCATTGCGTATCTACCATCTGATCTCCAACTAGAGAGCGAGTATGCAGCCGACGTAGATTTCATATCCGAATCTCTTCATGAACGAAAGAAAGTTAGAGGTTTACCCATGTACAGTCATTGGCGGCATGCGAAGTGAGCGGCACAGATATAAGTGTACCCATATACACCAATCATCGACAGGCGAAGTGAGGGACAAATGCGTCTAGCTGTACGACGGGGAGGAATGGAGGAACCGCAACATATTCTATTTACGGGTGCACAGCTCCTCCGACAGTATTGCGTGTCGCAGGGCGAGAAACATAGCCTTCAGATCGTCTGTTTAAAAACCGTGGATCCACGGATCACGGATCAACCTGGGCAAAGTAATGCACTTGTATGACGCACCCTCTGTCTTTTTTATGGTATACATATGTAGCGGCTGGACAGTTCAAAATGAAGTTTTAGATACGAATGGCACATGTCTCCGCAAGCGCATCCATTCTATGACGTAGATTCGGATATGAAACTGGCCGGCCATCATGGTCTCTGACTAGACATTATACCCTATGTGCAATATGGTCCCACTGATCGTGAACATGGATCAGCAAAGCTGATATATGTTTGGCCATTTTCTGCGAATACTACTAGACCGGCAGGCGCATACACAATGGCTTTTGCTATACGCGACGCATAGTGCATGCGTCAAATATCCAGAAGCAGCAGGCCAACACAATCGTAGAGGAAGCAAGCCATATCGGAAATCGGACCTCCGCCATAGGACTTAATTAGAAAATCAAAGGAACCCTGTTGGGTTAGTGCGTTTCAAGGAAAAAAGAAGCACATACATCAGAGGAGGTAATTGTTTGTAGAGACATTTGCTGACTCCAGATCTAGCACGTTATTGATGAGAGTCTGATCCAGTCGTACGCTGATTTAATGTTGGCGGATCAAGGAGTATAAATGGATACATGTTCTGGGTCTATCTCCAAAAATCAACAGGCAGATGTTTCGGCCTCTATTTCAGGAAGTGTTAGAGTTGCCCCGCATTATGCGAGTTTAGCGTTTGATTTACGTATGAGTATTTGCCCGATTGAATTTCCGCATGCATGTATCTTATCGAGTTGACACCAAATGAGCTATCAGCGTCGTCTCGTGACATTTTGTGGCGAGACAAATTAGTTTGCGATATTTGCACCATTATTATGTATAGTCGAAGTCATTATTAACTGCAGAACATCAGTGAATATTATTCCTAGCATTCCAACAGGCTATTGTGGTCCATTCATTACATTTGTATGTTCCTCCTGAATTGTCATTTGCACAACGTTCAAATTATGGAAGGCAGACTGGTGACATCTCCACGGAATGACAGGGGTGGCAACGAACGCCGTAAAAGGTGGACTCTAGCCAATTGCTGAATGTCAGTCTACGAAACTATTGCGTGTATCGAAGCCATCACGATGGCAAGTCACTTGACTGCCGTACCGTCTCGGAAATGCCAGATATAACTAATCCATATCCAGAGGACACATGTATGAATGCCCTTTTAGATATCTCCCACCCATCTCTGGATAAGCTCCTACGGTTTTCCCGTATTGGGATCGATTGAACCCTACATTTCCAGACTCCTAATATCAAGGTAACTATGCATGTAAGCAGTTGACTATTTTGAAACTAATTTGACTTGGTGCTGTGGCTGCCTTTGGCAGCAGCAGCACCCAGGCAAATGTGTTTCAAATGCTAAATAGAATGTTTATTAAGCAGCAAGGACATGCGAGTCGTACACATGGCAGCCATTTAAATGTTCATGTTGGACTTAACTTATATCTGACTAGTTCATTATGAGGTAATATGCATGCATGGCAGATTACGTAATCAAATAATTTGGCGAAATAGAGGGATCCATGTCTAGCTATGCCACGCCGATTTCTAGCTAAGGTTCTGTCTCTTTATATTCGTGTTGAAATCGGGTGGATAGCTGATTTTCCAGATACCAAATAGCATGGCAATTGCACTGATAAGCTCTTTGCTATTTTGAAACTAATGCAACTGGCGACTGCTAATGCTTATGCCAGCAACAGCATCCAGTCAAATTAAATATGAATATTCATCAGAGTGCGTATTACATTTTACATTCACAAAGAACATACATTTCGTACACTAGTGAAGACCCGTTCAATGTTCGTGATCGAGCAATAGGTCATTATGAGTGTGACGTCAATTAGGCGGTGACATATTTGATTATGACATCAGGCATTTGATCCCTCAGTTGAAGGATGGATAATTCTCAGAGATGTTGCCTACGACTGAAGAGAATGTGTTCATGTAGAAGTAACGTGATAACCAAATAAACGGCAATGCTTAAATCAGCGTTCACGTCAGTACTCAAAATAGCATTATTCATTGACAGCTTTACTCATTAATTGACGCATTCCAATGTATCCGGTGCCAGAATAAATCGACCAGTCTCTTCACGTCTATCTTTCGGGCACGATATACGAGACTATCTAAATACTCGTGCCACTGATTAAGCCATATATGATCATCATTATACACAGCGTTAGAATCGTCGTCTGCCAAAACTGCTCTAAGCTTTTAATGATTCTGGCACAATGCGGAAGATGCGTGTGTATACGATAATATGCCGGGGATGAAAACTCGAAGAACATATATAGTGCGAGTGGTGGGGGTGATCCGATATGTCATTCATTCACATGTCCTCGTCACATAAAGTCAGACACCACAATACATTGTGACGTACTTAGCTCCGCCGTGCACGCTGAGAAATTCACCACGTTTACCAAGTCTTTGATTGATTTCCTATTGAATACACTTTCTGTTGCATATTTTGAAACTAATTTGGCTGAGTACTGTTGTAACCATAGGCAACAACAGCACCGAGCCAAATTAAATTCAGAATGGGCAATAGCATACTTGTATACATAGCGTGAAATTGTGATTCTGGAAAGTCAGCATTAAAAGTATATAAATCCATCCCACACATACGCAAAGCCTGGGCGAATCTTAATTAGAAATGGGAGTTTCATAGCTAGAAATGAATCCTGAGTCTGTTGTTTTATTCACGTTGTAGATATCGGATCGTCTTATGGGAAGTCATGACCCCGTTAGACGTCTTATATTTGCGAGTAAGACCTCAGTGAAATTCATATTTGAAAATACCAGGTGAGCTAATGAACTGAGTGAATAATATAGTAGCAGTTAGATACGTAGTAGGAAGGTGCACCGGTTGACTTTGACCAGTGCTAGTGGTACAGTTTCGCGGAAACAGGATAGAAACTAGATCGAAACTGTAGTAGTACATTCATCATAATAAGTTAGAAATTGGAATAGATTGAAATAGGAACAACGGTTCTGGGTTGATGATATCTGTCAATAGTTGAAGATAAAAGTTGTTGCTGTGGGATCGGCACACACTTTTATAATGTTCAGCAGTAGTTTCGGTCGTTAGTTTAGTAAATATTCGAGTGATAGGAATCGATGGGAATCGAGAGAGAGTATAGGAAAGTATAGGTGACAGACTGACATTTAGTTGTTGACGGTCGGCATTCCGACTCCCTTAAGCAAGTACAACAACACCAGCTGGCAATGAGATCATACAGCTCATGTGCTTATTAACGTTCGCTTCCTACATGCTTATCCATGATAGGCAAGGGACAGGACAGAGGCATTGCAGCGTCCTGTAGGAATTAATAACACAATCGAAATTTGTATATCAACTATATGTCAATCAAAGAAAGGCATGCTACAACAACACATTCCGTAATGTTGTTAGTTAGCTGACAGATCGCATCAAATCAGAACCAGCTAGAACCGCTTTGCTAGAGTTAGGGTGTAGATATATCGTGTTTAGTAATGAATCCCTAGAAGAGAAGCCCAGAGTTTGATTGGCCGAGATGACGTCATAATCAGAGAGACAAAAGAAACAAGGTTTCAAAGTAAAGTCGCGGGATAGGCGGGCAGAGATTGGTCAGGACGATCAACAAGAATAGGTACGAACTTCTAGGAAGAGATAAGCAGGGGTTGATTGGATGCAAGAATGATGCGGGCCAATCAAACAGTGGTTATATCTACCTAGAAGGATGAAAGGAAGAGAAACTATATATTACGATATATATAGATCTATATATCGTAATATGTATAGAAGGTAGGAAAATATGAAGAGTATTTAATAGGCACTTGGTCTATTGAAAAGGGGATCTTCACCATCTGTGATTCCAAAGCAGACGTGGCTTTGTCAGTAGTAATCAAGTCGTTGTTACGTTAGGCTAGCTAGATATCATATCGACCGTAGTGTCGAGAGTAATCGGTAGCCGTAAGATAGGCAAAGTCAGAATTGAATAGTTTAGGTTAGGACCGTATTATGTTACAGTATTGTTAGTATAAAGTATAATCTATTTTCTGTGACAGTAAAAGTCACCATTGATACTTAAGAGTTATTGTACAGTTAGCTATAGAAATAAAATTATCCCCTTGTAAAATACAAGGCACTAGTTCGGTTGTTCTTTGGAAGCTCCTAAGCAGTACGGAGAAACACCGTACCTTACTCAGAATCTTCCGGAAGTCAGATCAGGCCCAGTTACGTAAAATATCTTCATCCCATCTTTGAAGAGGCGAGCGGTAACTATACGACTGCAGCGGCGAGAAGATTGATTGTCGCAACAATCATCCACATCATAAGTCTTCTCGAAGTTGTAGTCGCGAGCGTATAAATAATTTAGTAGAAAGTGCTATCGAAAATCTTCAACGTGTATCATTTCGTTGATGCTCGTCAACAGCTTGCGGCACTGTTACGTTCATCCGGAAAAAAACCCCAAAGTATTATTGTTAATTCCTATCATGTCTTGGATGGCGTTTTTCGACCGAGTGTCGTAGGTTACATCAACAAGCAGCTACAGTATCTACACCATTCACGCCCAGAATTATTGGCACACCTTATCTACCTACCTACTAGTCAACTTCCAATGAATACAGTTCTGTTTAAGACTTATCTGCCTGTCTAAGCCATGCGGTCATTTTGTCGGTCGGTCGGTTGGTCTGGCGGTTAGACGCCCATTTGTTCGGTAAGTCGACCAGTCTGTCAATTCTTTAGGCAGTCGGGTGAGCAGGCGTGAAAGCACTCTTTCACACATATTCAACATAAATCAATTTAATATGCACATATCAGTCACACGTTGACGACAGCAGCAGCCCACAATGGAATCACGCGATCAGTTGGAAGACTGGTATAGTGCTGCATCAAATCTAGTTGTGTTACGCCTCGTTCAAGCGGAGCAAACAGTTTAGCCGGAAATCAACCAGTAATGAGGGGAAGGACCCACTTCCCTATAGAATTGCTACGGTGTTAAAGCGGTGAGCAACGATACAAAAAAAATCAGATGGCCGGAATTCATGGCAATATAAGAAATAGTCCGCTGATTAATGTGTAACTGGTATGACTAATAATCACCTCTGAATTCAATTGAATACTCCATGCACGTGTTGGTCAATATGCCGGCGTCGACACCAACTCCCACACCCAGATCACCAACTCAGCCCAATCACTACGCCCATGAACGCCGTTAGTATAAGCCATATTTTCTCTTACGAAATTTGCGGATGGTTAAAGCGTGAGATTCAGCCAACCATAACGAGGCAAATAAAATAAGATAAAAATCCGATCTTCCTACCATATTTTCAAATTAACGTCTCTAAATATGTTAATAGCGAACGGCAACCTGTCACGCAATTTCCGCAGCCGTCAATTTCAAGTGGCAAGTTTACTATGCAAGACTGTACACGTCAATCATTGCAGCGCCAATTTTTCTGCTGTGAGGATGAGTTTTGTGATGGTGCAATGCGCCGTAAGAGATATGCCACTATTGTGATATGCACCGCTGCCTGATACATTCATACATCACATGGTATGATTTCAGAAACCAATTCCAAAGTCATAAATGAATGGATTTTGATGTGGTTTTGCAAACAAATATATGTCTCCTACGGTGTTCCGAAAGGCAGCATGTCTGCGCGCATGTATAATTACCAAATCTGCATGCACACGTGAAGATAATCGGCCCTTGGATAGCCTTTAGTCGAAAATCTGGCTCGTCACTGGTAATATATCTTCGAATCCGAATGATATCTTGTATATTTTCGAATGTAATTTAGCTGAAAGCTACCCGTGTAAGCAGACATACTTTTCTCTCAAATTAGCTTCTAAACAGTATCGGTCTCTTTATAATTGTCTTTGAATTTATACAATAGGAAATTCAGCGAGCAAATGTGTGAAAGGAACATAATTGTGTCTTGAATTGCAGGCTCAGGAATTGGCATAAACGTGGCATGTCGTGTTGAATACATAGTTTCAAGAGCATGGAACTTGCGCTACACTTAAGAACATATACCTCCGGAACCAATAGCGGAATCTAGTTTTAGCTATGCCCGTTCATCTATCGCTAAGTTCCTTATGTAGCCTCCCGGGTGCGCGCTGGTCCGCTGGATACTCTCGCGCTGTGGTCGCTTTATTTATGCCGGGGCGAGGCTGCTGGTTAACAGCGGATCTCGGGGTTGCAGAACCGGCGTTGCACGTCTCTGGATTATTCAACGACCGACTTTGTGAGCCGGTGGAATGGTCACGTTCTAGTGGGGCCGTGCGACCATCGTCGCGAATGTTGAACCATACCGCATCATCCCGGCTGTTTGTGTCACGGGAGTGGTGGCCCATTTACTAAATTTAGAGTTTAGACATTACAAAATACATAATTAATTAGTATAATAACAAACAAACAATGGTACTCGTGTGCTGTTGGTGATTCGCTCAACAGCGTCCTCGCCAGAGGTACCTCATTGATCCATGATCTGTAAAACCAGTGAGGTAACCCCGCAAAGGAGGGTCCTAGCGCGGCTACTTACAAGTTTAATAAAAACTAAATTAACCTCTAGCATAACATTACGTGTTGCTAGAGTAAAGTGCCTCGCACGAGACTCTGTCACAGGAACATGCTTACAAAGCCGAAGAGGAGTAAGAGAGCTGGCAAAAACCACACTCTTTTGTTCAAACTATGCTATGTAAAAAGAGTCAACCTAATGAAATTATAAGTTTTAGTGATGCACGCTGTATTACGTGAAGATGGGGTGGATGGTTTCCGCAGAATTCAACACCGCCATCGTATGTGAGTTAAAAGATACTGTATTGATAGTTGCCGCTTTATTTATGCTGTCCTTCTGCTAAGCGGCTGTTTATTATGTATCTGTAACGTGTTAGCCTGACTGGCGAGAATGCTCGATATCCGTATGCTCACCCTCACGGAGCATACCCCTCGGATAGACACCATGCGGACATGTCACACGGTGGCAGCTCCAGCATCATATAACGACCCTGTCACCACCGCATCATGGCGGCGTATAACAGCAAAGGGCCAAGACGCATTACATAAGCATTGAAAAGCACATATAAGTTTATGGTGGGGAGTAAGAGACAGATATCCAACTATGGTGACCTTCCGGTGAACGCGTGGTGCGTTCTAAGACCGCACCCAGTCACTTGCAGAGTTAGATGGAGATCTATGTCCTGTCCATCACCTAGCGCGTCGGGGGCGGATCATGTGAGATCTGTCGCCCTGGAACTAACATTTACCTGTCTTTATGGTTATGTAGATCGCCCAGATATGCACTGCAGGCCAACAATTATAATATTTTCGCAGTGCTTCCAACTTTGGCGTGGTTATCTAAGCTAACAACTGTCCATAGATACAGGTGGCGGGTGGGTGGTGGGGTTGGTGGGGGTGGGGATGGGGTGGGGTGGGGTGGGGTGGGGTGGTATTTGCGGTCATCGACACTTTGATTTTAACTGCTCTGAAACTCAAATAGTTTCAAAGTCAGCCCTATCCAACGTGGTGGAGGGATGGTCAGCCAATTATTAAGCCCTGAGCCTGGAGGAGCGTAGACATAGACAATTATACATTTATGCATAAGAATAGGTCTTATGGTGTATGCCTACATTATACAACCTAAACGATGTGCGGTGTTACATATCCGCCACTCCCGGAAAAAAAGATTACACAAAATCTCTCCTACATAGTAATCGCCCCTTACTACTTATACACCTATCCTATTGAGCAAAAATAGCCAGTTTTAGTTGGTCGCATGTCAGGTTCGCATAGTGAGAACATGAACAGCGATACCAGTGAAAAATTGATGCTGTTGGCGAAAAAGCTGGTGCGGGTGTTGTTGCTGTATAGCGTGGCCTAGCGAACTGCGGTCCTAGTGTTTTTATATAAAATAAGCAAAACATATAACTAGGATGGCTACTGCCCTGTAACTAACTATCACAGTACAATAAAAATGTGAGGTCACACGACCATGATGTTACCTGTTAGTCATCGGCACAAAATAAGAATACAGATATGCAGTAAAAATATGTAAAGTATAAAAATGCGGTCTCAGACGACCATCCGGTGCCTGTTAGTCATCAGTACCTTACACATAAATTAATATACAAGTACACATATTGATGCAAGGAATCATAGGCAAATAGCGTAGCCGGAGATTATTATAATTCAAGTTGAGCTTCAAATTCACTTTTATGTATAATATACAATTTGCAGTAGCACAACAGGTTGTCCACCAAAGACAGTGACTATATCTAGATCTTGGGCCCCTACATAGAACAAAAAAAAATATACATGTTGAACTGGCACAGGAACTATATAATATAGGAAGACATGAGCGCCAAGTTAAAGTCAATGTACTATAAAGATATAGCCATTAGACATATGATAAATTGACAACATATTTGCAGGACAGAGAGAAGTGTGTTTATCTTGTTATATTAGCATTCACTATAACATAGGTTCTTACTATTATTTTCAGTTTCTTACCTGCCCCATGTAGTGCTGATGGTGGTTGCGAGTGTAATAATGATAGTTTCTTGGTAGTGTCATATCGTTAAGATGGTTGTAATGCCATCGGCCTTGAGTAGGATTAGCTATGGGCTATAGGAAGAAGCAGATTAAATTTTGAGGCCATCTTTCCATCCACCTTGTTAACAATATACGTAAATTCTGGCGGTTTTGTTTGATAATTCAGATTCTAGCTGGAGATAAATTATATGATACATAGAACGCGTTTCACATTATTGCAAGCAATATTTTATGATAGACTCGTGCAATACCTAGTAAGTTCTAGATGGTAGTGTGATCGAAAGCCCGGTTACAAATCGAGTACCGAGATTCTGATACTGAATATATAGTAAATTATTAGAATTTGAAAAATGTAAGTCTAAACTAAATTGCGTATTTCGAAATTACCCCATGGTATTTTTTTTTAATCTCTATACTTTATTAGCGCATTCATATATATCTATGTACACATATGGGTGCAATTCTGGAGCCGAACCTATTACAAGCGATATGCCAGGACATATCGCCATCTATCCGATTGTGGCTAATGTGAACCAACTATCTTTCAGTGGGGACATATTCAGGGCCGATCTATAGGCAGGGCAAACGGGGCATGTGCCCTGGGTCCCCGATTTGCCCAGGCCCCCCGAACATGACACCTAAAAAAATGTACTACCAGACACCCCTAAGGAGGGGTGAGTCACCCCTAAGGAGGGGTGAGTCACCCCTATATAGGCATATAGCTCACCAACAGGGCCCCATGTCAGAAACCTTGCCCTGGGCCCCATGTGGCCTAAGTTCGGCCCTGGACATATTGTGAATAAGTAACTACAGGGACATAGTTGGTAATTATGATAGTATTTGATGGTAGAATATTTCGTACAGCACTAGTACATAATAATACATATTGAGTTCTGCATGGCTAGATGTCAGAAAACGTGTTACAAAGCGAGTGCATAGATATCGGTACGTAAATTATTATCATATGTCAACTTGTGGCCTATTACTATAACATTATGTTTCGGTGGAATTTTTTTTAATTGATATGTTATTAGCATATTTATGTATCTAACTGACATTTTGGGGCCAAATGTTTTACAGAAAGTAGGCTACCGAAAACCATGGATCTGCCAAAACATGTGCAGATTTTTGTTATGGGATTGTGTACTATGATCTTCATTAGCGTATTATTCATAAACAGATCTGACCATATGTATAAATTTCGAACCGAATATGGGGTGAGCTTATTGCAGATAGTATGGTACTGAAAATCACTGACGGAATTATTTCATTGTGGAATTTGTTTTACTGATATAGCTAGCAATGATATAATATTATATTGTTTACTGCTGAAAGTAATTTAGGCTAAATTATACTTTTTAAACTCAAGTGTATGTGGGTGAAAATCTGTGGCGGAGCATAACTTACAGACAACAGGGCAGTGAAGACTGCGACTTGGCTCACATTTAAGCCAATTTTCTGTATGAAATCGTGTACTACGAATTAAATTACTTCATGGTAAACATTTTTGTAACTCAATGCTTCATTAGCATATTCATATACATATCTCATTGCAGGAATTACTAAATTGGCACTTTCTGTTGATTTATGTATCTAACCACCCGATACAATGTTATTGACAGCCGTTTATACATAGAGCTAAATAATTGCATGCATGAATCTTTCCCAGTGAAGGATTAAGGACAATACATTACTAATGCAAATCACACGTACATTATTTTTAGCGCAGTTTGTCTAATTTGTCATGCTCTACAATATTATTATACATGCTTTACTGTTAAAATGTATCACACATATAGGGACTGGTAAAATACATCCACATCATTAAAATATTTGCCCTGATGCGAGACATAACAATGGAAATGTATACACTATCTCGAATGTTCAGCCTAGTGATTTATGCTATAATATATAAGGGGGAAATGAAACAGACACAGTACCTGGTATTGTCGTCATACTATATTAAACCTTTACTGTCTAAATTTGGTGAAGAGTGTTAAGGTGCCCATTTGCAGGCCAAGAGAAGAATGTTTGTTTGCAGATTTACCACTGGACTCTGGAACGGCTGTCTCTAGAGTCATTCCAGTGGTAATTTATTAAAAACTGTCCCCTTATGGCATGCAATTTGGCATTGCTCAAGATCACTGTAGGGGCCAGTTTGACCAGTTATGCCATGAGGCGGTTAAATACAATAAGAGATGATGATAGGCCTATATTCATAGCCATCGTCATCGTGATTTATATACTTTCAACCGTGACTTCCCAGAATCCCATTCTCAAGGTAACTATAGAGGTGAGCTGTTGAATATTTTAAAACTAATTTGACTAGATGCTGTCGGTGCTTATAGCAGCAATACAAATAAATCAGTTCCAAACTATGCAACATAATGTGTATTAAATGGTAAAGACATACAATTCGCACAGCTTACAGACTTTTTAACGTTCCTAATAGGCACACCTACGGCATTCATTACGTATTTTGACTGACGTCAGCTTACATGTGACATACTTGATTATGACGTCAACACTTGAGTGACAGGTTGGATAACTTATACCCGCTTGCTATAAGAGAATCGCTGCATTGCGATTGGATCTACATGCGTCCGACAGGACAAAGCTCATTATCTGAATACTCTTGCTAAAATATCTGGTCACTTATTACAAGTGGTCCATTTTGGGTGGATCACACATTGCTAAGTGGTATTGGCCGTTTGATGAACACTTTGATGAACGTTTGATTTGTTCATGGCAATTTTAAAGGTGGGATCCATTTCTAGCTAAGATCTGCCCGTTCTTTTGGCGTGTTGGAATCAATTTATATACTTTGATGCATGACTTCCCAGAATCCCAATTTCATGGTAAATATACAGGTTATGTGTTGAATATCCTGAAACTAATTTGGCGGGTTGCTTTTGCTGCCTATGGCCGTAACAGAAACTAATTTCAAAATATTCAACAGAATGTTGATTAAAAGGTAAAGACATAAACTGTGTACACTTGATGGACTATTCAATATTTACGATGGAGCTAGAGAAGTTTGACTATGACGCCTGTGAAGCTTTTATAGGATGCAATTGATAATGGTAAATGCATACAACGCCCATGAAAATTAGTTTCAAATTGTCAACAGAATGTTGATTAAATAGTAAGGTCATACAATTCGTACAATGCCCAGCCACATTAGTAACACAATATTCAATAGAATGTTGAATATTGTCTGTATGTCTACATATTGGATTTGTCAATAAAGACCGTTTGCTTTCTTGATTGCTCGCTTGGTTGCTAGGTAGGTATAGGTAGGTAGATATGCTTAATCTTTAGAGCACTGACAACGCGATGACTTCAATTTCTGTGCTAACCCCGCCTGCGGAGTACACCGGTTAGTTTACTTTTTTATCATCATTTCCCCAGTCGGGGATCGAACCATCATCCTGCAATTCCGCATCGCATCAACAACCCAGACATCTTTCCTCTGGGCCACCGTACCAAGACAAGAATCTTGGTTTAGCGAACCAGCTTTCACATGTCGGATATATTGATACACTGGCGAATTCGTTTGAGACTATCTTTTGGATGCAAACCGTATGGTGTGTGCTATGCCCTCACCCGGTCTCCATCGTGACACTGGAAGTAGTTGATTGATTGCTTGCTTGCTTGCTTGCTTGCTTGCTTGCTTGCTTGCTCGCTCGCTCGCTCGCTTGCTTGCATGCTTGCTTACTTGCTTGCTTGATTGATTGATTGAGTAAATCCCGGGGAGTATATCATAAAGACATAAAATTAGTACACTTGATAGACTATTCACTGTTCCTGATGAAGCTATTTACAGCATTCATCAAATAGTTTGATGATAACGTCATCCTACATACGACGTAAATAATTATGACGTCGTATGCTTGGAAGACAGATCAGATCCATCCATTATCATAGAGATATCCTATGCCCATTTGCAGACCAAGAGACCATGGTCGTTGACACTTTACCATTGGAATGATAGGCTCCGTTATCGAGCCAGTCATTCCATGGGGAAATTTTGGGAATATATATATTTTATATCGCTCTCATTAGCCGTAGACGATCTGACGAGAACATGAATGACCACAATCCATTGCGCAAAATGGCAGCGCCTATAGGCAATGGACATGTCCAGGTTTAGCTATGCCCGACCCGCTCGCCCCACAACCCCCCCCCCCCCCGCCCCACCACGTTCACCTCTAGCTAAGCTCCACCCGCACTTTGCAGGGTTGGGATCGATCGAACCCCACGAATGCCCTGACTATCAATTTCCTGAAATCTATGCAGGTAAGCCAGTATATATTGTGTAACTAACTTGACTGGATGCTGTTGCTGCAGCAACAGCGCCCAGTCAAATTAGTTTCAAAATATTCAACAGAATATGTATTAAATAGCAGACTATGTTGGGGATGATATAAATCATAGTGTAGATAGCAGCGACTGCGGCAGCGCCACCAGCGCATGTACATTGTGAGAGGATGTCAATCACCGTAAAATAGAGTCATTAAATCTGTGGGGGGCGGGATCTACCGCCTTGATTGTATACCGCCTTTGTAAATAAAGTTAGTTCAGATTTAGCACTTGAAGTAACTAGTATAGCGTTTCTGTACCTACTCACGCCATATTCCAACCTGTTTCTATGTGGGATTAAACCCCCACATGTTGGTGCCGTAACCAGGAGTAGTTAATTATGGCAGAGAAATCAAGGCTAGTTAAAGTAAGAGGAGTGTATCGTGGACAAATTACAAAACAGCTAAATAAAATTCGTGACATACTTGCTAAAGCTGTGCTCGATGATGAAGATCATGATACTATCGTCGCCGCACTCAGTACTTATAGTGACAAGCTCGGTGCCATTACTGAGGTGGACAAACAGATTATGGATTTACTCGAAACGGATGACGATGTGGAACAATTTCTCACGGAAGCGGACGATTACATCACCCAGAGTAAAGAACAACTGATCAAGTGTGAAAGACAAGTAAGTCGTAGATTTACTCCAGTTGACAATCCTAATTCAGATGGCACGTGTAACCCTTCGAATCGGAAAAGAAATATTAATTTGCCAAACGTAGCGCTCAAGAAGTTTGATGGTGACATACTAGAATGGCTTGAATTCCATGACACTTTTAGATCAGCAATTGACATGGACGATGGATTAACAAACGTACAGAAGTTTCAATATATCCGTGCGCAGGTCGTAGGTGAAGCCGCTAGAGCAATAAATGGTGTGTCTTTAACGGACAGTAATTACACACACGCCATGGATTTACTACGTATTCGTTATGGGCAGTCTCACAAAATAGTAAGCGCCTACATGAGGGCATTGTGGGAGCTGCGTAGGCCTGAAAATTCTATAAATTCTCTGCGTGATTTCAATGACCGGCTGGAATCTTTTATTCGTGGTCTTGCTACATTAGGCAAAACAAAGGACACTTATGGGGACTTGTTAGTTCCTGTCATTCTAGATAAACTTCCGCCAGCCATTCGAGGACAAATGACCAGAGAACACGGTAACTATGAATGGGACATTAAAGGGTTAAGATCCTCACTTCAGAAGGAAATAGATGCCATGCAGGCCGGTGACCTCAGCGGGGCCGTGGACTATGAAGGAGGTACACATTCCACAGCAGCCGTCCACACACGTTCCTCTCATTCACTTCGTAAAACGGAGATCCGTAATCAGACAGGGTCGAGTTTCACAAAGCAACGCCATATACACTGCGCGTTCTGCAAGGGATCGCATGCATCAGGGGATTGCCAGGTCATTTCTGATAAGCATAAACGCCATAAAATTGTAGTGCGAGACCGCTTATGTTTCAACTGCCTAGGCGCAAACACCACACCTCTCTGTGTAATGAATCAAAGTCGGACACCCATACACCAACGCCAGCTGCATCCAACAACATCGTAGAAAAACACACATCAACGGATGATACCAAGGTGTCCCTAGCAAGACTAAATGGACCTGTCCTATTAAAGACAGCGGTGGGAAATATTTCGAATGGACACGATTCAGCTACTGTCATTGTCTTGTTCGACGAAGGTGCGCAACGTTCCTTTATTACGCAGAAAGCTGCAGACGTGTTAAGCCTAAAATGTCATGACATGGAGACTGTTCAGATTTCTGCTTTTGGCGGAAATACAGGATTACGACCATTGCCAATCACTAGCTTCATGTAACATACAGTTGATGATTCAAATGACATGGACATTAGCGCCCTAGTAGTTCCTAAAATCTCCACACCACTCAGAAACTATGTTAAAAAATCTGTACTCGATTTGCCGTACTTACAAGGTTAAAACTCGCATATTCACGCACACATACAGATATAGACGAGATCTCAGTTCTTATCGGTGCATACTGTTATTGGTCTATAGTAGGAAATCATATTGTGAGAGGTTCCGGCCCGACAGCAGTCTCTTCTAAACTTGGTTATCTGTTGTCCGGGCCAACTTACGTGACGTCATCTAACCAGCGATCTAAACATACAGGCGTATATCATGTCAATATTGATTCCCATCGAGAAGAGGAGATCGGGTTACATAAATTCTGGGACTTTGAAACAATAGGAGTGCAAAATGATGAACTCAAATCAGTTATTGATCATGTAGACTATTCCAAAACTCATATTCGAAAAGAAGAGGGACGCTACATAGCAAAATTACCGTGGAAATATGATCACTTGCCATTGCCAATTAATCGATTGGTGACAGAAAATCGAACTCGTGCCATGATACAACGACTTTCTCCGGATTCACGCGAGGCTTACAATAACATTTTTCAGGAGCAACTCTCACGTGGCTACATAGAACGCGTTGACAATGATGACACAGCGTGTGGACACTACTTGCTGCATAGAGCAGTGAAAAAGGATTCGGAGTCAACCCCATTACGTGAAGTGTATGACTGTTCTTATTCACCAGCAAATGTACGTAGCTTGAATGACTGTTTACAAACAGGACCGCCAGTATTGAACAATTTAGCAGCTATCATATTAAGATTTAGACTTCATCAGATAGCTATCACTTCTGATATTCAGAAAGCATTTCACCAAATCGGCTTGGACCGGGACGATCGCAAATACATTAAATTCTACTGGTTGTCCAATTACCATGACCCTGAAAGTGATTTTGAGGTCTACCAGTTCAAGGTCATCTTGTTTGGAGCAGTTTGCTCACCGTTCATCCTGAATTCCACTGTCCGTAACCACCTAGAAGCTAATCAATCAATCATTGCACATGACCTATCAAACAATATGTACGTAGATAATGTTGTTACAGGTTGCGACAGTGGGTGGGAAGCTATTCAGTACTACGATGACGCCAATGAAATAATGTCAGCAGGCGGATTTCAGTTGCGAGCTTTGTCGATAAGTTCTCTAGAATTGCGAGAGTACATTAAACCAGACAACTCGATGGAGACAAAATCTGAGGTTAATGTACTAGGAATTCAATGGGATACCGAAGCTGATTGTATTTCCTAACAACATAATGTTGCGATTGCTAGTAAAGACGAAGTAATCACCAAGCGAACCGTAGTTAAAGTAGCTGCATGCATTTATGACTCTCTAGGTTATTTATCACCAATTCAGGTACGAGCGAAACCATTCATACAAACACTATGGAAATCTAAATACGATTGGGATCAACCAGTTTCAGACGATCTAGTAAGCGAATGGAAGGAGATCGTCGATGATCTTTCTTCTGCGTTAAATACGAAACTCGAACGACAATATTTCAAGCATAATTCAGACACAGATTCTGCATACGAACTGCATGCGTTCGCTGATGCGAGCAAAGTGACATACGGTTGCGTTGTGTACATACGCGATGTGCGTCATGAAGAAGCTTCTATCGTTATGGCAAAATCACGAATTACGCCCATCAAGGAATTAACCATTCCACAACTTGAATTATTAGCCGCGCTAATAGCATCGAACTTATTAGATTATGTACACAAATCGATTGCACCTGCAATTACGATTTCGAAACGAGTATTATGGTCGGACAGTCAGATTGTTCTGCATTGGGTTAATAGTGACAAAAAAATACCGACATTCGTGACAAATCGACTTATGGTGATTAAATCCAAATCGATTGATGAGTTCAAATACTGTCCTACAGCTGACAATCCAGCAGATTTGGTTTCGCGTGGGCTGACGTCATCAGAACTCGATCAGTCACACATCTGGTGGAATGAGCCAAGCTGGCTTAGTCAAGGCGATTGGCCTGTTTGTCATTTGTTTGACAGTGCAGTTATAACTACGGGTACAGACACGACATGTAAATCAGTTTTGTGTCTGTCACAACGGGACACCAAAACTGAGGACAATTCGAGTCCCAATCCTATTGGATTAGGTATCATAAATCTGGATAATTATTCTTCACTTTCAAAACTGGGCAGAGTGACAGCGTATGTACTACGTTTCATACGAATTCTGAAGGACAAGCAGAGTGCGACCACACGCTACCTATCCGTAAGAGGTAAATGCTGCAGAAAACGCGTTGCTTAAATACGTTCAACAAGAACAGTACTCTCGAGAAACAGAGACCCTAGAAGACGAAAAACATGCGAACAGAAACCCATTAGTTCGACAATTACGTTTGTTTCGCGACGACAGTGGAATTATACGCGTAGGTGGCAGACTTCACAATGCACCCATACAGTATGATGCGAAATTTCCTATTATGTTACCCTCGAACAGTGCTTATACAAAGATGGTTATTCGAGATGCGCATCACAGGATTTTACACGCAGGACCCGAGTCGACAATGACATTCTTACGTCAAACATTCTGTATTACTAAAATGCGTCAGACCGTAAAGTGTATACTCAGAAACTGCGTCCAATGCAAACTCGTAACTGGATTGCCGTTCAAACCACCCGAGTCTGCACCGCTTCAGTCATTTCGGCTCAAAGAAGCATCACCATTCACAATCTGTGGACTGGACTATACAGGAGCGCTATACGTTAAATCAGATATTGCAGGCAGACGTGAAGATAAGGCTTATATTTTATTGTTTACTTGTGCCAATACCCGTGCTGTCCATCTTGAGACCGTACCAAATTTAACCACCAGTACTTTTCTCCATGCCTTCAGGCGGTTCGCCGCCCGTCGCTCGCTACCGAGCAAACTAATTTCTGATAATGCCTCCACTTTCTTGACAGCAGAGGAGGAGATCAAGAACTTATTTTGTTCTAGTGAAGTTCAAGAGTACATGGTAAACCATTACGTTGATTGGTCATTCGTTACGAAACGAGCGCCATGGCATGGAGGTTTTTGGGAAAGGTTGATCGGCTTAACTAAAACGTGTCTCAAGAAGGTCCTAGGCAGGGCGTTCGTGACCCTAGAAGAACTCACTACTGTGGTTACAGAAAAAGAAACGGTGATAAACAACCGGCCATTAACATATTGTTCATCTGACATTGATGACCCTAGCCCCCTAACACCGTCACATCTATTACACGGCCGTGTCCTCACACATCTACCACACATGGATGTAACAGACGAGCAGATAGACGATCCAACATTTGGCGATTCACAAATCGGAACTTGAAAAACGTGCCCAACGACTCTCTATGTTACAGACACATTTCATTCAGAGGTGGTCTAGAGAATACTTAACGGCGTTACGAGAAAGACACATTTCTTCGCGTAAAGGGCATTCGTCTAACACTGACAATGTTATAGCTGTTGGAGATATCGTGCTAGTGCAGGATGACAGTAAAACTCGTATTAACTGGAAATTAGCTGTTGTAACGGAACTTATTTACGGAAATGACAATCTCGTTCGATCTGCTGAAATCAAAATGGACAAAGGTGTTACAAACCGTCCGATAAATAAGCTATACCCCCTAGTAGCTGTAGTAACGCCTGATACTAACCGTGTCGTGCCAGACATTAAACCTCACTACAATTCGATACAACAACAAGATTCAAACAAACGCCCATCTAGAGATGCGGCAGTGATTGCAAGAAAGAAAATCAAGATTATCTCAAGCTCATAAGATTGTTGATTGTGTTTTCACTGCATTATTGTTTTCCTGTTTAGTTTCATTTGAAAATTCTACGACTTGAATGACTTGCAGATATGGTTTTCATTTCACATCATTGTTCTACACTATATTGAGTTTGCAGATGTGCAGATTCCGTTTAGACATATTAAATGTTGAAACCCGATGTGTGAACATATTAAGATGTTTAGACTGAAGTGTGCATACACGTATCATGTGTACCGGGTGCCTATCCATTATTACTCAACTCGGACCTTATTACGCTGATTACGTCTAATTGTGTACTAATAATAATAATAATAATAATAATAATAATAATAATCGTTATTTATTGAGGGTAGCACTTCAAGTACACGGCCTGATGTAGCAGAGGCCCTCATTAACATATATACACATTTATATATATATAATATGTACACATTTTTACATCTATGTACAGACAAGGAACTTAGGGAATCTATTTCCTATAATCATATAATATTCTGAATGTATTAAGAGTAATTTGAACAAAGGCTACTGATGCTTCCACAGCAGCAAACTTTCAATCAAATTAGCATTGATATATTCAGCATTGTAAAGTAAATTCCTTTCTTTTCTGCTGAAATGCTTTGCAAACAATGCAAGAAATAGAAATAACGATATTGTTATGTGCTAAAATATAGAAACTAATTCTCAATTTCGTAGACAAATACAGCTAAGCACATTATAACATACGATTATACATACATACATAAAGAAACAATAGATTTAGTAAAATTATTATCATTACCCACGCCGTCGAATATCTTAACCCTTTAGTGACTACATTTGTCAGGAAAACCTCGATTAGGTCTATCTATTGTGAAATGTCCGTTTCCAGAACAAGACAATGCCATTCTTGGAAATTTACCACCGGAAAGACTGGCTCGAGTATCGCGCCTGTCATTCCTGTCTTAAATTTTCAAGAATAGTCCTCTGGACTGCAAATGGTCATTTCTCTAGCCGATTTTATGGACTTGTTTCTAGGCTTGTGCATTTATGGGTCAAATAGCGGAAGAATCACCAAATTTGACATAGCACTTCATAATGTAGGATAAAATCAGAAGGTTCAATCGAAGGTTTGTATCTTAAAGGTTAATTAGGCATATTTAGTGTACTGAAATTAAGAACTCACCAAAGCACATGCACTCCCAATCACACGCACTCACTTCCACACGCACATCACATGAACTCATGTACATACACTCCCGTGGGTTTACATCCAATATAGTAGGTCTACGCCAACATCTAACCATTTCAACACTAGTATTAGAACTCAAGGCATGCTATTAAGCTGTTGCATATCTTAAGCATAATTTGAATGAACGGTCTTGATACCTTCGGCAGCAACACTATCCAGTCAAATTAGTATCAAAATTATACAGCAAGGGAACCTATTTTTTGTCTACATTTCGTGCTCTAATGATAAAGGATCGGGAAAGTTGAAAAATATACGATAGATATATTCATCACAATAGATATATTCATCACAATGATAAAGGATCGGGAAAGTTGAAAAATATACGATAGATATATTCATCACAAAGTAAGTGTGCACAATCACATAATAATGTGACGGACAATAGTATAATACAATTTCATAATGCATACACACAACTATTTACATTAGGAGAAGTGTCGTCATATGTAACATTTTATTATTTTCAAGTAAGTATACGTTGCATGTATTAATAGTTCAAGCGTTCAGCTCCACCTTTCGAGGCGGGAGTATGTTGGGGATGATATAAATGATAGTGTAGATAGCAGCGACTGCGGCAGCGACGCCAGCGCATGTACATTGTGAGAGGATGTCAATCACTGTAAAATAGAGTCATTAAATCTGTGGGGGCGGGATCTACCGCCTCGATTGTATACCGCCTTTGTAAATAAAGTTAGTTCAGATTTAGCACTTGAAGTAACTAGTATAGCGTTTCTGTACCTTCTCACGCCATATTCCAACCTGTTTCTATGTGGGATTAAACCCCCACAGACATGCAATACGTACAACTCATAGTCCGTCTTCAATGGACCTTTCCAATTTTATCCTTTGATTATATGGCGTCATATGGCGTCATAGCCAACTAAGTGACGTGCATGCTGACATGATAATCATTACGTCATAAAGTATTCTATTTGGCCCGTCTTTAACTCTTAATCGTCCATTGAGTATGATGTCATTCTACACGGCACGTAGTTGATTACGACGTCATGTGATGGATGGATAATGTGGAAGGTCCATTCTTGACAACCAAGTGAATGCGTAGCCCTGAGCGGCCACGGACAGATATGACAGGCCTACACGCACACCCGTCGTAGTCGTCGTGATTTATATACATACTTTGAACCATGACTTCCCAGAATCCCCTGTTCACGGTAACTATGGAGGTGAGCTGTTGAATATTTTGGAACTAATTTGACTGGGTGCTGCTGCTTATTAAATAGTAAAGTTCTTCAATTCGTACAGCTGAAGGACTTTTCAATATTCCTGCTGTACATAGTGCTGCGCCGGTAATTACGTATTTTGACTGTGACGGCACCCTACCGGGAACCAATTGATCATAACGGCAAGTCTCTACAATATCTGACCGCTCTTGCTAAAATATGTGCTCACTTATTACAAGTGATTCGACTGCTTAGGCTACGTTTTACAGCTCATAAAAAAGTTAATATACCTACAAAACATAAACATAAATTCTGCCTTGTTTTGCAAACATGTGTATCTATTCTTTAGATGTTCTATACCATCAAGTTGGCTGTTTTACAGTACAGCTCATACATGTAAATAAGTCACTATATTTGCACAGAAAAACAGAAATTCCACCTTGTTTTGAAAACCTGTTAATTTATTTGTGAGGTCTTCTATACCAAACGGTGTCAGGTTTCGCGCAAACCGGGAGATAAAAAAAGCCCTTTAACCATTATCTTGGTGATTTCAAAGGCTAGGACTAGTTGTTTCACGGTCAGTACAAGAAAGATTTGTGTAGATTATGTAAACTATAACGCTGAAAGTTGCCTACATGTGTGCGGCAACGGTTTACGACATCAGTTTCCAAAAATGAACAGAAGTTATCATATAGTTATCATATCATTGATATATACATACATGTTTGGAATTTCAGAGGTGTATGCGTTAGGATTTAACGTATTTCTATAATTCTTACCGCCTCTCCGTATTACCGTATTCCCCCTATTTATTTTACCGTAGTTTTTTGGTTCCGTAGTGTGCACGCTATTTAAGCAGATTTTCTATTCCAATTAGCAAAAAAAGAATTAACTGACTTTTGGAGGCTATATACATATAGCTGATCGTCTGTGTCAGGTGTCAGTCAGTCAGTCAGTGAAGATCCAGCGGTCCAGACATCTATCCCATTCCACCATAGTGAGTGTATGTGTATGCGCGATCTAGCCAATGTATATACTAAATCTATGGTTCCATTCTAAAAATAGAGGCGCGCTCTATCCATCTTTCTTGTTAGCTGTTGGAGACCACAATCCCTTGCGCAAAATGGGCACGCCTATACGCAATTCTAGACACGACCCGAATATAAGCGTAGCCGTGAGCGGCCACGCAATTAATACAATGACGGAGTACATATCGGTCATCGGTCCGGAAAAAGTTATAAAGTCACTGTGGTTGAAATGAAGCGTCACATATTCGGGGCGCGAGATGGCACGTTGCTGAAGTTAGCTGCTAGGAAAATATCTACAGGCGAACTGTCTGATGCGGCTCACTCTCAAGAACGGTGAAAACGAACCGTTGCGGATTCGGATGGTCATTAGCTCCTCACGTCTATTCGCACAGTTAGTACTTTAAACAGTCGTTGGCAAGTTCCGTACTGGTGCGGACGCTTGGAACTGCCCTGTAGTTATGAAGGGCTTACAGTTGAAAGTAGATCTCGTGCGGTGCATCAGGCAAGGCCCCAAGGCTGAGGTCGAAATGTTTAATACTGAGCACGACACATGTGCGGATTTGAACAACCACTCTTTGGCGTGGTTTGGCAGATCTGCCGAGGTATCCATTGAAAGCACAACATACGTCCTACATACATGACAAGTCTTACATCGGGACCACAAGGCCCATCCGCAAAAGGTCCTTCCGCGGTGTTGGTAGTGGGGGTACCTTACTTCGATTTAGTTATTTTCCCCGGATGATATCATTGTTGGGAGCTTATAAAAGCTAGGTGTGGATGCGGTCGGTGTGCTCCAGAGACGAGAACTCAAAACCTATAGGAACTGTTTGGATTGTTCAACCGGGAAGATTACAGTAAGAGGCACTATTGCGTCCCGGGATTCTCTGGCAGCCACACCACCTTCTCTCCCTTCTGATCTGCTCTAGATTTTGATTTTTCTGTTCGTTTTATACTATTCGTGACGTCACAGCTGGCGCGCCACAACCAATCAGCGCGCGAGTTTCAGAGGTAGGAGAAGCGAGTTTGTGATACGCTACACCCCCCCCACCCCCACCCCCACACACACACTCCACACCATCCCCACATTCACCAACTACATACACGGGCTTATGGCTTTGATTTCTTGACTGATTTTAAAATAGTAAACAGATTTAGAATCCTCGCTTCATTCTGGTAATGGCTGATACTAAGAACTACGAGGAGAGTATATTTTAAAGGAATTACGTGTACCAACTCGGTACAAAACACGATGCCATTCTCTCCACGCTAACGCTCGTTGGTAGGCAATCTCTGACGCCAGCTCATACTCTCTAGGCAATCTCACGGACTTTTGAGAGCCTCTCTTATATGACCTTATGCACACCTACTGTCTGGGACGGTTTGTAGACGACCGGCCAATCTACACTATACTTCAACGCATTGTGCCTGTTGCATACTTTGAACTGTGACTTTCCAGACTCAAATTGCCATTGTAAACTACATAGGGGATGTTATATTTATTTACACTAATTTGCCTGGGTGCTGTTGCCGCCTATTAGTTTCAACATATTCAACACAGAGAGGGAGAGAGAGAGGCGGAGAGAGAGGGAGAGAGAGAGAGAGAGAGCGAGAGAGAGAGGAGAGAGAGAGGGGGGAGGGAGGGCGGGCGGGCGGAAGAGCGGGAGGGGGAGGGAGAGAGGGAGGGAGGGACGGAAGCGAGGGGGGAGGGATGAGGGGGGAGGGAGAGAGGGAGGGAGGGAGAGGGAGGGAGGGAGGGAGGGAGGGACGGAAGCGAGGGAGGGAGGGTGGGAGGGAGGGAGGGAGGGAGGGCGGGCGGGCGGGCGGGCGGGCGGGCGGGCGGGCGGGCGGGCGGGCGGGCGGGCGGGAGGGAGGGAGGGAGGGAGGGGGAGGTAGAGAGGGAGGGAGGGAGGGGGATGGAGGGAGGGAGGGGGAGGGACGGAAGGAAGGGAGGGCGGGCGGGCGGGTGGGAGATAGGGAGGGAGGAAGAGGGAGGGAGAGGGCGGGAGGGGGGAGGGAAGGAGGGAGGGAGAGAGGGAGGGAGGGAGGAGGGGCGGAGGGAGGGAGATATATATATATATATATATATATATATATATATACTTATTGATCTTAAGCTATTAGATATAAAGTAGTGTGTGGCAATGGATGACTCGAAACTGTCAGCCAGGAATGTGACGTCAATCGTCATAATGAACTATGCCATAGGTAGGCTGACACCGCAATCAATTACGCAATGAATGGCGTACTTAAGTATGGCATGAACTTTTAAAGTCAGCCAGTTGTACGACTTATATGTCCTTACTAAGTAATAACGATTCTATTGACTAATTTGAAACTAATTCAACTGGGTACACCCATGGGTGGGTAGGGGCGGGGTGCTCAGATGGTGACAGAGAGGAGCGTTACGATGGCGCTTAATCAATCGCACATTCTCGTAAGCAATCGGTTGTAAAATCGCAGTTCATCACACTACACGATTTTATAGTAATTGTGTGCAAGAAAAATAACAATTCAACAAAATAATCCATGAGTTGAGAGAAATAACAGTTATTCGATGGAAACGAAATTACTTGTTTTTGGCTGCGGATAGCAACTTAACATTCCGACATGCCCCTTAGTTAGTTCACAACTAATTGGCTGGTTGGGTGGTTGGCTGGCTGACTGGCTGGCTGGCTGGCGGGCGGGCGGGCGGGCGGTCTGGTGGGAGGGTTGGTTGGTTGGTTGGTTGGTGGGTGGGTGGGTGGGTTGGTTGGTGGGTTGGTTGGTTAGTTGGTTAGTTAGTTAGTTGGTTATTTGGTTATTTGGTTAGTTAGTTAGTTAGTTAGTTATTTAGTTAGCTAGTTAGTTAGTTAGTTAGTTAGTTAGTTAGTTAGTTAGTTAGTTAGTTAGTTAGTTAGTTTGGTTAGTTAGTTGGCTTGTCAGTCAGTCAGTCAGTTGGTCGGTCGGTCCATCCATCGCTCGATTCGTCGGTCCGTCGGTCTTTCTGTCGGTCGGTTGGTCCGCCCGTTGGTGGTGGGGGGGGGGGGGGGGAGGGGGGGTGGGTGCGAACAAGTATTACGGTTTGTATCTAAACAAGTACTGTTCCGATTTGGCTCAGATCTTAACATAGCGAAGGAACTTGCCATGCAATACGATTTAGTGATCCGGATAAATGAATCATATACCGGCTCGGATCAATTTCTGTATCTCAGGATATCGCATAAACTTCTGCTCCGATTTATCCAAAACTGTATCCCCGGAATAGGCATGACAATCCTCTATAGAATTCCAGTTGGGCGTGATAGGAACAAAAAAATCCGGAAAATCTAACATTCTCTCGAATTTCCAGCTTCATGACGGAGCTTTCTACCTCATTTTGATTGCGATGTCAGCTAATATGCGATGCAATTGACTATGCCGTCATATAAGTGATTGGCTGATCGAATCACTCCATTCAGTACGCCACGTGCATTAAAAAGCCGTTGTCCTTAGTGATATCATTATTTGGGCGTCATTTAGGTGTCCTTTGAACAAGTTATAATGTATTTGATAATTAACCAATTGACATATTTGGCATCGGTATTTTAGTTCAACGGAATTGTCCATTTTGCCGGGCGCACACCTTGAACAATAGGTCTTGAACTTGAACTTGCTCTTTGGTGTCCACCCAGGCCATACATATGTATGGGGAATACGTTTGTACAATATTGTGTAGACGGAGTGGAAATTAAGTATCATTATAAAACACATATTTAATACTTTGTCGTTGCAAGTTGTTGCTGCGTAAACGGTAAAAGGGTACATTATGAATATACATACTTCACATGAATTAGCTACGTGCACTCACGTTAATGAGTTAACGCGAGTCTAGCTTTACAAATTGGAGGTAGCTTGCTAGTGGGGTCCCGAAGAGGTGTGACAATTGTCAGGCCAATTGCTAAATCGTAACAGCAACAGCGTAATCTGGCGTAAAGTACTAATTCTCCGTATTAATTTGAGACCAAGAGCACAATTTTATGCCAACAAATACAAAAGATATCCTCAATTTAAATTTCTAACGTAACCAGTAGAGAGAGGCGCCATTTTGGACAAGCGGCTGACGTCACCGACACACCAACTCTCTTTGTCCGATCGAGGATGGCCGTAACCAGAGGAGGTAAATCTAGCATCTCGTGGATAATTAGCATATTGGCTAAACAACTGACACGTTGCCGCAGTGTTTTGAGGAAAGTAAAGTGCAATTAGTGTCCCGATGGTCGCGTCAGTCATTGCAGTGCTAAATTGTCAAAAGGTGTCTTCTTGGTCGGCAAATGGGCATATTCTTTTTTTTTTAAAACATTGAAGGGTTATGCTAGGAGCATGTTTTCAATCAACCAGTTACAACAAATTCTTGAACGCGTAAACATATGTTAGTTGAATAAATGTTGAAAGTCATTTCTCTGAAAGCTGTTGCTGCCTATTGCAACTTCTACTTCCAGTCAACTTTCAGTTTTAAAATATTCAACAGGCAGTAAATATGGGTAAACATTTTAAAATTTGGGATCAATGGTTAACTCTTTCAAGGACAGAAAAGCGGAAAGCTTAAAATTTACCCTGCATATTGCGTGAAACTAATTAGTTTGGAAGCAATGCAACAAACATAATTCCAGGCAAATTTAATTCAGAATATTAAGCACTCTGCATAGTTATTTTAAAATTGGGAGTAAACGTTGTAAATGATTAATAAAGCTGGATTTCAATAGTGTGAAAGCACTAAATTACTAATTATGTCTAGCGTGCACTTGTCATTATTTAATAGCTGTCACCTACTATCGTCTATGAAGTCAGCCGCTAAGCGATTGTTTATAAATGACCGACCGGACAATCAGCGACATCGTTTCATTTTGGTTTGCAAATTCCATTTTACAATTGATGCAAGCAAATACTGACGTTAATTGTCGAGCTTGATTCTGTTATATTAAAATTAAGTACCGTGCGGTGTTTTTTTAAATGCATGACACGTTATTTTAAAATTATGCAGACTATATGTTCTAAACTTGTGTCTTCCAAATTTAAATGTGGAAGATATCCATCAAGTGCCGATGTTATGAAGCCATCTTTCAGTTAGCCCCTTTTTATGCGGATGCGTCTGTGGATCCGGTATCTGAAAGTGTGAATTGTCGTACCTTTTCCAGGATCGTTTCTATTACAGCAAGCCCATGCTTGACATGCGGATATGGTGCGATTTAACCATCTCATGCCAGCACTGGCGTCTGCAATCGTCAAGTTGACGACGCAGGTCAAGAGAAGACTATTTTTGAGAATTTACAATTAAAACGACTATCTCAGTAACAGAACCAGCCATTCCAGTGGTCAATTTTCAAAAATAGTCTTCGCTTGGTATGCAAATGGACATACAATAAGGAAATATTCTGTTTTCCTGACTGAATTTGGTCATAAAATGGTTAATTAATATTCGGCCTTCATAACACGAAGTAAACAGATACATCTAAAGCACTGACGATATTTTGCTGGTGTGTCGTTGACGTCATAATCTCGCGGTTTCTCGCTCTCGTTACGAGAAAATGGATGCGCCCGAGGAGTCACGTTTTCGACAGTTTTGGGCATATTCATTTTATTATTTCTCGGCAATGGAACAATGTATTTTATATTTTTTTGCAGCAACTATTTCAGATTATGGTATATTTTTAGTTGACTTATTCCCGATTTTCACTGGAATTTCCCTTTAAGAAACGGTGTTTGCAAAATGAATACGGTTGGCGCATTTTCAAATAACTCCGGTTGTACTGGCGCAATCTACTTCAAATGGTCTATGAGTGTGTGTAGGTACCCGAAGAAGCGGGTCAAACTATTTCAGCATCGTTGAATTCTATATAGACACGTTTGACTTATTTTCCAATAACCCAATAGCTCAAAGGCTTTCACCAACAGTTCCAAAATAGGGACATTTGACCTAACAACAACCCGATTGGAAAATATATCAACGGAACAGGTATTGGACACATTTGGCCTTATTGCATTGGTACCCCATGATGTGGATTACGGACATCATTACAGTTAATTAACCCTTTAACAGGCAAGCTGGTCAAACACGTCTTATGCGGTGGTGGTGTTGAGAAATGTTAGTTTAAGGACCAAGAGAAAACTATTTTGAAAATTTGCCACTGGGGTGACTGACTCGATAACCGAGCCAATCGCCCCAGATGTAAATTTGCATAAAATAATCTCTTGGTTTGCAAATGGAAAACCTTCTAAGAGTAAATTGAAATTGTCTTGAATACATTTGATTATTGAAGAGTTAAAACTTACAAATATGACTTTCAGTAGTTGCTGCACTATTGTGTCCCCTATCATGCTGATGGATATTTTGAAACTAATTTTACTGGTCAATCAAATTAGTTCCCCGCAAAAAAAAACCTCTAAAATATTCGGTAGATTACCTGTATGGTGTTCTCGAAATTGATAGTCATTGAGTTCAGAGATCGATCGATCCCAACACGACCGAGGTGTGGGTGGAGCTTAGCTAGGGAGGGGCGGGACATAGCTAAAAATTGCCCCTACTATCAGATAATACCTACGAAATGAGGTTATGCCGGATATCTATCCGTTATCGCACGCTTACAAGGCTAAATCGGTCTTATCTACATAATGTGAATATCACACAAGGGCATGTCTTTATTGAAATCCGAATTGAAGTCGATTTCGTCTGGGAGATAGTGTTATTCTCACGTTTGCTTTGAGGGTATCGCCGATACGAATCAAGTATGGTGAAGTCGGGAAAGGAAAGCGGCGACAATGGAAGCGATGAAGATGAATTTAACGTTAACTACGAAGTGGATGAAATTCCACCATGGTCCATCGTCATCTTCTGTGGAATACAGGTGCGTTAAAGCGTCAAAACTGTCTATAACGAAGACTTGCCTCTGCGGACCCGCCAGTCGTCACAAATACCCATACTCTGACTTATATTCACCCGTTGATGGCCGAGATGGCCCAAACTGACTTCTGATATAGAAATGATGGTTCGTTCAACTACGTTCCGGTAGAATCGTACGCCTTTGGCTACAGTTATGAATAGGTCTGTTGATCACTATAGGGTTGTACAACGCCCTGTTCAACGCAAGATGGCAAATTACTCGGCGCAATGGCGTTTCACAAAACGTGAATAGTTACTACAATTTTGAATACGATGTAAGAAATGTTCTGTTAGGTATTTTTGACTTAATTTGCTTGAAGCCATTGCAGTCCAAGGCTGAAATGTTTTCCAATCAAATCAAGCTCACATCGTTCAGCAGTACTTTTGATCTAGCTTTATAAACAAGTTATTTCTGAGCCGTACCGTATCGTGTGTAATAACGTCATTTCGCGCAATATGCACATTTCCCGCATACGCCAGTTTAAGAACCATGATGTAATATAACTGTTGCATCAGAATTGTTCCCAAAGCCTCATACTCAAATCTGTGTCCTGCGCATTTCCCCCGAAAACTACGTAACTATTATCTATGATTACTATATTCTGAAACTGTAGTAGCAGAATCCTTCTACATTCTTCTGCTTTCTTGAGGTCACCTCGTAGCATGCTAAACATATGTATGCAATGCCGTCCTGTTCTGGCATTGTATTTACTGGCTCCCAGCATGGCACATTCCAAGGCTCTCTGTACTGATGTGTTCTCGATCCGGCATCCTTACCGCATGGCCAAACATAGTCCATCTTAAGTTTGCTGAGCTACGGATAGAGGTGATGTAATTTGATCTTGTATAGTGCATCTTTGGAAATTAGGCTGCCTGGCCATCGATGTCCAATGATAGTGCGTAGGTGTTTGCGGTGGCAGGCAAGAAGTGTGTCTGGAGCTGTCCTGGGAGCTGCTCATCTGCTGCAGGTATGCATCATCAGGGAGACGCAGGCTGTGGTGTATACACCGAATCTGCTTGACTAGCGTACCTAGTAGCTTTGTAATAAAGCGAATATCCAGTTAAAACTGATTTTATGTTCATCGCCGTCGCCGGATTTGATTCTTCAATACTTCACATCCTTAGCTTGAACTAATCCTCAAACGCGTATTTGATGCGAGCGAACACTTAAGATAACGCAAAATTGGTGAAATAGTATTTGTATTGATCGCTCTTGATATGAACAGTACATATTACTTAAATGGTTATCTTAAAACATATTCGCTCGCGCGCGAGCTGTCTAATGCGTAACATGTTTGTATATATGTTCTTATTTCATTTGAGAAATTAGCAATCATTGTGCAGCCTTTCTGGGTGCGTATTCTTTGCAGTCATGACGTCACAGTTGATTTGCGCAGATCAAGATTTTAGCTCATCGCTGTTTGCCACGACGAGCGTCCTCGCGGGACTGACCACAGCACTGCAGGCCATAGTCGGTGTCAGGTATAAGTAAATACATAGATATAAACTATTAACTCTTTCATGACGAAGTTCGTCAAATTCGATCTCTGCAGTGGTCTTGAGGAATGCCCATTTGCAGGCCAAGAGAATACTGCTTTTGGCCTTCAATTTGACATCCTATAAGCAGATATTTTGATAATCTTAGGAAAATGTATACATTAAATGCTTAAACACATACTTGTGGTTGTGCATTGCGCATCTGTGTATGCGCGTGAATTTGCATGCGCGGTTTTATCATGTATGCGAGTGTGTGCATGTATAGTTATGTGCTTACACACACCACACATAGTGGGGAAAATATCATGATATTCAGAGGATATCTTGTAAATTACCTTTTTTCGAATCTTCCAAATTCTGGAGTTGAAATATTGAGACGATTTACAAATATGAACACTAGCTATAATCGCCAAATGCGTGCATGTGTGTTCTGGACGGAGCTATGCCACGCTTGAACGTCTGGGTTGTGGAACTATCTATAAGTAAGCATATTTAGTTCACATTCCCTTCATATTGAAAGTGACCAATATAATCGCAGGCGATGCTCGAATATGGAGATTAGATCGATGAGGAACTGTTGCTGTACCAATAAGTATCTATCAAATTCGTTTCAAAATACACATCTTCTTCCAGGGTCACTCGTTTTATTCAGATAGCCACGCCATAAACCAACTCAGCCTGGCCATTGAGCGTGTCCTCAACGCTGGTATAGTATATATATACAGGCCAGGTGTTTCGTCTAAGATCACTATGCAAAGTGAAATCTTACAATACATGTTCCGTCATCATAGGGCTTGATCCACATGAACACATTTCTGAATCCCCAAATCTGAACACGTGGCAAAGATGGGAGTTTAGTTGGTTGTGGCCAGTTCTCTGGCGAAAAGGAATTACTTCCTATGCACTAGAACGACATGTGTTACCATCAACTGCATTGTAGTCATGGTTTTGCTGTAACCAGTTCTTCTTAACATTATTTTTATGATAGATTTGTTCATCTGGAAGTGAGGCATGGCCGTCTACAGCAGAAAACAGTTCTTGTTTTTTTCCCTGATAGACAGACGCATGCTTGTCTCAGTTCATTACTGACCTCTGCTTGATTCCTATTAGTGAACAGAGTATAGACAGAGCAATCTGAGAAGATAACAATATGTGTTCTTGTTTTGTTGACGTTGTCTGTCACGGTGATCTGGGAAAGGATGAATGAGTTGAGGATCGTGTTCTGTGGGATTTGTGTGCCTTTCCAGATGCCGTGCTTGATGAAGGAAACCTCTTCTCTTCAGTCTTGAGTTGGTACGTTTTGATATCTGCTCTACCGAGTCTTTCAAGCCGGTTGGCAATAGCAGATTAGATTGGAATCTTAGTCTCTTTACTATCGTCCGGTGATTTAAATCATGCCACCACGTCCATCGTCTTGAGAGACGATGATTTTGCTGCCCCTGTTACCATTGACTGATTCTGTTTTCCCTTGCTTTCGTCAAAGTTAGATTTAAAAGCAGTAGACACAAGCAGCGATCTAATTTTCAGCAGCAGGTCAGATTCTTCCAACATATACCCTCTTCAGAACGTTCAGTTCAGCGCCCACTGCGTATCCGCAAGTGTCTTCATTATTAACATTCATAGTTGGTATAGGAATGCCGTCTGCCAATCTGTTCATTATCCGGCTGTTATATTTTACTCCAACGTCTGTTGGAGGACCGTTCAGCTGAAGTTGTACTGGCTGGGATATGTTTTACAGAGTAAAGACTGTATGCATATAATGACTTGTTTATAGATGCTCACCAGCGTATGTTTAGTCCATATTTCTCCACATGCTGAGTTTTTTCGGCGTGTGAAAAGGTACTGTTGTCAACAACTTACCTGTGTCGTTACCTTGAATTTGAGATGTTTGTAGTTTGGGGGTTCAAGAGTTAAAGCATGGCTCTGTTTAACGCAAGCCCGTCATATGACGTCCTCTGCAGCCATCTTGATGGCCATTTGAAGACGAAGAGAAAACTATTTTCTTGGAAAGGGTATCACTGAAATGCCTGGCCAGTCATTCCAGTGATAAATCTTCTAAGAAATACCATTCTCTTGGTCTGCAAATGGACATTTTCTATGAGAAACTCGGCATTTTCTAAAAAGAAAATTGAGTATTAAAGGTTAGATGTGTATTCCTGCTAAATCACTCTTACATCACTGGTTATTAAGCATCCGCTATACCACAGCTAATTTGAGGATTTTAATAGTGTTCCTATAACACTTGTCTACACACTGTTGTGTTGTTGGGATCCATTTCTAGCTATGCTCCGCCCATTTATAGATAGGTCCCGACCAATTCTACGTGGGTTGGAATCGATGTAGATACTGGGAAACCGTTCAGTAAAACAGAGGAAGGTTGCTGAATATTGTGAAACTAATATGACTGGGTGTTGTTTCTACAAATTAGATTTAAAAAAACCAAACTAAGCGTTTTCTTGTTAATCTGTAAAATCATCAAAGACACAATTTGTACAATCGTGATGGGCCGTTTGATTTTCGTGACGGAGATATACGTCATTAAGATTGTGATGTTCGCTAACAAGTGACTTACTTGCTTATGATACGTGGCTACTAGGTGGTATTCCACAATTGTTTGTATTCCTACCACAGGCTTCCTGTATTTCAAGGGCCATCATTTATCTTCTTTATTCCGTTAACATATGCTGCCCAGAATCCAGACTGGGGCTGTCGAACAGGACTTATCAACAACACATTCATTGGTGAGTTATTCGTATACAACTTCTGCTGCTTTGGCTGCTGCTTTTCCGTTGCTACTGCTGCCGCTGTTATTGTTGTTGTTTTTGTTGTTGTTGTTGCTGTTGTTGTTGTTGTTGGTGGTGGTGGTGGTGGTGGTGGTGGTGTTGTTGTTGTTATTGTCGAAGAAGAATAGAAGTGGGGATTATGCATTCCCGCCCCTGTATCTTTGAGTATGCGCGTCTGTGTGTCTGGGTGTGTTGACATCGATTGTACGTATCTCCTCTGAAACAGTTAGACGGAATTAAAAAAAAAGTTGGTATTTATGTTACCAATATGATTGCAGAGTGCGGGAAGACATTTGGATTTGGCTGCGCACGAGGGTGGGGAGGGGTCAAAGGTTAAATTTGATTGCAATGCAACTCCTCCAAAACCGTTGACAGAGGTCAACCAAATATGCTATGTGTTTTGCAGGTTGGAATTATGTTGAAAACTTAAAAAAATAGCATTAACATTCTCAATAAAGCCAATTTTCACTAGGAGGGGTGTGTAGCCTGTGCATTCTATACGCGCGATAGCTATTCGATATGCCGCTGGAAAAGACATATGAGCTCAGTAGCTTAATTAAACTCCGGTGTCTGTTGGATATAGATGCAGGTCGCAGCCATACAGACAGATTGCTTTAGTCATTGAATTTACTATTATATCCGTGTGTGGTACAGTCTGGTCCGTAAGTCAGCACATCTGTTCTGTATGTTAACCGGATTTACCGTGAGTACGTTGAGAAATTACACTTATATTAAGTACAACTTTTATTTCATTTTCTGTAGCGTATCTGTAAAATCACCATGGCTGCTGGTATAAATTTGCTAACATTCCCAGCATTTGAGCCTGACGGTGACCAATCGAGTCTCAGTCAAGTGTGGTCCAAATGAATTGCCAGATTCGAAAACTTCTTGGTTGCAGCCAACATAACCGAACCGATTCCACCAGGAAACGTGCTCGCTTACTACACCAAGCGGGCGAACGCGTACATGACATATTTGACACGTTGGACAGCACCGGCGAGGCTGATGATTATGACAAAACTAAGAAATCTTTGACAGACTTGTTCACACCGAAAAGGAACACAGCATACGAGGTACTCGTGTTTCGTGGTGCAAGACAGACTACAGAGGAAACGTTAGACCAGTGTCATAGTAGACTACAAACCCTTGCAGCGCATTGCGATTTTCATGACAAAAATACAGAAATCAGAAATCAAATTATTCAGAATTGCTCGGCATCGCGATTACATAGACGAATTATTGAACTAAAGTCTGAAGATAGCATGCTTTTCACAAATCTAGATATTGCCAGACGAATGGAAATGGCAAACAGGGACGCTACTCAGATTGAAAATGCGCCAAATCTTGGCGAAATATGTCAGGTGAGAAAGGAACTCTATCAGCCGCATTGTGATACAAACGAGTCACCTGGAAAGCACTAACGTTAATTATGTTCGTGGACAGCAACGTCAACGTAGGTCAACATGTAGAAGCAACTACATGGGGACAGTACAGTGCATGAACTGTGGAGGTCAATATCATTACCAAGGAGGTCACGCTAGCTATCGAGCCTATGGCAAAACGTGTTTTGCGCGTGGTTCTGAAAATCAGTGTGCTTCTTTCTGTCATAAATCTGCCAACCCTGCCAGATACGACAAGCCAAATGCTAGCATGACACCGGACGGCAGAGCATATTGCCATGATAACATACGCCAGAACAAACCTCGCGAACAAGTGTGAAGCGTAGACCAACACAATCAAGACGCTTATATTATATCCGACAACAGTGGTGATGAGTATTCTTACTACGTGACTGCAAATGCTGTGAGCAATAATCAGTCTAATAAACCTCAAATATTCGTGCTTGTTAATTGTGTTAATTGTGAAACTGTGTTTCTTATATATACAGGATCTATTATCGTTACAATAACAGAAAACGTTTATAATCATTTGTTCAAAGATAACTATCCATTGCAAGCGAGCAATAACATCGTGTATCATTATGCTGTGAACATTTCTCTTCCAAGTATTGGATCATTTACTGCTGAAATCAGGTACCGCCATTCTAAAGCCGACACCATGATTCATGTAGTAATGTGTGCTCGCGAGTCGCTCCTTAGCTGTGCAACGTCCACGGCTCTCCAGCTTGTAAAGATCACAAACGCCATTAGTGAGCAACACCTGCCAAACGCGGGAGAACGAATCACATGCGAATATGCAGATCGATTCCAAGGACTTGGACAGTTTACTGATTTCAAAGTAAAGTTACATATAGACGAAAATGTCCTACCAGTAGCACAACCACATCGGCGGCAACCATTCCGCACGCGAATCAATGTCGACAAAGAGCTTGAGCGTTACAACAACTTGCCATAATTGAACCCGCAACAGAACAGACAACTTGGGCAAGTCCGATTGTCACTCCACCAAAACCTAAGGATCCGAAAGCGATCTGGATTTGTGTTGATATGCGCATCCCTAACCAATCTATCATTCGTCAACGTCATCCTACTCCGATCGTCCATGACATAATCTATCGATTGAATGGCTCCACTGTCTTCAGCAAGCTGTATCTCAACAACGGCTATCATCAGTTGGAGGTAGACGAAAATAGCCGTCATCTTACAACTTTCACGACCTACATAGGACTGTTTAGATACAGACGATTAAACTTCGGTAGTTCGTGCGCTGCTGGGATTTTCCAACAAACAATTCATCAGGTAATCGAAGGAGTATCCTGCGCTGATAATATTTCTGATGACATCATCATTTACGGCAAAGATCAGCCATTACACAGTCATACACTGAAGTCCGTTTTGCAATGCCTTCGTGAAAAGAATCTCACCCTGAATCCCTCGAAATATGAGTTTAACAAAGCACAAATATAATTTTTCGGATGTATTTTCAGCAAAGACGGTATATCGCCAGACCCTAAGAAGGTCAAGGCAGTCAAAGAGGCCTCGCCACCAACAACTGAGAGGGAAACACGTAGCTTTGTTGGCCTTGTAAATTACAGTTCTCGTTTCATCCCAGATTTCGCCACTGTCACCAAACCATTGCGAGATCTCACCAGGAACTATAGTCATGGGGAGACAATCAACAACCAGCTTTCGACGTTGGCACGGAACGTATGTCGGCAGATTCTGCCATTGCCTATTTTGATCCTACTAAAATGTCAGAGTTAACAGTGGATGCAAGTCCAGTAGGACTCTGTGCCATACGTATACAATATGACAAAGAACAACCAGATCAGAAGATCAGAAGTGTTTTGTTGCGTTTGCTAGCAGAGCATTGACTGAGCAACTCTACTCTCAGACTGAGAAAGAAGCATTAGCACACGTGTGGGGATGTGAACATGTCCACATTTACCTTTCATGGTTGTGAATTCACCACCGTGGATACAGATCATACACCGCTAGAGAACGTCTTCAACAATCCGAAATCGAAACCGCCAGTCAGGATAGAACGATAGGCATTCAGACTACAACCGTACAGGTTTTGTGTCAAATACAAGCCAGGTGTCAGCAATCCTGCTGACTACATGTCATGTCACCCAGTAAACCGGGTTGACAAAACAAAACATTAACAGGCAGCTGAACAGTATGCCAGTGCAGTAACACTCGATGCCATACCAAATGCACTCACCATCGATGAAATTCGCACGGCTACATTAAACGACACAACACTACACGCAGTTGTGGATGCGCTAACCAAGAAGTATTGGCCCTGCAAACGTCTAACAAACATAGACGTGGATGCATACAATGCCTTACATGGTGTGCGAAATGACCTATCTGTCACAATATGGCGTGGCACAATCATTTGTGGAAACAGAATCGTGATACCGCAATCACTACAGCCACCAGGGGCTCGTGAAAACGAAATAGCGCCTTCGTAAACAAGTTTGATTTTATGGAATTGACAGAAGCGCAGAACAAATGGTGAATCGTGCATTCCTTGCCAAGCCTCAAATGATACATGTAAACCGACACCGACACCATTAAATTCGACTCCATTACCAGCTGCACCATGGCCTGGTATGTCAATATACTTGTGCTCCGTTGCCATCTGGTGAGTATCTCATGGTAGTAATTGATGACCATTCACGATACCCAGAAGTTGACATCATTACGACGACATCTGCAAAAGCCGCAATTTCAAAGTTGGATAAGATATTTTCTACATTCAGCATTCCAGAAATTCTAAAATCATGTCAAAGCCATGCGTTTGCTGAATTTATCAGGAACATGGGCTTTAGACATCATCGCGTCACACCTCTTTGGCCACAAGCTAATGGCGAAGTTGAAAGGTTTATCCCACCATTAGTGAAGGCGACAAAATGCGAAAACGTCCGAGCAATGGGCATGGACGCAAGCAATGTACACATTCTTGAGAAGCTATCGCGCAACACCACATTCATCTACCATGGTACCACCAGCAGACATCATATTCGGCAGACAACTTAGCACAAGGTTACCATCTCTCCCGTCCAAGTCATCAAACAGCACCATTACAGATTGTGGCAGAATCGTCAAGCAACGCATGAAAGAGCATCACGACAAGCAGGCTCATTTGCCATCTATGAAAATCGGGGACACAGTTCTTGCGGAACAAAAGAAAAGAGGGAAGCTAGACATACCATTCAGTACACTACCTTAGTGTCAGTCAAATTAATGGAACTCAGGTTACGGCCAAACGTGGGAATCACACCATAACATGACACATAAAACATTTCAAACGACTCCCTTCGAACATCGACAACCGTACCACGTCTGATGACAACTACAATAACGACTTCGGTGACGATTACGTTAACAAGCAGCAACGGCAAATAACACCGCCAAACTCACCACTGATCAGACGGTCATCGCGAGAATGAACGAGGCGTTTTATTCCGTTTGTAGTACACTATTAATAGTTTCTCTGCCAGCATATCCAGCTTTACGAGTGTGTTTTAATCCACCGACACGGATTACGTTGGTGCATTTCGTGTGAATATGTTATTCCTAAATCTATAGCTTTATCAATGCGTTTTATCATTAATCCACTGGCACGGCTTACGTTGGTACCCTCCCGTGGATACACGTAGGTTGAATTTTATTTTGCCCATATTATCAATATAACTATACGTTCCGTCTCATGAACAACTGGCTATCATACCATCAACGACTTTTGTCATACTGTAGACAATTTTAATAATTCTGTATCATCCAGGGTTTTATAGTGTTATCATTACATTGAAAGAAAGGGGGAATGTGGTGTTCAAGACTACTGCTTACGAAAGGACACGACTTATACCGTAAACACCTGATGTATACCAGTCATGTACGGGTCGTCAGTATATGCAGACGTATATATATATTGGACTCTGTGTCTCATGTATTAACTAGCATAGTTAGTAGCAATTAGAAATATGTGGTTATTAATAAATATAATAACCAGTGAAACATCGTATTTAGTAATCTAACATAGAATACGACAATTTATATTTGGCTTCAGCCCCACACAGCACCAGTGGCAGGGGATTGGCCAAAAGGTCAAATTTTAATGTGCAGCAATAAATTGTAACACAAATCCTCAGAAACCTTTCGGCAGAATTCAACCAAATTATGTATGTGGGTTATCCATATCAACATGGACTACAAGAGCCCAATTATGCCCCCGCCGTACATTACTTGGTTGGGATCAGGGTCAAATGGTCGAGAAACTGATTGCAATCCAAATC
Organism: Chaetoderma sp. LZ-2023a; assembly: GCA_034401795.1. Taxonomy (NCBI): domain Eukaryota; kingdom Metazoa; phylum Mollusca; class Caudofoveata; order Chaetodermatida; family Chaetodermatidae; genus Chaetoderma; species Chaetoderma sp. LZ-2023a. The sequence goes on along the minus strand of CM067366.1, from coordinate 50,416,053 downwards.
TTCCGAAACTACTTGACGGAATTCAACGACATTTTCTATGCCAGTTACCCATAGAAGTGTGGAGTAGAAGAGCCCATTGATATCTGACCCCGTCCCCATGCGGCGGAGGTGGGATCAATAGGGCAATGAAGTTATTGTAATGCAACTCCTTCGACCCTGTTAGGCGAAAAATGTAATGTGGTATGTGAATTACCCATATGATTGCGGCATACAAGCTGTCATTTACACTTTGTTCCGAACTCAGTGAGTGGGTGTGGGTGGGTGGTCAAAGGGTTCAGAAATTGATTGTATCGCAACTCCTTCAAAACCTATAGACGGAATTCAACCAAATTTCGCATATAACTTAGTCATATGCTTATGGGGTGCGAGGGGACATTTGCCTTTGGCCTAGCTTCCACCTCGTTGGATAGTGCGGGTCAAAAGATCAAAGCGGGGAGAGTGGAGATTTGCGATGTCGTGTCATTAGTTTCTAAATAGCTATGCAATATCTGGATCTGAGAGATCGTATATGCTGTTATTATGGCTACCTACTCACGTGTGTTTTATGACCCCATTCCATCCATCGCCTATGTGAAAATCATTGTCAAAGAAATATGTATATAGCTGCCACTTGAATATCTGCATTTATAAACTAATACAGATTCCAGCAGACCATATACAGAGGCAGACAGTGTCTGCTTTTATGATGTGTTGATCAGTAAATCATGACAGCCTGTATTGATTCGGAAACTTGTGTAAAAATGAATGTAACTGTTAATTTGCCCACATTGTAGCAACCTAAATACCATGCACAGTTTATGTGCAACATAATTAAATCCTTGTATGGACGATATAGGATAAGGTGCATGTCGCTGCTTACCTTAATAGACGTACACTTGCATAGCAAATGTATCTGTGAGAGGTTAATTATTTGCTTACGTGTATTTAAAGTTCCAAGGAACACGGACTTTATTTAAATTATTCACTTTTGCTTTCAGACATTGACAATACGTTGGCTGGAGAGGATAAGCCGTGGCTTGCCGAGTGGTCAAAGGTAGGTTTGAATAATATGAACTTGAGTATTAGTGATGCAATCACATAAGTGTTAATCTCGTATGGAATGAACGTCATGAACTCGGTAAGCACCAACGTTTACCCGGATATGTGTATAAACCGGGTGGAGACAGTGATGGTTTTGGTCAACCATATTCTCCGTTCATATGTTTGTCAATGGTATTAGCAATAATTAACTCACGTTCCCTGGGCTACGCACTCGGCGTACTGCTATATATATAGTATATGTAAGCAGGTTCAGAAGGAGGAATTATTGTCAGGTATATTTTGAGGTTTTCCCTTTTAGTAAACACATTCTTTGAATTGCTGGTTCCATTAGTGGCGAAATGGAGTATTCTTTGCTTTTGGTTTGTAGTTAGGCTTCGAACACTGAAGTAGCAGTCTTTATCTCAACATTGCAGCAATCATCGAGATAATTTCTTAACGATGTAGGGAGTTCTATCTGGTCTGTGTTATTGCAACGACCACACCAAACAGCAGCTACAGATATTTCTTACCACAAAATCAGGTGGCAGCTTAGACAAGGGAAGGAATTCGCTGTACTCAGTGTAAATATCTACACAGCTCGTAAAGGGCGCCAAGTGAATCTGCCACTAAAATAAATGACGTCATACTCAATTCCGTCACACCTAGGCTAGCATGACTATAATTATGCCGTATTACACATCCGTCATGAAACAGGAACAGTCCTTCAGATCTGTGTCTTTGATCACTTTTCGTGTTAATAAACATTTTGTTACATATGCTAGTAAAATTAATTTCAAGATATTCAACGACTTACCTTGACATGGAGGAATACAGTGTTAGCTATGTCCCGCCCATCGCTAGCTAAGCTCCACCGACCCTTTACCCATGCTGGGATCAATCCATCCCTACACTCTCTGGATCTCAATGACCAGAATATTACACAGGTAAGCTGCTGATTATTTTGAAATCAATTCGACCGGGCGTTGTTAATGTGCAGATAAATTAGTGTCAATACATCCAACATAATGTGTATTAAATCGTTAAGACATACAATTCATAAAATGGATAGCCTATTAAGCGTTTATGACGGAGTAAATTGCGTTATTCATGGCGTGATCGATTATGACGTCAGACTATATGTGACGTAGTTCTGTATGACGTCATGTAATTGCCTGGGAAACTGGATTCCTCCATTGGGAATCTGGGTATTCAGTGTTCATAGTGTATATATATATATATATATATATATATATATATATATATATATATATATATATATATATATATATATCAATCCCACCGCGCACAAGACGTAGACGAAGATTAGCTTGGAATGGTTGTGGCATAGATAGAAATGGATCCATCGATCGCTCTAAGATAGATAAATAATGTTGCAGTTAAAATATTTCTTTTTCAGATGCAGATCCCACTGATGCTCAGCGCTGGTGTTGAGACATTGATTGGTCTAACCGGCCTGATTGGGCTGCTGAATTCACTTATTCATCCTATCACTACGGGTGTTATCTTCATCCTACTCGGGTTCTTTCTCTGCCAAGCTGTGGTTAATGCTGCTCAGATACATTGGGGAATCGCGGCGTTGTAAGTATGCCGTTCCACATTTGGCAGCGATTCATCTATTTCGGCAGTAATCGCCATAATAAAGGTCTTACATGCGAGTTTCTTGTGATATCTTTCATGTAGGCTACGAGGGTATATTAATTTCAACCATTTGGCGGCTAAATGTATTGAGGAAACTCAAGATATGTTCCCATTTGCCGGCTGACAGAAGAATATATTTTGTGGATTTACCACTGGAATGGGTGGCTCGGGTATCGAGCTAGTCATTCTAGTGGAAACTTTCCAAAAGATATCTGTGCCTGAAAATGGACATTCATCAAGATCAACGTAGACTCCCATCTTTTGTCGGCTTTTCATGCGTAATGGTGAATTATGAGACATAATTATTAGTATACCATGCTTATATCATTTTGCTTTTAAGAATATATATATATATATATATATATATATATATATATATATATATATATATATATATATATATATATATATATATATTCATTTTATGTTTTATTTTAGAATTATTGGTATGGCCTAATTCTCCATTTTCTTCATATCATCGCGGTTGCTATCCTTCAATGTGATCTCTGCCCCCTGGTCTACGAACCCCGCCTTCTACCGCCCCCACAACACACCAACCACCCCACCCCCTCACCACCACCACACCCCACACCCGCATCCTCCTCGGCCTTCTCTTCTTCGTCACCTTCATCATTTGTTGCTGACATCCGCCTAATTGTCGACATCGTTAATGTTTTCGGCGTCAGCTTTGTCTCCGTCTTAATTTGGTATCATTCATCCAGATATTCTAATGGAATAACTGATTCCTAGATCACAATATCTTTATTAACTGTTTCTCTTTTTAGAATTAATGCTATTGTAAGCTGTCAATCTCAAGGACAACACTACGCCGCAAAAAGATTATTTCCAAAACGTATCCCAGCCATGTTCTTTGTAGCAATGTTCACATATGAATGATACATGCTCTTGAATCTTACTTGTAGCAATATAGCGTTGGTCATTTTCCTGTCTCAGTATGCTAACAGAATCCGTGTTCCAGTCCCTGTATGGCGGACGTCCAGAATAAAAATCACATGGCTGCCATTATTTCAACTATTTCCGGTATGACATTACGTATCGTGTTCTTATGCACATCGTGTGTTTTGTCACTTAGATGATTGCATTATATCGCATTCACAATACATTGTCGAGCGATGCACATCCACGTTATACATTTGTATTAGAGGGATCCGGTCTGTCAGTCAAGAATTTAGCGCCATAAATAATCGCGTCACAGATTTGCTGGCGTCACAATCAACATGGCGTAGCTTGGTCACGAAATAGTACGAATTGTATGGCTTTGATGAATTTGCAATTTCATAAAAAGCAAAGCAGGGGCGAGTTTCACAAAGGTGTGTAAGTTATGCCCCCGTCTAACTTAGACGCTATACTTAAGTCCCGCGCCTACGTCAGTTTCACGAAAGGGGTCGTAAATAAACGCCTAAATAATAAAACGCGTAACTTAGACGCTGAGCTCTCTAGTACGTTAAGGCGAGAATCGCCGCCGCTTATCACATGATCCAGTTGACTGCAATGTGACAGTTGTCAGTTGTTGATTTATAGTACGGGATCAATCAGTACAAATAACTTCTAGCGCGAACCATATAGAAAGTACAATTGCATATTCTAACGGCAGCGAGACGACAATTCAACATTCGCTGCTACATTAAACTTGGTAAGCGTTACCTAATTTCGTGTTTTATTTTGATAAACGGTGTCGACATAATCATGTTTGAATAAATCCTATAAATAGTAATTTTGTTAACATTGATTTTTCTAATGCGTTTGCCAACTAAGAAATAAAACACCGAATGACGTCAGGCATAGGCATTTTTAGCACGACGTCGTACCTCTCTTATTACAGAGAGTGGCACAGAAGTAGGTCAGGCAGAAGGCGCCTATGAGTCAACACGCGCTAAAACGGCAGAGGGCTATTTAGCTGAAATGCCGACAAACCTGTCTATAGCGGACATACACGTCTACGACGCACACTCGGTTTTGTGACCAATTGATGACTATTCATAAGAGTTGCGTCTTACTGTTAGGAAATCACGATCACATGCAATGCATGCACCTAAAACCCAACAGCCGATGAGCTGCAATTAGCGACCACCTATCTTAGGACTATATTGCCCATACAGTGACCGTTATAGACAGGTGTCCTTGTATAGCTCTACCAGTGTTTCGTTGATTGAAATAACATCACCTCAAGTAAGCAGGACAGATCGATAACAATTTCACCAATGAGGGGGGGGGGGGGGGGGTGGTGATAGGGGGGGGGGTGCGCATACCACTGGGTGGCAACCCCGACTCCATCACATCCCAACCCATACTCCACATGATTTCCTGAAGTAAACAATACCATCTTATTGAGTGAGTGCCCCTCACTCTCCTGTTGTTAGTTACTCTTATGGCATTGTAACCACTTTCAGTTTTTAGATTGCATCCCTAGTTGTGGAATCTTAGTACAGGATCACACACATTCTTGTGTTAAAATGTGAGCTAAAATAAACCAGTAAATTATTGTTAGCACTTGTATGCGTTAATTCTAATTCCAATAAAGAAGGATTATTGGGTTTGAGCAGCATTTCAGAATTGTCATCATCATTTTATTCGTGTGTTTGTGTGTGCGTGCGTCTGTGTAGGTGTTGTGCGCGCGCGCGTGTGTGTGTGTGTGTGTGGTGGGTGTGTGTGTGTGTGTGTGTGGAGGTGGTGGGGGTATGTGCGCGGGTGTGTGTGTGGGGTGTGTGTGGGGTGTGGGGTGTGTGTGTGGGGGGGGGGGGTGTTTGTCGGTCTGTTTACGTGTGGTGCGCTCCCCATAAAAACTAATCAGATTTGACTCAAATTTTAACAGAACAAAGAATTTTATTGTGAAAGCGGATATCCAACATTAGTCATGATCCAATTTTTGGAAACTATTTAGCTCAATATTTTTACATAAGAAAGGATGTGACCATACACTAGGGTTTCACAATTTTGGTCGCAATATGACAAAATCTGGCGAATAGGAAAGATGTACAGTGATACAAATGGCATGGCGAGGGCCTGCAATCTCTATCTTGTTATTGTATACAACCAAAACAAGATAAAATGTACCATTTGCCTTTAGCCATAGCAAATACCTCACACAATGAGACACATTGCTTGTTCATGTCTTTATGCCAAAGCATGTGGGTTGTTTAGAATATTAACAAGAGGCCCAAGGGGCCTGTATCGTTTACCTGAAATATTTGCCCACTGACCCAACCGAACAAAACGAGATGACCATTGGAAAAATTTACCAATCAAATGTCTGTGAATAAGTATGAATTTCTAAGAAATTTGCAGAAAATACAAGATGTCCGGCAAACACGTTATATTTTGATTGATTCATGGCGGACATGTTTTTTTACATATACACATATACAATGTTCGGCCCGATCCATTCAGCGGTTCTGGAGAAGTTGTTTTCGCGAACACTAGATGATCCAAAATGGCCGCCAAACCATTTGGTCAATCAAGTTCTCTTGAACAAACTTGGTTTAGCTCTTGCCCTAGATGATGTTTCATGAGTTTTGAATCGATTCCCAAGCGGTTTCAGAGATTTTTAAAGACTTCTACAAATCGGCCAAAATCCAAGAGGGCCACCGGCCAAATTGGCTGATCGACTGTTTGAACAAACTTGAATCGCTAGACCCTAAGGATGCTTCCTGCCCAGGCCTGTGCTGTTATGGTAACCTGTTGAAAACGCTCTCCATGAGGTTGCCTATATTTATTTTAGGGGACCTGAACCAGGTTACCTTAATCTGTTGATTTTAGTATTGACATCAATGAGCTTTCTAAGGTTTAGGTTAACATATGTCTCCTTAAAACATATAAGGCAACGTATTATGGGTTACCATTGGAAATATTACAGCACAGGCATGCAGCAGATATAATTGAAATGGACTAAGTGGCTCTTGAGAAGCCATTTAAAGAAGAAGTTGACGGACGGACGGACAATGTACGGCCGCCACGGCATAAGCTAACTTGGCGATTCCAGCCAGGTGAGCTAATAATTATTTTGAACATATTTTGTTTATGTTTCAGATGATACTTATGTTCCAGAGTCATGGGAAAGATACTCATGCTATAAATTCATGATGCTAATTTACCAGCATCTACTTACTGTATCTGATGACATATTTCACTCTGGCATGTTGCTCAAATGCAGTAGCAGTATTCTGCATGCCATTGGTTGAATCTTTCAATCTAGCCTGGATATGGGATTTCAAGGGCATCATGATTTTGCATGACTAAACCATTTCGTCAATTTCATAGCAATACAAGTCATTCAAATTCCAGAATTTTAAAAATAGTCTTCTTGGTCTACCAATGGACATTTCTCAGTACCATTGTCTGGGCCGGCTTGAGTGATACACCGTTAAGTTGGATGAATTTGTGTCGCTTTATAGCATTTGTCATGTAGTTGTAATTTAAGATGGACCAAAATAAAAACAATTATAAAGTATCATTACCATGCAAGAAATGGCTATGATATTTTCATAAATTACCAACAAATAAACACCCTGGAGATTGTATCGCTCACCTGGAACCTCATCATGTGAATCAGAACACCTGAAAATAAATTTCAAAACACATTTGGCTGAAAACATACACATTTTTGTCAGAACATAACACAAGTGATCTCATTGTAAGGCCTTCTTATCTGTTACACTAGACATTGATTTGGTGCACACTCATCACCTTGGCACAGGCTGCAAAACAAAGGAAAGTACTTTTGAATCATATACTATATTATTCACCAGTTGGGCCCCCAAGGAATTGCAGTCAAAGAGAATGCTTTTCTTGGAATCTTATCACTGGAATGATTGGCTCAATCACCAAGCCAGTCATTCCAGTGGTAAGTTGTCAAAAATAGTATTCTTACTGTTACAATATATATTGTGGCTATGACAACTGGCCTGCATTCAAAATCCAATATGGCTACTTGAACAATTCAGATTCAGAGAGTGTATATTGTGCCACCACCTTATTCGACCACAGGTTCATAGGCCCAGTTTTAACAAAGGAAATGGAAGTCACTGGAAATGATTCTTGTTTTTTTGTTTTAGCCAGCCAAAAAACAGCTTCTGCAGTGGTCATGAGAAATGTCCATTTTCAGACTAAGAGGATTATTTTTTTAAATTACCACTGGGATGGCTGGCTCAATAACCGAAACAGTCATTCCAGTGTTAAAATTTCAAAATAATCTCTTGGTCGGCAAAGGGACATTTTCAATGAAAACATGGAATTTATTTTTCAATTCAAGGATTAAAGGGTCAACAGCTCTTTTAAACCATTGTAAAAGCTTGCAGGCTGCGGCAACTATTTTTTTTAGATTTTACCACTTGAACTTGAAGAATTGGCTCGATAACGAAGCCAGTCATTCCAGTGGTAAATTTACAAAAAGTGTTGTCTATAATTACTGCAGTGCTGTACCGGTATTTGAAAATTCATTTACCAGAAAAAGAGAATTAACTTATTATGACAAAGGATAAAGGCTAAAATGGCTATAAATATCTGGCTGATTATTTTGAAAACAATTTGACAGTAAAGAACTTAAGGAAGCAACAACACACTCAATCTATTTTCAAAATAATCTGCCAGCTATTATCTGAAGCAACAACACACTCAATCTATTTTCAAAATAATCTGCCAGCTATTATCTGTCACCTAGGGCATACACTTGGGCCTTGGTTCGATTCACTATTCATATTCTGACAGTTACTCTGTGCTCCTATAGTGTGGTCATAATAGACAGGCTTTATCGACTAAATTAAATCCTGGATTTGAAGCGGCATTTTAGAGGATGATGGCTCGATTATTTCAAAGAACAAAATATTGCCAGTACTTTTAGATCTAAGATGTAGCTTTGACATGTTAGAAGCGAGGCGCTGCAGAAGATTAGCTCTATGGTCTATCAGAACAGCGTTAGGGATATTCGAAAACTGGTGACTCATTTTGGCAGCTTAAATTACGGTATATAGTAAAGGCAAACCTGTCAGTGATGATCTGCGTGGGTCGATAGCAATGCATTCTGGAAAATGTGCGAAGTTCCGAAGTGCTCAAAAGAAATAGCTATGAATAAACAGATCTAATTTTAACACGTGTTCCCGACCTAAATGTTGACCTAATTAGCCTCTCGCGAATGCTCGCCGTGTACGCCGGAAAACGCGATTCTGAACGTGATGTTCTGAGTTAGACGTTTTCGTCTATCTTACGCGTGGGTTTCAACACGCCGTAAGTTACGACCATATTTACGCCCCCGCGTAAGATACGCGCTTTTCGTGAAACCCGATGTACGCCCCCTACCGTACTTACACCATATTTACGTCCAATATCGTACTTACGCACCTTTGTGAAACTGGCCCCAGGTCTCTCGAATTGGTTTCAAAGATTTTAGGTTTTAAAGTGTTAACGTCTTCCAAAATGGACGAATCTATTGCCCTTCTATTGTAATTGTTGTTCTTACCTCGGAACTAATAGAGAAACTCCGTTATTGTGATGCCCCGCCCATCTCTAACCAAGCTCCATTCACGCATTGAAAAACTATACAGGTAAGCTGTTGAATATTTTGAAACTAATTTCACTGGGTGTTGTTCCTGCCTGTGGCAGCAACAGCACCCAGTCAGATTAGTTTCAAAATATTCAACAGAATGTGTATTAAATTCTAAAGACATGCAATTCGTACAACACCGCTTAGTTCGACATCAAGTACGTGTTAGTGACGAACCTATGTACGTCACGCAAGACGTAATTGATTATGACGTCATGTGATTAATGGATAAAATCGAAAGTTCTATTGCTGGCCAGGCACTCCATGTACTTTTCACCGCGTAAACTGATGGCGAATGTCAATGGTGTGTGTGCGTGTCTGGGCATGCGTCTAAGCGGGCGTGTGTGTGTTCATATGAATAACAACGGATTACCTGTTCAAATACATACACGCCCATACATGAGTGACACACACTTTCTTGTATTGGTTCAGTACAACGGTTCATGGATACGAGATTCTCTTACGTGGAGAAGCGAAATTGGTTAGATGCGTTTCCAAAAAACCCCAGTGTGGGGTACAGTTATTAGTAGGTTATTCAGAAACAATGCCACATTCAAACAACCCACACATTGTTCTTTGACGACATGATGATATATTAATTAAACACAATGACCCGCATTGCCATACTGGCTCACACCATAACGTGTATTCGTGAATACATATTTGTATGATAATAACCGGCTAAGATAGTTATGCAGTTACGCGAAGTGAACAGGTTGTCGGAAGTCGCACACTATATCACAGACGGCTGGTGAATGGCGGAATATCGCTATTTGCAGACTGTCGTGTGTTGTACATGTAGCAATAATGCACCATCGGTACAGTAACTGACGTTTGGACTGCATTGTCACATCGCCATGTTATGTTGTTCTCTATCAAGCGGATATACCACTCCGTCTATATCTGTTTATTCATAAACAAACATGATAGTCAACCAATTTAGAAAACTGTATGCAGTGACGATAGTTGTTATTCGCGCTGTAGCCCAAGCTCAAACATTCTTGTATCAACAGCATACGGTACACGAATGCTTAGAAGTGCCACTTCGTGCCGCCGCAATGGTCTCGGCCGTTTGGATTTCACTGGAAAATGTGGACGATTACCTTGCTCCACGATTCTATGAACCATGTAGCTGGGCACCAGTTACGATCGTCAATCCAATTCAATGCTGGTTCTGTTAGCGTGTATGGTATAGAAGCCAATGCAATACTTAGTAATATAGTACGTGTTGTCTGCTCTGGGTTATACGGCATACTGTCTCTCCAGACAACTATTCCAATCCTAAAGATATGTGCGCTGCTTTCGTATCTTCCACAATAGGTTATACATACTACCCACATAGTTAATGCGGTCTTAAACCTACTTATACCAACATATGTTAGATACACAAATTACAAACTTGGGTAATTTATGATTGCCATATACCTAAGTACATTTATAGAAAATGTTCGGAACATCATTCAATTGAATGGTGTTTTATTGGTAAAGAAATAAAGAACGGTCTTTTAAAATTAACTCTAGGGAAAGTTAGAGAAAGTACATTGAACATCATGTAATTGAATGTTGTTTTATTGACATATTGGCATAGCGATAAAATAATATACATAATATGCAATGGAAGAATCCAGTTTTAACTATGCCTCGCCCATCCCTAGCTAATCTCCACCCCATCTCACCCGTGCCGGGATAATTCCATCGATGCACTCTCTGAATCTCAATTTCCAGCTAATTAGTACAGGTAAGCTGCTGAATGTGTTGAAACCAATTTTACTGGGCGCCAAGGTTAAAGACGCTTTCATGTGTTGGTGTCTTGAAATTGCGACGCTGCCAACGGGGGCCCGATGTTGGGAGAAAGCTGTCGGATTGTGCACACACCTCCTCAAAAAACAATTTGTGGTAAATAAGTTGTTTTATTAGAATATACGTGTACAACAGCATTCGGCTGGAAAGCTAAATTCCAGAAACACATTGAAAACCCGCCGGCATCGGTTCCAGAACCTGCGTTGTTTTCACTTGAGTTCTAAGCATGGCGATGTTAGCCGCATCTAGTGTGACGTAGATATAGGCTACTCAATGATTGGCGGAAATGAAAAATGAGAAATCCGAATACCCGTTTGGTGCCTTTTAAAATTTGGATTTCTCGCTTATATCTTAGCGTATGTGAGCACTGATTATGTGAGTGAGATGGATTTGCATTGTATTTTATATGTTACCAATGCACGTAGGTACTACTATCCCATCTATGAATTCACCTTTCCAGAGTGCCCACCCATCATATGACGTCATAATGAACTGTGTGGTGTGTACAATGACATCAAAATTAATGACGTCATGAATGACGTCGATAAGTACGTCACGAACGCATATTTGAAGACGGTCTATGAGTTGCTGTAAAAATTGTTTGCTTTTACTATTTAATAAATATACTGTTGAATATTTTGAAACTAATTTAACTGGGCGCCATAGGCAGCAACAGCGCCCAGTAACATTAGTTACAAAATATTCAACAGCTTCCCTGTATAGTTTTCAGGAATGTGATCGCTAGGGCAATAGGGGATCGATCAATCCCAATGCGGTGGGGTGTGGGTGGAGCTTAGCTAGCGATGGGCGGGGCATGGCTAAAAATGGAAAGGTCCTTTAGTTTCTAAACAGTCAACTCAAAGTGTATTAAATAGTAAATCCATCATGGGCATACAACTCGTCCACTTGACGGAGTTTCCAATGTTCATGGCGGAGTAGACTCATTTTTAATTGTTTATCTTGATTATAACGTCATACACTTGAAGAGCAGCTCGGATCCATCATGTATGTCCTAAATTAGCTCGCTGGTGACTGCGCATGAACGTCCTTCAAACCTACCTCTGTCGCGCATACAAACGTGGATATGTATAACCGGCATATTATGAACCATCCACATGTGGTCCCTAAAGGCAGGTGATCACAAAAGCATACAAACCTGACACCACATTATTAGCTAGACCACGTAATATCCTACACTCGTTATGATCATAGTTATGATAAGCTGAGTACGTATTCAAATATCAAATTATTTGCGGGCAACAACTACATCAGCCTTGCGTTCAGTAGAGAAAACGTTTCAAACCGTTTTAATAAATCGGAAAACTATTGACAAGCGGTTGTTGTCACTTTAATTACATCGCATAATACCCACAACGAGATCTGCGCAGATTTTGCACGGGCAGAGTGCTCTGGAACTTGTTCTGTATTGCGCGCAAGGCAGGTGTTAAATCCTAATTACATCGCATAATACCCACAACGAGATCTGCGCAGATTTTGCACGGGCAGAGTGCTCTGGAACTTGTTCCGTATTGCGCGCAAGGCAGGTGTTAAATCCACTAAAGCCGCATCTATGTCATTAACATTCGTGTAGCCAACGCTTTGACTTATCTGAACCAGTCATTTACATACGAAATAAACAATATCAAACAGTGACGGCTTAAGCGGGTGCGAGGCACTAGGCTGGAGCCCTTAAGTATTTGATTTTGAAATGTAGATGCTGCGAAATGCAATCTGAGGCCTATTTGGCATAATATTATTAATTATTAATTGGTCAAGATTTGTCAAGAGAATTACAATTTTTGAAGGCCAAGAGAAGAAGACACTTGTAAATTTACCAGTGAAATTTACGAAAATAGCATTCTGTCGTCCTGCAAATGGACTTTCCCCAGCACCGTTGTAGAGCTTTTGAAAATTTACGATTTGGAATGACTGTCTCGGTAACCGAGCCAGCCATTACAGTGGTACATTTTCAAAGAATATCCCTCTCTTAGACATTAATCAAGACGACTGTATTACTCTAGTGTATATGGTACCGAGTTTGTCTCTTCGTTGCGTTACTTAGTCTATAGTAAAATAACTTAAAATATGTTTTTAGTTTAATGTGCGAGGCTTCCATTAAAGGCGATGCCCTAGGCTGTAGCCTAAGCAGTCTAGTGGATAATCCGTCTCTGATAACAAAGGGCGCTGATTTGAACTATCCTATTAACAAACCTCGATTAAATAATGAATCAAAAATACAACTATAGTATTGAAAAAGACTACTGTTTACAAACAGACATATGATTCTTTACATTTGTAGATCATGATTATGCTGCTAGTGGGATGGTTGTTTGCTTATATATTGACCGTCTCTGGGGCACTGACTAACGATCCAGACAATATACACTACAAAGCTAGAACAGATATATATTCAAAAAGCATCGATCAAGCGCCCTGGTTTCGCTTTCCTTATCCTGGTAAGTATGATGACCATGGCACATCTCAAACTCATTCGTATATCAGACCACATTTCCCACACGAGTATACAAAATTATTATTATTTTTATTATTATTATTATTATTATTATTATTATTATTATTTTTACTTTTATTATTATTATTATTATTATTATTATTATTATTATAAGTATTAGCAGCAGCAGCAGTAGTAGTCGTAGTAGTAGTAGTAGTAGTAGTAGTAGTAGTAGTAGTAGTAGTAGTAGTAGTAGCAGCAGCAGTAGCAGTCGTGGTAGTAGTAGTAGTAGTAGTAGTAGTAGTAGTAGTAGTAGTAGTAGTAGTAGTAATAGTGGTAGTAGTGGTAGTGGTGGTAGTAGTAGTAGTAGTTGTGGTAGTAGTAGTAGTAGTAGTAGTAGTAGTAGTAGTAGTAGTAGTAGTAGTAGTAGTAGTCGTCGAAGTGAACGCACGCGTTTATTTAGCTCTGCAATTGCTGCTCGACTTTGCTAGTTTCTAGCGTGATTTTGTAGATAAATTGCATACATATATTTCGTATTAGTATTTCCTTTCAAACTTTATGTTTAATTTGTAAATTCTTGTCTTGGTCGGAGTGCATTTTATGTCTCCATTTTCTAACGACACCCCTCTTAGCTGGCGGTTACAGCCATTTAATAGGGCTCCTCTTACTGTGGTCAATGCAATACTTTTCTACCCGCGCCAGTATGCTATTTCTATAGTTCGTTGGCTAGCGCATTATATTTGGCAAGATCGCGTGAGTGAGTGGATTTAATTCCTTTCTCATTTGTAAGCGCACTTCTAGTACTTTGATTATATAAATCTGTATAGTCAGTTGGCTGTCCCCCGTCAACTCAAACAGACTAACAAATATATGTCTGTAATATGTTAGTATGCATTAGGGACCGACCTTAATCGGTTAGCTGTTAGTGAACCACTTAAAAAGCGGTTCAAACTAACAAATATACGACTGTACTTTCTATTCGTATATTTGTTGATAGACGTCAGGGTTTCAAATGGGGACACTATTTATTTAGTGTTTAGCTCTTCCCCGACGTCTTGGTGTTATATTTTTGCATTATATATTGTAGTAGTATGGGTTTCCTATTTTTATAAAACACCATGGCAACCTATAAGCGTACCCTACGCCTTAAGATACCAACTAAGGGGTGGGGTGTCACGGCTATCGACGTGTATCATGAGTTAAAGGGCGTCGTTGGCGCGGGACCTGCTGCTTTGCAGGGGCTTATCAATGTTTCTAAAACTGTATGGAATGTAACAGTGTCAAATGAGGGGGTCAAGGAAAAGCTTCTAGAAGATGTTCTTATTGTAAAAGGCGAAGTTTGTAACGTAGAGGAAAGTTCCACTAGGAATTCCAGATGACAGAATCATGAATGAGCTCAAGAAGTATGGCAAAGTGCAAAAGATTGAACGGGAAACGTATCCCTTTGACAGAACGCTAGAAAACGGTGTAAGACGCATCTGGGTTGATAAAGTGGATAGCCCGTTATCAAGCAGATTGACGCTTGATGGCAGCTTTGTCCTGCCCTTATGGTATAGAGGGCAAATTAAAGAGTGCCGGATCTGCCTAAGTACTGACCATTTGGCATCTGATTGTCCAAATCGAAACAAATGTGTGCTCTGCGGTTCAGTTGACCATTTTAAATGGCGCTGTCCAAAAAATTAAAACAAGCCCTCAGTACCAGGAGATAATCGCCCATTAAAGGATGCAACTGAGTCAAATTCTTCTGGAGCAATCACTACGGAAGCCGTTGTTGTGGTTCATGCCACTGAAAATGCCACAAACAAATCATCAAATCCTGTTAAAGTAACTACAGTTGATGAAATTCAAGGATTAGAGGAGGGTATAACCTTCAGTCGAGAACATAATCAAAATGAAGTGGAGCCAAACGTGGCTGTAAAAGACATGCTGGAAAATGATGACCTTACAGAAGAGCCAGTTTGCAATTCCTTAGAAGATGAATTAAAATTATGACAGGATAAGTTTAGGACTCAGAAGACGGAAAGTTCAGTCGACTTTCCGCTAAGCCCACTTGATTTAAGTCAGCGTGAAGATATGGTAAATGGCGCTCCTGCCAAATGTAACTTAAGTAGCAATAAGCCTCATAAAGAAGACAATATCTCAGAACCTGAGATTGACGTAAATGATATGGATGATGATACAATGTCAGTTGCAGAATCAGTTTGTTATATACTGATATAACATGTTGCTATTTAGTAAATAACCATCTATCTGAACCTGTAGAGTTGGAACGAGGTGTCAGACAGGGTTGCTCATTGTCTCCGCTTCCATTCGTCATAGCTATGGACTCGCTGGGGGCCACATTGAGGCAACGTAATGATGTTCAAGGAATATGTATACGTGGCATAGAAAGGCCACTAAAGGTGTCTCAATATATAGATGATATGACTGTGTTTGCAGGTAAAAATTCAGATTTTGGAATTTTAAATTGAGTGTTATCAGATTTTCAAAAGGCATCAGGGCTTAAAGTCAACAGAGACAAATCTAAGGGATTATTTTTGGGCGCTTGGAAGGGCAGAACTGACAATGTTATGGATATTAACTGGTCAGATGATGTCATAAAGATGTTGGGTATTTACTTTAGTAGAGAACAGGATGTAATAATAAACTGGCAAGAAAGGCTATCCAAGCTAAAGTGTGCATTAGTAAATTGGAAAAGACGTCGCCTAGCTGTATGTGCCAGGACATGTGTCCTTGATAATGTAATTGTATCTGGACTGTGGTATACTGCTGCTCTAGTTCATATGCCCAAATCAGTAGAGTCAAAGATCAACACGTTACTTTTGTCCTTCTTATGGGAGGACAAAGACCATTTAGTATCGCAGTCAATCCTCACCAATGAAAAGCATGCTGGAGGCCTGGATTTGGTTAATGTTTTAGCAAAGTGTGCTTCGCTAAAACTGAAATTCTTGAATAAGTTACTCTCTTCAAACTCATCTTGGTCAAGTGTTGCAAGGACACTTCTACAAAGGTACGTAGATCCATTTCAAGTAGGGTGTTTATGTGTGTGCAATAAACTGCCACCTAACCATCAGAAGATATCAAACGTATATAAAGAACAGCTCGAAGCGTTAAAGATATTTACCCGATCAAAGCCACAACCCAGATGTTGGGAAGATGCCTTAGAGCAACGTCTTGGGGGCAGCGAGTTTATTCGTGATAATGATGCTGTATTATATGTGCCCACTATGGACAAAAAGGCATTCACTAGTTACGTGATTTAGTTAAACCAAAATCTCGCTAATGGATTGCGATGCAGGATGTAGCAAGAGCAACATCAATGAGGCATATTGATGCCCAACGCTTATTGCTTAGAATAAAGAATGCAATACCTGGTGAATGGCTCACATTGCCGAAAGCGCGTGGCAACAGAGATAAGTTGCAACCAACATTAGCATTTTAATCAGAGCATATAATATACAACATGGCATCTAGAGCCTGGTATGGAATGCTAATGCAAAGTCGTAGACAGACTCCTGTTGCAGTTAGGCATTGGAACACTTTAGGATCCATGCCAAAGAACTGGAAAAATGCGTGGAAAACAATACATCTACCTTGCCTACCAGCAAACGCACGGAACCTGGCATGGCGATTACTCCATCGAAGGCTATGGGTCGGCCATCTGACTTATATGTTCAAAATAACAAGTACAGACCGGTGTTTATTATGTAATACCGAGGAGGAAACAATAGACCATCTGTTTACACAGTGTTGTATAGCTACAGGCTTTTGGGTATATATCAATATGCCCCTTGCTAAATTTGGAATCAAATATGTGAAATTAATGGCTGAAACAATTATGTTCAAAGATTGCTCAATTATCGCAATAATTAATAGCAAGGATAAAGAATTGTTAATAACCCTGTTATCTGTAGGCGTGTGGGCCATTTGGAAGCATCGGTGTTCAGAGGCCAGAGATAAAACAGGAAACAACCACCAAAGAGCCATACAGGCTATATTTCAATCATTGTTGATAAACTGCATTCATTGTGAATTGTACATGCTAGTGGAACATGGAAAAGAAAGTAGATTTAAAGATATTTGGTGCAAAACTGGCCTAGTATCAATTGAACATGGATATCTAAAAATAGCAGAAGCAGAACTTGTATAAGCTAGCACACTCGCTGTTTGTTGTATAATGATATATGGTCTTGTATTTAATTTAATTGAGTTAATTTTAAAATTTTAATGTCTTAGGAGATGATAATTTTGACGAATAACCCAACCTTGGGAATCGGTGTATTTAAATATCAATTGAGCATCGCGTCAATATTCTAGAGGTGATCCGACTTTCGGGTTCATTAGGTTAACATAGTATGACATCTTACATACATACAATTAACATCCTGTTGTAAATGTTTACTGTAGGTGTATTTGTTCCAGGGTAATTTACAAAAACTTACAATGAAGTAAATGTAATATGTTAACCCAGAGCGCCATCTATGTAGTCATAGTTTGTATACTTTTGCTTTGTGCATTATACCACATAAAGGCTACGACGCCTGCTCGGTATTTAAGAATCGGCCAACTGGCGTCAATGAGTCACCTTTTGTTACTTATTGACAAGTCAAACTACATATTACCTACTTAGCCTGCCTGTCATGAATCGGCTCAATGGCGTCAATGAGTAGCAGTAACTTACTGCTAATTATTGATGAGTCGCTTTACCACTTATTTGGTAATTATGCTCGCCATTTGGGCCTACTACTCCACGGTGTGCAAATAGTAATGGATTTGTTGAATTATATTATGCTATCAGCTCTTTAGTTTGTTTCCCTATGTAGTTATGCCATGGGTCTGGTATATGGTAATAGAGTAGTTTAGTTTGCACTGTTTTGATATGTTATGTTTGTATTGTTATTCATATACTATTAATAAATCCTGCTATTTCACCCGATTTTTATGGGTGTTTGCAAGCCTTTTTTAAAGAAGTTCCTCCGTGAGGTGTGTCCGACTGCGTCAGCGTCGGATTTAAAAAAAAAGAAAAAAAGCAGTAGTAGTAGTAGTGGTAGTAGTAGTAGTAGTAGTAGTAGTAGTAGTAGTAGAGTAGTAGTAGTAGTAGTAGTAGTAGTAGTAGTAGTAGTAGTAGTAGTAGTGGTAGTAGTAGTAGTAGTAGTAGTAGTAGTAGTAGTAGTAGTAGTAGTTGTAGTAGTAGTAATAGTAATAGTAATAGTAGTAGTAGTAGTAGTAGTAGTAGTAGTAGTAGTAGTGGTAGTAGTAGTAGTAGTAGTAGTAGTAGTAGTAGTAGTAGTAGTAGTAGTAGTATGCGTGTTATTAATATGAATAGTATTATTATGCAGGTCAGTATGGACCCCTGTCATTTCGTGCGCGATATATGGGTTACTTTGTTCCTTTGATGCTCATATCGGCTTTAGAGTCCATTGCAGACTACAGACAATACAGGTCTGTTTAGTGCAACAAATTACTATATAGTTGTTGCCAACATAAGCAGTTAATATATGCCTTAAAATTGTTACTGAAAATAGGAAGTTGTTAATTATTTGTCATCGGCTAGATTACTATACATGATCGAATTGTTTTACAGGCGTTTTCAGAGATGATGCTCAAATTGGTCGAATTAACTATTACTACACATTATTATCTTCAGAAAATTCAACGCTAATCGGTTTAATATTAACTGGCAAACTAGAGGAAATAATTTGCGCCGTCTGTTGCCATCAAATCAGTTTCAAAATAGGGTGCGCTTAAATAATCTTTGAAATCATGATAATAATAACTGAAGAACCAGTCTCCAATTCCTACTCCAAACATAGTACAAGATTGCAGCACGCGGGTCGCTCATCTGTAGCAGCAGCATTAGCAGCAGCAGCGGCAACGGCAGCGGCAGTAGTAGTAGTAGTAGTAGTAGTAGTAGTAGTAGTAGTAGTAGTAGTAGTAGTAGTAATCAATTGACGTCATAATCAATTACGTGACATGTGGGATGATGTCAAAATAAATGACATAATGACGTAGATACGTGCGTCACGACCGATTGATTGATGACGGGCTAAGCGTTGTTGTGCGAATTCTATGGCTTTGCCATTTAATAAAGTTGGTGTTGAATATCTGGAACCTAATTTGACTGGCCGCTGCTGCAGCCAATACGCAGATCCAGCGCCCAGTCAAATTAGTTTCCCAAATAGTCAAGAGCTTACCTGTATACCTTTTCTAGAAATTCATGTTCAGGTAGTTCATTGACCTATCGGCGAAGTGTCGATGGAGCTTAGCTAAAGCCGGACATGGCATAGATAAACTGGATTCCTCGAGTGCATTCGCTTGTGTAGTATTCAACATGTGCGGTGCGTTTCGTTAGTCAAAACAAAGCTCGCTAAACAAATGCTCAGTAGGGCGTTCAAGAAGGAATGGTATGCCACGTATTTATCTAAGTGAGTATATTCGACGTTACATGATTCTACAGTTAACGCGACCGCTCTTCAACAACATATCCTTTGACCCACTATTTTAACAGTCGCGTTCCACACATTTTGCTTAGTATTAGGCATGATTGTCAGTACCTTAGGGCGAGTGTCAGTCATGTCATTCACGCCATTATTCGCATCATTTCCTGACCACTTAACAACTACTGGACAGGGACACGGGACGACAACAAGACAATGTCTATCCACGTCGGCGTGACGAGAAAATGTCGAAAATCTCGGAACAAAAGACGACCTCTCCAGAACAAAATTCCAAAAGCATCAAAACAACACATCCACTATATAGACATTTTGAATACTCCCAAACAGTAGAATAAATATAAGTGTTGTAAGATTAATCTCTAAATCGACGTTAATTTCAGAGCCAACACATTGTTGAAGGCTTTGTCTACTGGCATTACAGATTTGCAAATCCATACTGCTGGTCTGTAATGTTTTAGCTGTTAATTTGGAAGCGGGTTCTACAGATGTGGATGTTAAACCCATTTCAAGATATGCATTTTGATATGCAGGCTTAGCTGTACATGTGTTCATCGTTAGTCATTCATGTATGTTCATGATGCAGCTTATCATGTTGCGTGCCGCTTCCACCAAGTCACGCTGTGAACAGAGGCATTATGGTGGAGGGTGTTGCAAGCATTATATCGGGCTTGGTCAGCGCTGGCCATGCTACCACCAGTTACAGCGGGGTTGTCGGACACATTAGGATAACTAAGGTAAAGCATTTAACGCCATACAGTTAAACCTGCTAAATAGATCGCGTGCCTTTTGAAGTTGAATATCCTCATATCTGTCGGCATTGGTTGCAGCAGCAGTGTACTGCAGTAACGTGATTTAAAAAGGGTTTGTACATGAATTGCCTCATCCCATAATACGATTAGGCAATTGGTTATTCAGGAAACCGTAGTAGAATTAGCAGTAGCAGTAGCAGTAGCAGCAGGTGTATCAGTCGCAGTAGCAGTAGCAGTAGCAGCAGCAGCAGCAACAGTAGCAGCAGTAGTAGTAGTAGTTGTAGTAGTAGTAGTAATAGTAGTAGTAGTAGTCGCAGCAGTAGTCGCAGCAGTAGTCATAGTAGTAGTCATAGTAGTAGTAGTAGTAGTAGTAGTAGTAGTAGCAGTAGCAGTAGCAGCAGCAGCAGCAGAAGCAGCAGCAGTATGTAGATCAATATTATGCTCGAAATAAACCAATACCAACGATTAAAAGCAATTTGAGCAGATGGTGTAGTTAGCCCGATGCGATGCTTCTCTAAAATTACGTCTTGGCCCTAAAATGCATAGATGATAACTTGTCTGAGAGATATAACACCGATTACGGAATCCGTTCTATCAATCAAGTGTTTGACGCCATATTCAAATGCGTCAGTTGTTAGCTGACGTCACATTCAAAATAACAAAGGTCCGTAATGAGGGTAGCAATAGCCCGTTACGAAAGAGCCCGATTAGCATGTATTTGTTCCGTCTACAATGCAAAATTTGAAACTAAATTTGATTGGGATATGTTGTTGTCATTAAAGTTAGGTTCAAAACATTGAACAAATTTTCTTAACAGTTACTATGAAATTTATCTTCAGAGAATTCAGGTTTCTAACTTTAAATGGATTCCAGCATATTATTGGCGTATCGTGAAAATGGCCCTGGCGCAGTTAGAAGTGGTTCCCTTAAAATACATAAATTCCACCACCTGTTTCCATTACCAGGTTGCCAGTCGAGCAGTCTGCGTTACAAGTGGGCTACTCATTGCATGCTTGGGTATTTTCGGTAAGAGTGGTGCTATTCTGGTGGCGATCCCAAGTCCAGTGTTAGCAGGTTCGGCTTTCATTGGTATTTCAATGCTTAGTGGCACAGCATTAGCTAACTTCGCTGATGTCAACCTGAGAAACGGTCGAAGCCATGCGATCATTGGAATCAGCCTTATAGCTGGAATCGTTTCACAATTGTGGATTCAAAACACACCCGGAGCACTAAATACAGGTAAATGTCAGAAACGTGTTCGAACGATATTATAGGACATTGACCTGGTGAACGGCCCCTGTAAACTTGTTTACAATCCATCTTTGCTTGTTGACCTTACGTTGGCCCAATCTATTGTTTCCCTGGCCCAACGTTGGCGTTACGTTGAATGATTAATAGAAAATTAGTTGCGTTGAGCCGACGTTGTATTTACGTTGGCTGCCTGATTGTAAATTGTATGCCTTGGACGAAAGTTGTATCTACGTGGTGAGAACTGCGTGATAAGTTGTGCCATAGTAAACCCAACGAGCAAGACTAAGGGGGAGCCAACGAATAAACGTATGTGTAATATGCACATAATTTAAGTCAACCAACTCAATATATTGACACAATCTCTTACCATCCATGATCAGCACCAGCTACGCTATACATCTGATCCAGCATTTACCTTTGTATAAAATAGGTATGTTCAATCTTTCCATGGCTCTACATCATCTAAGGTAGTTTACAATTTGAGATAGTGCAGCCTATTTATTTCAAAACATGAATGAATAACTAGTGACACGATTTCATTACATCTAGGCATAGGCATTAAAACAGCAGAAGTTGCGAAGGCACTTAAAGCCATCAAAAATGGACGTGCATCTGGACCTGGTGGCATGAGCAATGAACTATTCAAACAGTTATCTCAAAACCAATCAAGTACCTAATCAAACCAGCTTTTATGCACGACTTCCGAATCGACGCTGTAGGCCAAGGCATCCTTATCACACTAGCCAAGCCCAAGAAGCCACCTGGTCCACCAGCCATCCGTGGCCCATTGTGCTTTTCAACAGCATACGGAAAATCCTATCCAATGTTACTCTATGCCGCATTCGAGACAAGATCAATGACTTCACCGGATCATGCCAAAGTGGCTTCGAACGTGGACACAGCTGCGAAGACATTGTATGAGCTCAACGCACGCTTGTGTCGGTAGTCATGTCCAAACACTGGGATTTCCACAAAATGGGCATTCGCATGTCATGAGCCTTCAACGCTCAAAGATCCTAGATGTACTACGCTAGGCCAGTTGCAATGAAGATGAGCTACGGCTAGTGAGACTACTGCTTGCAGATACCAAATTGAGCGTATGAGTCAAGTCAGTGAAGTCTGTAGAGTTTGAGAAAACAATCGGTTCCTCACAGGAAGATGGTCTATCTCCGGTGCTTTTCACGTATTACCTTGCTGTTGCATTGGAATCCGTGTGGGAAATTTCTACCAGACCCACCCACCCACCCACATACACACACACCTCAATCTCCACCCCTCCACCGTGGTAATACTGGGTATGCCGCTAGAGCTGGAATACGCGACGATGTGTGAATTCACAGACGAGGAAATGAAACCCCTTAACGAACTTCTCCAAATAGCTGCAAGCAAACTCAAAATTTAGAATCTCTTTATGAATGCAACCAAAACAGATTTCACCCACATACACACATCTAAAGCATGAAACTAAAGAAAATGATGACCCACTTCGTTGCGGTGTACCATGGAGGAAAAGTACAATCCTGGGCTCACTGCTTTGCAATACTTCTGACATTTCTGCACGCTGCATCATGAGGAACATAGTTTTCCAGTCCTTCTGGAAGCTATGGATTGGTAGATCATGGATGCCCTTGATAAATAGGCTACGTTTATATAATAAAACCTGCGTATCCATGATGCTGTATAACTGTAATAGCTCGGCAGCTCCAAAAGCAGCTCTGGACAAACTCGATGTCTGCCACCGCAAACACCTACGCACCATCACTGGACACAAATGACCAGGCAGTATAATGTCCAAGGATGCCCTATACAAAATATGCAATACGTCACCGCTGTCTGTAAAATTCGGCCAGCAAAGATGGGCCATGTTTGGCCATGTGAAACGGATCCCAGAAGAGACACTAGCACAGAGAGCCTTGGAATTCGTCCTACTCGGAACCAGCAAATACAAAATCAGGAGAGGACGTCATTGCATTAATCTGCTAAGCGTGCTACTTGGTGACATCAAGTAAGCAGGTTTCGCTACACTCAATTCAAGAATAGACTTGAGGAAGCTAACGATTTCGGCTGAGGACACGACACACTGGTTAAAAGCGACCTGTTATCATAATTGGATTCAACACCGATATCTTCCTTTTTGTGTTAATTTTCCAGAAAATACTCATCTGTCGAAATCAGGCAAGCAACTATGCTTCCGGAATATCGTCCATCTGTGCTGTCATGCCATAAATATTACTATTTCGATGCCCGTCACAATTTAGTGATATGTGTAACCCTTTAATGGCCCAATCTGGTCAAGTCAATCAAAGTACTTGGCTACTAAGTGTGCATTGACAGGCCAACAGTATACTATTTTAGAAAATTCACTACTGGAATGGACGGCTCGGTTATCGAGCTAGTCATTCCAGTGATATTTTTCAAAATAGTATTGTCTTGGTCTGCTAATGTCTATTCCTCAAGACTACTGCAGAAGCCAGTTTTGACCGGATTCACGATGAAAGGGTTAAATGTGCCTAATAATATAATATGAAAAAAACGCCGTATTCTTCCCAAACAGACTTGGTATGTTGATATACCTGACAGATGAGTCAGACACGTGTTGGCCTTACGGCACGGGCATAATAGAGGTATCAGTTCTGTCACTCAGGTAGCTGACATCATTATTAAAAGACAAGCGTCAACCCCCACCCACCCCTCCACCCCCAACCCATAACCACCGCCAGAACTGTACGCCTTTGTTGAATTTACATTTAAATACCCATTCTGTTGAATATATTGAAACTAATTTTACCAGGAGCCTTTGCTGCCAGCGGCATCAACATCACCCAGTTAAATTAGCGTCAAGATAGTCACCAGCTTTCCTGTATCGTTCCCTTAAACTTTTGATCCCAAGGATTCGTGGTTCAAAGTGGTAACATCGATTCAAACGCTTCATTTGCCGCTCCTCGATTTGTGAATTGTAAGTTAATATTACAGTTACCTATTTAGATGAGCATCCAAATAATATAATTAAACTATGCACAGTTTGAAACATGCTGTCCTTATTCCCACTATGCAATTGCATTTTAACGTTGACTGTAATTTTTTATGATAGTCAAGAAAACATGCCAAATACTACGTTTCAAATGAATTTCAGAAAGGCTTAAATATTGAAATATTAGTCTGGACACTATTTTATTTTCATGCCCACAATATGTTGACAACTAGTTCAGACTGAACTTATTTTGTTGTACCCCACGCTTATGCACTAAGATATATTCATAAAGCAGGTAGTTAGACTGTACGTGAAGAGTACAGGTGTGTTTCTGTTGCTCAATGGGCAATGCACAGGCCCGGAATTGTGTATGTTTATGGAGGGAGCAGAGCTTCGTAATTGTGCTAATATGTGAAAATCATAAGGAAATGTTGAGAAAGATGGGCCCGATTTTAGATATGTTTTCGCCCATCACCAGCTAGGCTCTTTCACGTGTTTGACTCGATTAGGAAATTTAGAAACTGAATTCGCAGTATCTCAATCGCAAGATAACTATAAATATAATCTGTTGACTTTTCGAATCTGATTTATCTAGCCGCTGTTGCTGCAGCGAATACAATTAATTTCATAATGTGTACCATAATATGTCATACATTGAAGATATATAACTCACACACTTTCGTGACGGTCAACGTCTCGACAATTGTGTTCATTAATATCTAATGGAACGTCCGTTGTTCTTGTGTGAGCTGTGCAAAATAGGTCGCACTTGCATAAGTTGTGACATGACGCATATATACAGAGAATACAACTATTCACCAATGTTGGGGTATATGTGCGCATGTGTTGAGATTACAACCTGTTCAAAACATATGACAGATCTGTGAATAATGTGATCAAGAACAAGCTCTGTCAACGTTGCCCCTTAAATATAATAATACAAACTGCCACACGTGCCAGATGGAGCACACTCTACTTGGCACATCAGTTGACATTGATCAAATCTCCAAAGATTGGACAATTAATCTATTGATATGGCATATAGAGAGATCCATTTCTAGCTATGCCCAGCACATGTGTAATAAAGCGCATTCCACCTGTCCCCGTGTTGCAATGCGTGTATATACTTTGCATCCTGAATTCCCAGAGTCCCAATGTCAAGGTAACTAAACAGTAAGATGTTGAATCTCATGAAACTAATTTGACTCAAAATATGCAACATAGTGTTTAATTAAATAGTAATTCAATCAAAGGAATGCAATTCGTACATGCGATTCACTGTTCAATGTTCACGATGCCGCTAGACCCAGCAGTCATTATTTATTAGATTATCCTTTATGAGTGCTAGATCAGCTTACACGTGACATAATTTAGTATGGCGTCATATACTTGAGTGACAGATTGTACCTCTCCATTAACCATTAGTGTGTACGTTACTGGGGTTATTATTTCGATTTCAGGTTATCCGATCCTGGATACTATCTTAGAATCTACTCTTGGCTTAGGGTTTTTGGTTGGAGGAGTGGTCTCGATATTTTTAGATCACACCATGCCAGGTAATAAGGTTATAGTCATAGGCACCGAACTTCCGACAGGCTCTCTTAATAAACAATTAATAGACATCTCATGTGGCATGCCATGTTATTGCTAAACAACTATGTCACCATGTGTAATGCAATTCACATTTCCAGCGTATCCATCGGTGATTTGATGTCAATATAACGGCATACTCAACTAAGTGGCGTGCATGGTGACGTCATTATCATTACGTCATAAATGATTCCAAAAGGCCAGTCTTTAACTTTTAATAGTCTGACACGTTGTAAGAATTGTATGTCTCTACTATTTAATAAACAGAGTGTTGAATATTTTGAAACTAATTTGGCGGGGCGCTGTTGCTGCCATAGACAGCAACAGCGCCCAGTCAAATTGGTTTCAAAATATTCAACAGGTTATTTGTATAGTTTTCTGGAAATTGATAGTCAGGGAGCTCAGAGATCGATCGATCCCAACACGAGCGATGGGTAGGTGGAGCTTAGCTAGAGATGGGCGGGCATAGATAAACCGTGAAATGTCCATTGGTGTGCATCATACTATGAATGGTACTAAGTTGTTTAGCACTAGCATCTCACACAGATGTTGCACCAGAATGTGCCATTCTTTACCAAAATGCAATTTACACTCTTATGTGTACATATGGAGTGGGTGGGTGGGTAAGTAGGTATTTAGATCTTTAGTTCCACAAATCTTACCCAATTAACACGTGTATATCCATTGGTCCATTCAGAGATACGGGCGATCATTCAAATTGCACAGTTTCGAATTGAAGAACAAGGGACACTAAGACTAATTATCTTTATGGATGCCATGCCATTAGGGCTGGCTCTGAGTCGCTCGATGCTGTTCTTTATTTGGTTTCGTTTTCCCTCCACTCTGCAGGCACATCAGCACTACGCACGCAGAGAGTGGAGTTGGAAGGTGGAAGTGAACAATTCCATAAGATTGCCAAGGAAAGAGCGGCTACAAAGAAAAGACTCCGCATATATTATCCGCCATTTTTTTTATTACTGAGCAAACAGGTTAAATGTTTAAAGTTCTGGCCGATCTTTCCAAATCCGGATAAAGATGGAATCTGGAAAGACGACGACAACGACGATGTGAGTCAACCGATTCGCGGACACAACGTCGATATCAATAATTCAATATGAACACATTTTATCAGGTATTTTGAAATCTGTAAACTGGCTTAACTTTGGAAGATAATTTGCTTTGCGCTTAACTTAGCTACACAGTTGCGAATTCACTAACGGACGAAGTCTGGTTTCACTAAAGATCGTGTTTACAAATGGCACTTGATTTTAGTCAGAAAATTTTGTTTTTTAAGACGGCTCCAAAAGAAGACATAGGAGATATCCAATCTGATGTCATGATCAAAATACATCATAAGGGGCGACGTTCACACTGTAAGAATCTGAACTGGAAGTCTTTGGAGAATGCACAACTTAATGAACATTATGCTGACTATGTTGAAACTAATTTAACTTGATGGTGTTGCTGCCATTGACAGCAATCGCTCCCAGTTATATTGGTTTCAAAATATTCAACAGCCTATACATATATTAAACTTGAAATTGAAATTATGGGAATTCGTGATTCAAAGTGTTAAATTAGATTCAACCACACATGCGTGCAACATTTCCAGCGGATTGCTCCCCGCTTATGGAGGCAGAAATATCCTCCCAGACTGGCAATACATGGTTGTCCCACCTGGAGAATTTCTTGGGGATGTGCAAGCATGCATGGTTTGGTCGAAACCGTGCTAAATGGTGCGGGGATAGCTAGGAATGCATCGCTCTATTACCGTGGTAACTAAGTTTTATTAAGCGACCACCTGCCGCTTGCGACTATAATGTATGCTGCTGGTTCATTTGGTGTCTACTATAGACAGGTTTATCTGTAAGCCTATATTAACACTATGAAATAAATACTTCTGAAAACCATCCTGCCAGAGTTACCTTCATTACTTGGACATCCGTGATTGGTATATCGTCGTGAGTAAAAACAGTGATATGTTAGTTAATACAATATGGAACACGGCGCAAAATGTTATGTTGACTATGTTGGACTTAAAGCGATGCTAATTCCATCTCAAATATTGTACAGCACCGGTAGAATATGGTTTATAGATTTCATATCATTAATTTCCTGTCACCTTCCCTGATCTGTATCGCAATTATCTGTTTTGTAATATCGAGTAAATGTTGAACAGTGATCGACACCATTTTGTCTCCTCAAGCTATTGTGTGTGATGTCATGTACGCTCCAATGCATCACATTCTTTATTGGGCAGCAGCAACTTCCAATCAAATTGGTTTCAAAATATTCAACAGCTTACCTTTAGGATTGCTTGTACACCGCATCGCCAAACTATAGCTGGCGCCTCTATGACTGAGCGTATATACCAAGGCAGACACAATAGGGGTTTTCTGATTGGTTGAAAAGTAAATCATGACAGCCATCACAGGGTGTAGAAATGTATCAACATTTAACTACTAAATCTTGAATATCTTTCCTTAGCGGCGTGATAAACAGCTGAAAATTACCTGGATAGTTTATGACCGGCGTGTTAGATCGCCTGAATAGCTATTAAGAGATGGGATTAGTTATACTTTAATTATCTTGGAAGACATTACTCTCTTCGGCAGCAATGCAGGCGCGGATTCAAGGGGGTAGAGGTGTGGGGTGGGGGAGGGGTGTGTTTGGAATAACGGTGTTTTTTTTAATGTATTTATATAAACATAAAATTCCCGCCCCAAAAGAATGTATCGCGCGGATATCGCGCGACTAGTGACTATTAACCCCTCGTGTGTCAACAGCGCCTCGACGCACTCAATCAATTACACATTCGGATGGTCAATATTTTTCAAGGTATTTTAATTTTAGAAGACTATGTTTGTAAATGTACCACTGAATTTTTTTTCGCCGGATTGACCTTTAAAGGGGTTATGGTAAAGAAAGTTACAATTTTAATTTAGCGTCTATCGGCAGGCTGAGAGAAGCATATTTTTTAAGATTTACCACTAGAACGGCTAGCTCGGTTACCGAGCCAGTCATGCTAGTGCGAAATATTAAAAAATACTCTTCTCTATGCCTTTCAAATAGCCATGTCTGAAACCCACTGTAAAGATGCTATTTGGGCAATTTGACCATTACAGGGTTAAGTTGACTCAAGAGGGGTTAACCTTGTCTTCCTTCTCCTTCTTCCTTTCGTTCGCTGATCATACCGCCAGTCCTAAAGTGACTATCGACATGATCATAAGCATTAAGTGCGTGGATCCATGGTTTATTAGAGTGCGCCGTGCGGCCTGGAACCTCCGTCTTCAGCACTCGAGGTTTCTGTCAGGGTTACCTCGCCCTTACTTCCTTTAGTCGCCTCTTACGACACGCAGAGGATACGGAAGGTGTATTCTATGCCCCACCTACAGCGCAAACCTTGGCCTCCGATTTACATATCATTCGTATTTTCTCTGGCATTAAGTATTTGGGTGTTACGGTAGAAGGTGCAGCATAGTAAATTATTCTTGGCCGTAGCTGGTAAGTAGCCTGAAGATGAAAGAAGTGGTATGCAGGCTTGCAGTCTCTGGCCTATTTGCGTACCCAATCCATTCAAGAAAACCTCATATTGGCTACCATGTTTTTATATATACCGCAAGCACTCGCCGCCATTAATGACGTCAGGCCAAAAATTAAATAGATAGCTACACTTTCTAAAAACAAAACCCAGCAACGTGAACGAGACTACTATTTGCTTGGCCGGTGTTGGGTTTATATTTGGGAGGGGTAGGGGGAGGGGGCTTAAGGCAGAGAACTAACAGGGACACTGTCTACGACCACCAACACACACCCACACACCACCTCGGCCAGAAAAGTGTGAAATCTAGATGATCTGAGAAATAAAATAGTAAAATGGATATAACATATTTTGGTTTAATAGCCAGCTGATGATTCATATTCACCTCTAGATTTCTAAATGTGTCATCTAGTTTACGGGTCCGGTCACCTCTCCCTTTAAAATATCCTAGATCCGCTCCTGCAATGACTTACAATTAAATTTAGTCCACCATATTCGACAAAATGTTTTATTTTGTTTTTTTAGGAACAAATTACGAAATTTCTGAGTTGTTCTATATTGTCGCGGAGGGAGTGCCATGTAGTACCGAGATTGGTTGAGCCGCTATTTATTTTTCCCAAGTTGCGCCCCACTTCTTTATCAGTAAGATAATGTCATACCAACTATAGACGCAGCCCGATCACGTGATATGACGATATCTGGTCCATGTAGAAGTTGATTTTGTTGTAACTATGTCGAATGGAAATCTGTTGAGGTAACACGATACACTGCCTTCTTGATTCAGTGGTCAACTGACGAATGTGCTGATTTCCAGATCAATGGCGTGATTACAAATATTCTTTGATGGCATGCGGTCCATTGATTTACCGAGTTAGTGCTCAATTGAAAGAAGTACATTTATACAGGACATCGCCATGCTGGCGGGTAAACTGGTATCCTCACATTACAGTGGGACCTCGAGAAATAGTCACTTGGTGTGTTAATGATTGAGTTCTGGTTTCCTGATAGCAATAACTAAGTCTCAATCTAAGCCAGTGAAGCTAAAATGCGATTCATAAGATGACAGTTCTGATGATACGTGTATAGTGATGGCATGCCAGGTACATTGCCTATATGATGCATCAGGGTGCGTGTCATGTTGCCGTTTATTGTATGAAATGAGCATCGTTCAAACAGCCGGATCAGCGGTAGCCAAGACAGCCAGGTATTCGGGAACCCTTGAAATCTAGGTGCTCTCAAATGGCATCTCCTGCATTTCCAACGGTACATTATGAGTGTAGTGAGTGTGCTGATATTAGTGCAGCAGTTGAAATGTGTTAGGAGGACAAAGAACACGCCAGACGGGGAGAGCATAGGCACTCAGGTGGTAGGATGGATCTGCACCCTTGTACGCCCCACTGTATCCGTCCCTGCTACCCGTTACTGTTGGGGAGATGGACGGTATCATCGTTCAGAAACGACGAGGAATCGTCCTTTAATGATAGTTAACGATTCTCACTACTGATACTGTATGTGTCCCATAGTTTAACATTCGTGTTTACGGCAAAAAAACTATATATTTTACAGTTGAAACTGAAAGCGGTGGCTATACCCGTTTTAGGGCATGCCTCCAAAACAAATAATCCTAACATATATATACATGTGATAGACTGTGCAATGCTTACACGATAGACAATTGCAAATCTATCTGTGTGGTGACCTGAACTCCAAACACGGAAAACTACGGAAAACAGAAGCAAATACGGTTTGATACGTGCATAGGTTTCAATAGTATGGGAAAACGAACCTGTAATGGATATGCATTGGTGGCATTTCCTCTGAAGTTAAGCATCCGTGCCTTCATCAAACAACATGGACAAGGCACATAGCCGACAAGAAAAGCAAACACGACAAAGGCAATCTTTAGATTCACTACATATTGTACACAGTGAATGTACAGACGTTATTCCGAGACTTACAAGCAACCAGTCCTACATACCTTAATTCCCACCGAAACCAGTGATTACTCGATTACGGGTGTGCCTCATCTACCAGCATCCCTAAAAACAAAAATCCAATGTCAACCATGATCTCGCAAATCTAACTTACGAAAGCAGCCAAAATAAGATTCTGCACCAACCCAGTGAACAAGTCAAATACCTCGCAATCGAAAGAGCAGATAACGAGATCATGTCTACCGATGATTGTCAACAAATGTTAAGCACACGTTTACAAATCATCACTGCACAACAACGACTTAATTTACATGGGGGCGATGGTCACTTCACCGGTTCTGACCAGGGAAACTCTGAAACAGTGTACTGATACAGAAAACTAACATATATACGTATATGTATACGTGTGAAGGCCAGCCACGGCCGCTGTAACGCCACTAGCAGACGCAGAAGTTAGAAGCACTTTAAAAGTTCTAGCAAGTGGTCGTGCATGCTGGATTGGATGGATTAATAACGAACTTCTTACATAATTATGCAGATAATACCGTGTCGACACAAATCGGCCAGGCCGTCAATTCTGCGTTTGAATACGACCTTCCTATCGATGCTGTCGGGGAAGGTACGTGCATAGCACCCCCAACGGTTTAGACACCATCCGGACCTCTTTCCAACCTGATACAATAGTACTCTGGAAAAGGATCCCAAAAATTATATCAAATGTGACATTATCTCGTATCAGAGATACGATTAACAAATATAAAGGAAGCTGCCCGAGTGGTTTTAAGCGAAGGCGTAGCTACGCTGACATAGTCTTGGCACGACGAATGACACCAGTACCAACACCTATCAAATCATTTCGGACTTTTACCAGAAAAGAATCGACGTGCCACATGGAGTTGATACCGAGAAGAGGCCGCTGCTCTTTCAATTGCTTCATCACACAGGCTGAGGTGATAGCGAACTAGCGATGCTGAGACTTACATTGGCAAATACAAATGTTCGCGTTAAATCAAGCATTCTGCACATTTCACCTTCATTAGGATCACCACAAGCTCATGGTTTCTCACGAGTGCGTTTCAGTGCCTACGTCACTACACAAGCAGTATCATCTATTCGAGAACACTCTACTAGACAAAGACATACAATCTCAATAAGATGTATGCATCTGGAAATCGGGTATGCAGATGATCCTGTGTTTATCGACGAGGAAAATGGGCTCTTGCTACCCTACTTGGAAGTTATGCATTCGTGGCTCTATGAAAGTCAACATGCAACTATATGATGCTTTATGCATTTCCAAAATGCTATACAATTACAACAGCTGGTCAGCTTCAAAAGCCGTGTTGAACACATTTGATGCATCCCACCGCAAACAGCTGTGCGCCTAGCTGTAATGGTAACGCAACAGGGATGGTCTATGTTCTTCGAATGCCGGAAAATGCCCCGTTACGAAAGTACTAGAATTTACAGTTGTAGGTACCAATGGGTATCAGTCCAGCAAAGGGCAAATGGTGTCACGACATCAATCTGCAAAGCGTTTCGCGATTAGATCTCAAAGCAGTGGGTAAGATACAGTGGAGAAGGTTTAAAAGAATCTTATTTCCGCTGAAAGAAATTATCACATCTTCAACTGCCGGACACCCATTGCCATCATCATGATCATCATCGTCATCGTCGTCGTCGTCGTCATCGGCGGCGTCGTCGTCGTCATCGTCGTCAGCTTCAAACAATATACCCTATTTTCAAATATATTCAAAGTTATCAAATGAAGATATTTGATTTTTGAGCGCGAACCTTCAATATATTCAGTTCAATATGGTCAACTGGTAACTGAAGGTTTGCCAATAAACGAATATGTATGAAAGCGGTTTATGTCGAATGGTCATGTCCCAATTTATTATTAAATTACTAACGTCGTGATCCATTTAGAATTCCATTATATTGCCACGAAAAGCTGTCTGAACATTAGGTAACGTAATGGAAGAGTACTAATGGATATTGGATGGAACTGATTTAGAGATTTGAGAACAATGACGTCTATATTCACACACTTGAGAATCTATATTTAGTATATGTGACTCATGGTTAAACCCCATTGTCCGTCCAATTGTTGAAAATTGTAACCCCTAAAAGTTGGGTATTTTACATTTTAACTCAGCGGCGACCCCCCCCCCCCCCTCCGTGACCCCGCCGTGGTACCGTGGTATGTATGGTAAAAATAGTATAGTTTAAGAGGGGGGTCTGGTAATAGGAGGTACACTATAGTTTAAGAGGTGGTCTGATAAGGGAGGTCTATGCCGAGGATGAGGAGTAGGAGGCTGATGAGGCTAGTATTCTTGCTCAGTAGAAGGTGGTTTTGTGTACGAATATTTTGAAAATAATTTGTCTGTGTCATTATTAAAATTCATTACTCGAAATATGTTATCAGTAGATCCCTTGAATGACTGCGTCGTCATATGTTTTATTAGGTTTTTAACTCCGCCATGTACCAGTAAATGTCTACGGATAATTATACCATACGAATATTTTGAAAACGATTTGTCTGTATTAATAGGATCAAATCATTTCCTAAATATTTAGCTGTAACATCCTGCAATTACTTTGTCTGGTTCGAAATTTCGTTGTCACGATGCTTTTAAGCCACTAAACTTTATAAGTATACTATGTGCATGCTGAGTAGTAACGGGCGGGGCTGGTCGTTATTGTTCCTTTCGTTGTAATGTGTTTTAACCAATCAAAATGCTACATTTCAAATCGCTATTGTTCTCAGAACAATGACGACTATAACGCCACGTTTTCTAGATAACAATGGCGACTATATTCACACGTTTTTGAGAATCTGCACCACTCTGGAATGTTCTAGTATTTTGAAGTTGTTAACCCTTAAAAGTTGTGTATTTAACGTTTTAATGTAGTGGCAGCGCTCCCCCCCCCCCCCCATCCGTGGTTATCTACCGTGGTAGATAATGTAAAAATAATAGAGTTTAAGAGGATGAGTGATAGTAGTAGAATAATAATGGTATTGATAATAGTAAAATAATAGAGTTTAAGAGGTGGTCTGATAATGGAGGTCGTAGGAGTCATAGTAGTGAGTATGAGGTTGAGGATGTTTGAGGAATTACGGTAGGATATTGATGTATATTTTGAAAATAATTTGACTGTTTCGTCGATAACGTTAATTTATTAGTAAACTATTTTGTAGAATATTTAGAGACTAATTTGACTGTAAGCTGTTACTGTCTTAGTAAGCAACAGTTACCAGACAGATTAGTAACAAAATATTTAAAATAATCTTGTATTAATGGTATGGAGTGTTCATTTAGAATGGTTACCAAGACTTGGAGGTGATGGATTCATTGGATTGTATCATGGGTTAAAAAAGTTAACGCTTTCACCGATGAATTCCCTATATCTCATTTTCATTGATACCATACAGGAAAACTGTTGAATATTTTGAAATTTATTTGACGTTGCTAACGTTAATTTATTGGTAAACTATTTTTGTTGAATATTTTGAAGACGTATTGAGTTTTAACCATCATTACGCACAAATTGTTTTTAAATACTTAATATTTCAATAATGTCAGTCGTTTTAGATGTTGCACGATGGTTAAAATGTGGTCATTATGTCTCTGAGGTTTCCGTGTGTTTATAGAATTGTATGTCGAGCGTACTTATGCTAAACAGATTATTTGGTGCGTATGGTTTTAATTTATCCATACATCTTGAATAGCCATTAGATCAATCTTGAATCGAGATACAAACATACCATGTGTTAATAATTAAAGAACGTGTTAGTACCTCACGTCTCGTACTACATGTTTTTAGAAATATTCAAAATTACTATTGAATTATCACCTATGTTACTCGCTAGGAGATTTCACTTTGTAGTTGCGAATGTGTACAGGTTTGTGCTCTGGATACAATATCGTATAGTTGCTTAGTTCTTAACCGAGTGGACATATGTACTAATTCCCTTGGGGAAGTATTAAAATATCACGTTTAGGCACATTAGTGCTTTATGCATATCTATGGTGTGTTTGCGCATTACTCATATTAACATTAAACATGTCCACTTCATTCGCTTTAAGGTCATGTGATGTTAGATTTTGTCCATGCCTTTTTCCTCACAAACTAATAATGTCGTTGGTACACGCATGACCACGGTGAAAGGTGTAACTCATGGTGGAATATGTGGTTTAATGCATCTGTATCGATAGAAAGCTGTTACTGATCCATCATCCACAAGGGTGACCTACCTTTTTCGCATACGTACCCACACACACGCACGCACCTGATGCACCAACACATGCATGTACTGCGCATCCCCTCACGTGTGTTACGACACGCGTGTGATGACGCGCGCCTGGTGCTATGCAGTTGCCCCTTGTCGCCCATGTTCCCTGTCCCCTATGCATGTACGTCGTCCATGCATGTGTGCGTCTTTTTTATGCAACCGTTTGTGTGTGGGTGTATGTATATGACATAATTTTGGTTTTTGGTGGCCCCTTAAAAAAGAGGCCTATTTCGTTATGTTTTATTTTGCTTTTTTTTTAACGTAAATATTTTTATCTCAATTAATGCAAACGATAACTTCTGTTTTGTTCGCACCACATACGCATGCAACAATGATTACGAAGTTGATTTTCGCATGCAACCATTTGTTGTAATTGCGTTCGTCCGGATCTGCTAGATAATCTCTCCAGCAGTTACAGATTTCATGCAATGACATTGCAAATGGTTGCTGTACTGGTACCTCTTTATATTTGTTCCATTCGATGCAACTGCAATTAATAGGCATGGAACCTATCGTTCTCCATCGATCGCATAATTGAGATTCCATTTTACATGTTTTGTTAAATTAATAATGCTGTATGCCTTACTAGTCATGCACATTTTGCTTTTATAGCCAAAATATAAGCTGTCAGTAAAACTATCTTTCCAATCTGAACTCACCCTTATTTCGGGCACGTGTTTTTTCTCCACCGCTTAAAATTAACATCATCGGTTTTCAAAATATTACTATTGCACTATGTTTGAAGGACATTTTAACCCACGTGTTAAATTTAGCCGGGTAACCGAGCCACTTTACTAGATACTCGCGTTGTCCCTTTTTATTTTTTCTACTGTTAAGTATTTTATCCACGGCGTACTCTTTATCATTTTCTTCTATCACTTGCTGTATCTCATCATGATAAAAAGTACCAATAATTGGGTCAACTCCATAGTCTTTTAATTTATATAAGTATGGATATTTGTCTGTAAGCACTTCACGCACCTTAAATAATTCGCGACCCCATTGCCCACGATATGCTTTTTCAAATGGCATTTTTGCTTGTGATATTCTAACATGGTCGCCTTGAGTAGGACTGTTTTTAGATTTGGAACATTTCTTCGTCTTCTTTCCATATATGTTTCTCCACGTGATTAACTCCATACTACGGTCAACTTCGGAAGGAGCCATGCGTGTACTGGAATGTGTGGTGTTATTGTTTGCTGTGACTAAACTGGGTAATAGATCGATATACTTTCATGTATTTTTATGCATCCTGTATCTGTATATTCGACCCTTCAGTGTGCGTTGAAAACGGTCTACCATCGCTGCTTTCATTTCATTTTGAGAAGTGTAGAAATGTATTCCTTTATCTTTCAAATATTTTGTAATTACATGGTTTACGAACTCGCCCCCCTTTGTCTGTTTGAATAGCAGGTGGGCGACGCTCAGTATGCTCCAATATTGGTTCTAACCCTTTCTTGACTGCTGACGACGTTTTACTAAACAGGCATTCCACCCATGCATATTTTGAAAGGGCATCAACTACGCATAGCAAATATAACACATTGTTGTTCTCTTTTGCCAGCATACCCATCGAGCATAGATCTGCCTGCCAGAGTTCATCGACGGATGAAACTCTTATTTTTCGCCTGTCAAACCTTGTTCTCCACAGTCAGTGTAGGGTATATACTTCTTGGTGTTTCAACCATTTGTTCATGTAGTTGCGAGGTATTTTACCTTTGAACGCATTTTATAGCTTTTATTTCCCACCAAATGACGCGTAATGTTTCGGATCAAAATATGCTTTCGCCAATTTAGCATCATTCATGACTTATCTAAATTTACCCACACCAGAATCGAATGCCACTTTTTCTTCCTGATGCCCGCTAGAGAACTCTTTCTACGTGTTCTTTTGCTCACGGGTGTAGATGTGTACTCACTGGCACTAACATCCTATTCTGCACCAGTATATATCTGTCTCATCGTTTTCTCTTGCTCTACAAATCTGTGGTGTATGTGTAGGTCGCGTAACAGATTAAGAAACTTTCCCTCCACTTGATCCTGCATACCAGCCATAAGAGGTTTACACCCATGCGCTACTACTTTTGTAAGCAGGTCGAGTACATTGCTTTTTGGGGAAAACGTACCCTCTATTGTCACTTCGCCCAAGTCATTTATGTGAAAACCTTCAGGAACCGAATGCAAAATATCAATTCCTCCACTGGCTTTTGTCTTGTACATTTTTGGCATTTCCCTAGACGTACGTTCAACTATTTTTGCAGGCAGTGCATCATAGTTAGTTATGGGCTGTAGAAGTAATGGTTGATATTGTTGTTGATGTCCTTGCGTTTGCTGATAGTAATGCCTATAATTATCCAATATTTGTGAATATGATTTTGCATTTTCATTCTCAGTCAGATCGTGTCTGGCTAATATATTGGATATCTCGTTGTCGAGACTAATAGCTTTCCGTATCGATGGATCTGTCTGTAGCAACGATATTTTACTCTGTTTATTTAAATTGCCTATCAATTCGTGAGGAACTAGCGCCATTTTACGTGTATGTTTCATCTTTTCATATGAACAGTTTACTAAATAATGGCGCTAGCGTACCGATCACCGCTGGTAATAAGGCTCCTAAAAATCTGCCTGTTTGTAGCAATTTTCATTTACGTGCATATGGCACACCACAACTAGTCAGCGTATGCATTTTCACTTTATATTTACTCAGCTGATTGTATCGTATTTTAGTGAGATGAACATTCCCACGTAATACGTTTAGGCATGATTCGCATAGTACATCCACCAATTCGTTCGAACACTCTTTGATTACATCATTTCTGATTGAAGGCTTTCTCTTAGCCAAATATTGCAGCATAGGTAAATGGCGTTCCGTTTTACGTGATGCCATTTTTCTTAGGTATGTAAATGTAGCAGCCCTCCTTTGGATGAACAGATGAATGGAGTCTGATATTGTCAGGTGTCCTCTGTTTCAAATCTAGCAATAGATATGATTGAGGTTCGCGTGTAGCATCCTTATATGATTCGAGCAAATACCTTGTATTGCCTGGATACATCTGATTAGATAAAGAACGAATAGATGATACATCACGTGGATTCTTAAACAATACCATGTAGTGACAGTTAACTGATAAGTCGCGTTGATTGCGCAACTTGTGAAACAGATTTTGTATGACAAATATTACGCTACAATTCTCATGGTGAGAACATTTTGTAAATAGGTCAGACACATTCTCGTCGCATTTTTTCATCAAATCGTTGAGTACCACCAATGTTCTGCAACTTATGTCTAGTTCAACATTCACACCCTCTTTAAATTCAACTTCTTTCGCCAAATCGTTATACCCATCTTGCCACGCACTGTAGCAGTACACAATCCTCTGTGGAGGGGGAGTCATGGCTTAGGGATATCATATTAGTGCTTTTATCATCTCCGGTTAACCGCACTGCGTTGGTCCGCAGACAATCATAGTAAATGGGTGATGTAATGAGTATTGCAGCCAAGCGTTGCTGCCATTGCCACGTACGACTAAGGAGGTATATGCTCATGCGCATATATATATATATATATATATATATATATATACCTTATGTGTACGTGGACGTGTGTGAACCATCATTAAGATGTAATATGTAGTTACACTTCTGCAAATACTTTATCAATGCTTACTGGTTAGCGAACATTATGAATTGTGATGTCAGATAGTCGTGACGTAAGAGAAATGCTACGATTGCGATGTCAGATACCTGTGACGTAGGAGAAATACTAAGTCCATTTAAGAATGCATCGTAAAATTAGGAGAAATGCTACAATTGTGACGTCAGATACTCGTGACGTAGGAGGAATGATATGATCATTTAAGAATTGTGACGTAAAAATTAGGAGAAATGCTATGATTGCGACCTCAGATACTCATGACGTAGGTGAAATGTTATGGCTACTTAAGAATTGCGCCATAAAATTAGGAGAAATTCTATGATTGTAACATCAGATACTCGAGATGTAGGAGAAATGCTATGAACATTTAAGTGTATGATTATGACATCAGATACTTGTGCGACGTATCCATGACATCTTTAAATAGTTATAAAATTAAACACCATATTCAGTGAATATTTTGCCTTGAAATTGAACCAAAAAACGTCTAATGGTGTTTTATTTAAGTATGCGCTATTCAGCTGACTCTATCAATCATTCACCTGGACCATTCTTCTCTAAAGAATAGCAATGGCATGCGCCGTCAAGTGCCTCTGTCAAGTGAAAAGTGGCATACCAGCGTATGCGGAGGAGGCGAGGGAGTGAATAGTGAGTCGCTAGTGACAGATAAAGAGAGAGAGAGAGAGCAAGGTGCTAGTACTGAACAAGCGAAACCCGATTTTAAAACTTTTTTTTTATTAATACATACATCAATAACACATATCGTTACAAAGATACGAAAAAACACACAAAATACAACATATTTTCCAAAGCTACGATTGACGAAATAAAACAATTAATTATGTTATTTTTTTAAAATAAAATAAAATACGTGTATGATTTTATTACAAATTATCCGTGTGTTTTAATGCTTAAAAACACTGTTAATTTTAAATAAAACTAAATTAATTAATACGCGCATAGAGAAAATTGTAATTATAGTTATGGCGAGAACATTTGTTTTTCATATATTGCATCCACAATGTATCTATACCATTCCATCATACATATATGGTACAGTTCAGTACAATGTTCATATATATCGTAATGGCAGGCTAGTTGAGCGCAATATTCGGCTTCGTCCATTTCTAATAATGCTGCCTCATTATACAGTTCAAAATTGTCAATTAAATTAAGGTCAACATCAATCCCTAAACAATAATGTTCACGTTGACTTGGATGATTTACTAGACATCCATAACAATCTCGCACAACCAACGAATGTATCTTTTCACACAGCATGAATGCGAATAATTTCTGGTTAATCTTTTGCACATGATCCGAGATTTAGTTCATCATCGCTTAAAAACTCATTGAGGTATATATCGTCCGTACTAAGCGTGGCGTGACTAGACATCTTTGCAGAATCACTAGTGGATGGAATGTCATTCATGTTCTCGCTTTTTCACACCATAAAAGCACTGAGGTGTCGGGCTAAACAACATGTCACCGCTCACGTCGGGAGTCACGTAAAAGTTAGGTAATGCTGCCAGAAAATTACTCGCTTTCTGTTTCAATAATTCCCGCTCGTTGTCTTGCAGGTATAATCCGCAATGTGTGGCACGTGGTTCTGCGTCAGAGCAGAAAAAATAGCGCATGTCAATACACGGAATTTCATCACAGATAGAAATACGAACATAATTGTCCAAAGAATATGTAAATAGTATGCCTTCTTTTTTGCGCGCACGTTTTACCGTGTCCTCAAGATTGGGTATGATCTGTAACAGCTGTTTAAACGCTACTACGCTGCGATATAAACCATGTTTAGTAGGATAACCGTCAGGAGGAAACTGCCGTAGATCGATACACCACTTTTCGCCAAAACATATTGTTCGCACTTTATGCGTATTACCAAGATCGCACCAAAACGCTGAGTGATTTAAATATTTAAAGCAATGATCAGACTACATCGTGGAAAACGAATAATCATAGCGTGAAACTGCTGCATTTATATATTATTAGTAACAATAACGACCAGCCGCACATGGGTCGAACAACATCTGGCATAAATACCATGCGCACAATGGCATACAATGGAACACGTGCGTTACAATAACGTGCATAGATGCGCTTAATTTGAATTTATGGAGCGTATTTGTTCGATCAATAATGCTTGTATTCACGTGGGACAAGACACCGTCTACTACCGTTCAATGCACACTTTATGAGAGCAATAATGCGCACGACCAACCTTTAACCATTACACAACTGAGAGACTCGGTACACTAAAGTCGATGCGTATTATCACAGGATGCGCAAAATATTTTTAAAACTATCTGACTGTAAGTTCATGGTGGATGCCGACAACTTTCAGTCATACTATTTTTGCGGTAATATAAGACTTGTAATGAGTGCGATAACTAAGCATACATTATGAATGAGAAAGACACCGATTAATGTGGCTTTGCAACAATAATACGCGAACCCAATGCACTATGTCTATCCCATATTCGGTTAATAAACCCTTGCTAATTTCAGACATGAGTATAATTCTTCCTGCATTAATTTTGTCATCTCTTAAAGCGAACCGCATGCTCCTCATACTCAATGCACGCATCTTATCCTTATCAGCGTTACACAGACTAGCAATATTTACTATCATAGCCCGAGCAGCTGGTGCGGCTTCGGCGGACATGGATGACACCGACATTGTTTACGTACTGACTGAAAAAAGTGCAATGTCACTATTTATATTACGCTAGTGTAACCATATGGTACTGATAATAAATATCCCAGTTTCAAAATACGTTTTTTTAAAGACGGGTCTGAAAATCTTACTGCTATTTACTGAAAGAATTCTAAAATGATCAGTGCGCATAATCTTTGATGGGTAGCTCAATAGTACGCTATTACTATCCGTAATTCCACCATCATTTATAATTTGTTCAATGGATTTTTTCATTGTATCAAAATTAACTTGTTTTGATTGTACGGTACCCAGCGTTAAACCTTTTTACCTTCGTTACCTGCTTAACGATCGATAGTTTTTTGGACCGAGTGCACAAAAACTTGTTAATTCGTAATCGGAGGGGATTTCACTCGTCCAAGAACCTAGATACCCACTTCATTCTTGAATGGTCGGCT
Source organism: Chaetoderma sp. LZ-2023a (assembly GCA_034401795.1). NCBI lineage: Eukaryota > Metazoa > Mollusca > Caudofoveata > Chaetodermatida > Chaetodermatidae > Chaetoderma > Chaetoderma sp. LZ-2023a. The sequence goes on along the minus strand of CM067366.1, from coordinate 50,372,994 downwards.
CACCTTCCCGGGTACTAAATACCACCGAATCCGTATTGTGATAGGCTACGCGGCGTCCGAGTAAGGACAAGACTCCATACAGTTGTATTGGACCATAAGCAGTCACGAAAGATGCAAGAATACAGTTGGTATTTAATGGCGACTGAACATACTCATCATTGGATGCATAGGAGACCATTAGAAGACTATCGTTCAGGAATGTAATGGTGCCTACAGTTTTACTTGTATCATTCAGAAGGGAGAGAAGGTCATTACGTGTTGATATCATCCGATTCTTTTTATGAGCACGAAGAGAAAATCGTCCCCACAAAATATTCAAACAGGATTTAGCAACAAAGCGCAAACCCGGGTTATTGGATATTTTGGCAGGGTCGAGCTGTATTCCTTCATGTGTATAATAGTCAGCCACGTAATTCGCCTTTTGACTCTCACTAATGACACAATCAGGATAACCGCTACTTTCCTGTTTAATTTTCAAAAAAAGGTTAATGTATTCTGAAAATAACCCATCGTCGCCATGTGGCTCATATTGCGATGACGCGTGATAATGCCATACTTCATACATTTTTTTAATGACATAACCGTTGCGTATAGCTAGCTGTAACTCTTTAGCAGTCCATGTTCTGCACAAACTGTGCTGTTCTTCCGTATGTTCACATACAGAAGATTGTTCATTTTTTGCACATTCAGCGCATAGTACAAACATGAGGCGCGAATTTATTCTAGCCGGTAGCACGGGAAAGTATAAATCATGAGGTGGAAGGACTTTGCATTTAATAAGACCAAAGAAGTCATGCACCATCTTATGACTCAAGTCATCGCCTCTTAGTACCATATATGACCCTTCTGGAAAACAGCATTGTTTCATCACTGAAGGATACATGGAAATGCAGTCTAAATATTCTAGCGTGGTATTCTCATCCGCTTCCATACATAAACGAATTGCAGACGTACGTCTGCTGAATAGTGCATCACATGTTGATATTGTGTGGGCTAAGTCCAATTCGGTGATAAAATCATTTAGTGCAGAGGAATCAGCAACTTGTTTCTTAAAGTTGCATTCCCACATAATTCTCACCGTATATCCACGTGATTCAAATACAGAAATGCGGCATTGGAGCGCAGAATATGCTTCTTCATATGTCTGATCACCATATGGTGTATATGTCGTATCGCGCATATCACCGTAGCAAGCAGATACATGTCCATGGAATTTACAACCTAAAAACATGAAAATAATATTTTCAGATACATCAATTCCATCTTCATAATGTCCACATATTTTCTGTTCACCATTTAGCGCATGCACGATTTGGCGACCCTCGCATTGACTGACCCATTCCATCCATTCTACTCCCAAAACGCTATAAGCATGTTTTGCTCTTAGTGCGAAATCAGGTAAAGTCTGTACACTCTCAGGTCGAAGCCATATAGTGCGATAGGCTGCATTACATGCACCCGCTAGCGTTATCCCTGTCACAAATGGATTTTGGCAATCCGTCGATTCATAAAATAAATTCTTAAATCTAGACATGGCTAAACGTAAGACAGTTACGTCATCATTACAATATTCGATGAGATTTTTATCAACATCATAGTGCACGAGTCTAGATATATGGTAGTTGTACCAGCGATAAAATGCAATTAATTCATTCGCATTCATATTTTGTGGACAGAATATTTCCCTCTCGGGAAAGAGTATTACCTTACCCCAGTATTGAGGTGTGTTGAACTGATGGGGAAATGTCCCCTTACGAACAGGAAGCCCGCCCTACGTAATGAAAGGGGAAAAAAGTTAATATGAATCAATAAACCGAATAGTGCCTACATCAAATGAGAGAACTGAACGACCACGGATGATAATATGTGTAGGTTTAAGATGCAGCTTAGCGGTTTTGCAAATGCATTGAAGGAGTAAAAGAGAATCAATCGCGTTGTGAGCGATCACCAAGTAGTCAGAGAAAACATATTTTCTTCAGATTTGTGTACCGACACACGCAGCCTTAACACGGTCAACCAGCTAACGAACTGATCCACTGCATCTAACCCGTGAAAGCAAACATATCCATAATTCGTGCCTCGATGGCATGTAGAGCCATCATCTTCAAGCGGTCGCTCGAAGCACGCATCACAACATATGTTGGCTACCACGAGATTAACGTTATGCTCAACTAGAATATTAGTATTGCTACTGTCAATAGGCGATAAATATGTTTCTGTATCATAAATGATGTATTTTTAGAAATCTTCGTAACTACAATTGTCAGCATTCGTACGCTTAGAGCATGCGTGGGATAATGACAACATAGGTTCTTCAATTGCTTTATGATAACACGTATGATTTTCAGTAATGACATACTTTTCTTTACACGCATGACATTTTGTCATGCCGCATCCGTGTGCATCGTCATCTCTACGTATGTGACTGAAACGGTGGGGACATGCCTTCACCATGCCGCAGGTCCCATTATAGAGTTGGTTCACCATACAATGACAGTTATAAAACTTACGATGACAATCAGTATACATTATCTTATGCGTAGCGTCTGTAGAAGTACAAGATCCTTTATCAGAATAAGGTCTCTGACAACTACGACACCGCGCTGCGCATGAGTGGTCACGATCGTATGACACATTACAGAGCGTACAGTAATTACGTACCATAAGAAATGCGGCCATAGACGTGATTAAGGATATATGATTATCACGTTCTGAATGCATAAGATTTATGCACGGTAAACACGGGGAAGTGCTACCAAATAGGCGTTCATGCGTTGACTCTGAGTAGACTTGAAAAGAAAATTGATTGCGAAAATGTTCCAATCAGTACTATTAATTTCGCGTTCAGGAATACAACAAGCTGTATGATATGCACGCGCCATTTGCGTCAAATATGTGTTATTACGTCTCAAATTACGCCATTCATTTGCAGAGATTAATTTGTTCATGTTCTCAATAAATTGTATTCCTAAAATATTCCTGCTGCGAAACAGAATGGATATTCGGCGCATACGGGTATAATACATCTGTGTATACCCATGTAGGCATCTAAATCAGATGAATGTACACTTAATAAATTTAAATGTCTTGAATCTATCGCACCTAAGAGAGTATCATTTCACCAACCTGAGTAGTCCTCTACATGGAAAACGTGAAATGTAAAACCCTCTGATAACCTACAATCAGTATTTTACTGAATGACTTTTTCCACTGATTCTAAACTTATGTCAGGCATAATTTCATTCCATAGCCTAAAATCCATTGCTATCGGTATTTCCAAAGAAGGGTGAATCGACTCGATTCTCACGTGATCATTCGGCTGAACATTGCTATATTCACATATCAAGCAAAGATTGAAAGACGCCTGACACGAACTCAGAATGAGAAAGTGGTGTACCGGCTATAGGATAGCTTTTACAATACACATTATATTCAGTACCTTCGAGATGAAACTTTTTACTATGGTATTTGCGCACAGTCTCCACAGATATATAGTCGGTATAATCAAATACCAACCCTCCGATTTGAGCCTACTCGCGGCGAACGCATTGCAAATAACGATTAAGTAGATCATCTGTAAGCACTATATTCTCTGATATACATCGACTGATTTCATCAGTGATGAGAGTAATTTCAAATGATTTGCACGCATGTCAATAAGAGTGTGATGAGTAGGAACATCGATGCGATAAGCGAATCGTTAGGAAGGCATGCTAAATCCAGAGATTTAGCAGAAGGCGCAATACAGTCTGGAACTGGCACGTCGTTAAATACATTTAGGACGGTATCATTAGGAAGGCATGCTAAATCCAGAGATAGGTCATTAGCAGAAGGCACAATACAGTCAGGAACTGGCATATTGTCACATAAATTTAGGTCGGAATCATTAGGAAGGCATACTAAATCCAGAGATAGGGCATTAGCAGAAGGCGCAATACAGTTAGGAACTGCCACAGCATTAATTAAATTTAGATCGTGTCCATCACGTACATCGGTCGACTAATTAGGATCAATTACATCACAAGAGGATAATTGAAAAATGATCATGGTACGGTACTCAGATCAGGAATAGATAGTTCCAGTGATATGTCATTAGCAGAAGGTACAATATAGTCAGGAACTGGCGCGGCATCAAATTAATTTAGGTCGGAATCATTAGGAAGGCATGCTAAATCCAGAGATATCTCATTAGCAGAATGCGCAATACATACAGGAACTGGTGTGGCATCAAATAAATTTAGGTCGGAATCATTAGGAAGGCATGCTAAATCCAGAGATAGATCATTAGCAAAAGGCACAACGTCAATTAAATTTAGATCGTGTCCATCACGTACATCGGTCGAATAATTAGGATCAATTACATCACAATAGTTAAGAGGATAATTGAAAAATGATGATGGTACGGTACTCAGATCAGGAATAGATAGTTCAGTTCTCGTATGATCGGTAGAAGCAGATTGTGCAGCTATGATTACGTCATAATCATATAAATGATAGGGATAATTGAGAACATCAGCATCAGTATTCATAATAGACAGTTCAGGAATGACTTCGCAGTAATCAGGAACAGAGTTGACATCACTATCATTTGCATCATGTAATGCAATGCCGTTATGTTCATCAGATACGCACGGTTTCGGAATTGGAAAGTCAGGTTCATATAACATAGAACCCAGATATAAAAGGTTATCCACATGTTCATCAGGTGATAAGGGTAAATCCATGTTTAATCTAGAGATATCAGTCACGCGTCTGCTGCAAAATCACATTAACCGGCTCTTCACATTCTTTAATTTCGTTGCTCAAATTATCTGCCATTTTGTTATGTCTTTAATGCACACTTAATCCGCGCCATTAAAAAAAGTTTTTTAAGAATTGTAAAATCTACACTCTAAAATATTTCTTTTAAAAAAGAACAAATATCGACAGCGAACTAGCCACGCACGCTCTGCTCAAATACGCGCGGAGAACAGCCCCATGCAGAGACCAGCCAGCCGCCATAGCATTCCTCCTCAGGCTCCTCAGGCTCCTCCTCCTCCTCCTCTTCCTCCTCCTCCTCCTCCTCTCCGCTACCCCTCAGTCTCCTCATAGACCTCCGTTATCAGACCCCCTCTTAAACTCTATTATTCTTACCGTGCATACCACGGAGGGGGCGCGCACCGCTAAGTTAAAATGTAAAATACCCAATTTTTAGGGGTTACAATTTTCAGCAAGAAATTGGACGGACAACGGGGTTTTATCGTGGGTCACATATACTAAATATAGATTCTCAAGTGCGAATATAGACGTCAGTGTTCTCAAATCTCTAAATCACGGGAGAATGGACGTCATTGTTCTCGCATACCAGTGCGTACGCACGCCATTCTTCTTCCTGTGTGTGCCTACGGACGCCATTGTTGTGCATACGGACGCCATTGTTCTCCAAGACCTCCTGCAGAGAAGAACAATAACGTCTGCCCCCCCCCCCTCCCCGCTTTACTACTGACATCTTTCATGACGTTATTCATTACGATGTCATTCTACACATCATGTAGTTGATTATGACGTCATATGATGGGTGAGTACTCTGGAAAAGTGAATTGGATGGGGAATTTTAAAAGCAGGGAGTGCTCTACACACAATCATCACGATAAATTATGCAGCGGCTGATGTTGCGCAAGCAATACAACTGGGACACTTTTAGTAAACAACTGAATTAATATAATCATATTATTCATATTTGTTTTAGTCAAAGTCAGAGGCATACATTACTTTGAAATAGTATCTCAATAAACATATCATGGAATTAACCACTACTACACGAGCCATTTATTAGTAGGCAATGCTAATACTCTACACACTGGTCATTTGTAAATGCTATACACTCTACTCGTGGACTATGTTAACTGTTCAGTATGTAACAATGTCGGATAAATGGCATGCCTTTGGGTATTTACGAACTGTCTCATGTATTTACTAATTTAGCCCGGGGGAGAGTGTGAATGAACCTTTCCCGATTTAGCTATGCCCCGCAACTCATTAGCTATGCCCCACCCACACCTCGCTCGTGTCGCGATGGATCGATCCCCTAACTCACTTACTATCAATTTCCAGAAAACTATACAGGTAAGCTATTGGACATTTTGAAACTAATTTGACTGGGTGCTGTGGCTGCCTATGGCAGCAACAGAGTCCAGTCAAATTAGTTTCACAATATTCAACATAATCTGTGTTAAAATATAAAGACATACAATTCAATTTGTACAATGTGTCGGACTGTTAAACGTTTGAGATGTACTATATCTAGCCATTCATGACGTCATCACATACGTCACGTAATCGATTATGACGTCATATGATATCATATGATGGAAAGATAAAATGGAAAGGTCCATTAATTTAAAGTGAATGACATAACTGTGTGGGACTACTGTTGTGCAAGACAGAGCGATGGAGTTCTCAAGGAATAGCAGGATGCGGCCGTGCATTTATGTGTGGAAGGCACACCGATTAAGCGTCTCGTGGCTGTTCGGGCATGACAGGACACGGCTCAACCTCTCCCTTGTAGCACATAATTAAACCACATAAAGAAGACCAATTACTTAATCAAATAAAACAGCTAAGCGTGAGCGTGCCTTCAGTTGAATTGGGCGACGGATCAATACCAGGAATGTGCTAAACGTTGACGGTGATTGTAAAAGTCTCTTGTATCGAATGTCAGTAGCGCGATACAAATTAACATGGAGTGTCTGTAAAAGCTGTCCCCACAAATTAATGTTCCTATCAAACGGCTATGCACTCTACTCTGCCAATAACGCGCGCCTGTGTTTAGGGCCAGTGTATAGCGTTTCTCTAAGAGAGAATCTCAGAATAACATCTATCTTAATATAGCCATGTTATTTTAGCAGAATATCTAGGTATCGCAGCCAACGAGTTACAAAATAAGTCCACGTGTCTTTAGGCGGAGGGGGGGGGCTCTATGGAATGACCACCACCGCGACTACTACTGCTACTACTACTACTACTACTACTACTACTACTACTACTACTACTACTGCTACTACTGCTGCTGCTGCTGCTGCTACTACTGCTACTGCTACTGCTACTGCTACTGCTACTGCGACTACTACTACTACTACTACTACTACTACTACTACTATTACTACTAATACTGCTGCTGCGGCTGCTGCCTTTGCTCCTGTTGCTGCTGCTAATGCTACTACTATTTTTACTACTGCTACTGCTACTGCTGGTACTACAACTACTACAACTACTACCACTACTACTACTACTACTACTACTACTACTACTACTACTACTACTACGACGACGACGACGACGACGACGACGACGGCGGCGGCGGCGGCGGCGACGACGACGAGAACGACAACAACGACGATGACTACGGATGTTTCAGATCTTGTATTGGTTGTACTAGTTCATCTTCCACTGCTGCTACAACTGCGCTTAGATATTGATATAGTCATATATTGCGTGTATACGGCAATAGATCATAGCAAAGCGTGTTCTATTCCCAGAAAGATTTACCTCTATCCATTGGATCCAGTGCCAAAATCAATCGATCTTTTTTCTTTGCGTGTTACTCTCAGACACCATGCGAAACTGTGTTTCTGATTGGGTCATAACTCGTCATCGAGAAAGAAAATCTTTGAACGATTTCTGTCATAATGCTCTTAAGTTTTAATGAGTTGGCGCATAGGAATGATCGACGTGTCTACCCTGGCAAGAGGTACCACAATGATGCCGCTAAATGGTAATTTACACACACCGCATACATAGTGTATTTCATTGATGGCCATCTCTCCCCATGGAATTCCTAAGTGAGAGATTATTACTCATCTTAATTTTTCTCAACGACATTGTGTCAAAACTAATCATGGCGACTACATTGTATGAAGAGCGTGCTTCAACTCCCACCTATTCGAAGTAACTAGCAGCCTACAAACGTGCAGCATGGCCGAACTAATGCCTTATGCCGGTTGGCAAGGATACTTCTTTCACAAACCGGTGCAAGCAGAATACAAACGCCTTACATGGAAAGCTCATATCAGGAAGGCAGAGGCCAAGGCCAAAGATAGACTGGCGTTCCTGCCGAAGCGTGCGCGTATTCGGTGGCACTAGCTATCCATACATAACGTACAATATCAGACATTATGGCTCATTACTGTAGCAATAGGCTCCTCGCCTATGAAGACGATGGAAGAGCCCCCTCCAACAGAACACGTCAAACTCATATGGGAAACTGGAGTGAGTGTTCTTGCTGAAACAGTCCAATGCCTTTAAGAGCAGCTTATGCATCTTGTTATGAAGATGATAACCAGCACCCGCCCGATGGGAGGCCGCTTCATGTCCACTGTAATGGGCTACTAAAAGAGATAACAATAACCGCGTTATCACTACAACTGTGGTTTCAGTGAACACCTGCTAGACTGAACAAGAAGAGATTAAACTCAATGCAGCCGCGCACTGTGTGATACCAGGTGATTCCCAGAATGACTACACAAAAAGAGCACAACCCTAACCGTGTCCGTAACTCGTGCAAGGATTCATGACTCAATCTCAGAAGGATCTTGGACGCATATGCATATACATGCGAATCAACAATGCTGGAAGTGACGGTTACACACGCTCAAGTGTTCGTGAGTTTCTCTGGTATTCACCATGGTACATCAACCACCCAAAGCCAAATAAATCACTTACAAAGTTACATATGTGCGATAGTTACCGTGTGATTGAGAAGGTCCGGCATTATAGTGCAAAGTTTCGGTCAGAAATGTGTCTGAATTGTAGGCCTTCGGTGCATTTCCACTTTCATACAGATTCTGTTGAATATGTTAAAACTAATCTAACAGGGAACGTGCTAATGTTACAGCCATATGCTGAAACAACTCCCACTCAAATTAGTTTCAAAATATGGAACAGCTTATGAGTATTTCTACCTTGGAATGCCATTCTGGGAGCGTACGGTGCATCGTGTTAACCTCACTTCAAACGCGCGTACCGAGTGGGCGCAGATTAGTAAGAAATGAGCATGGCATAGCTAGAAATGTATCCCTATATTGCCCCAACAGGCAACAATGCAACTCCCTTATCCTCAGCTCAACTAAATTGTAGTCGGACCTTCTGCCCTTTGCATTGGTAAATAAGATAGTACAGCATGTGTTCTGTATACTATCGTCTGAACCATATAGAATTTACAAGAATCTGTGCAAGTAGGCCGATGACTTGGTAGGGCGAGCGCACTGGACACGACTCTCCACCTGCCCTGGTGTTGTAAAACATCCCGGAGCGTACGTCCATCTGTTCACATTTCCAAACGCCTCGAGAATATAAGAGACAACAACATATCTTGTCGAATTTTACAATAAGAGGAATGATTGGCGATTTATCACACAACTTGAAGCGTCCACATCTCGCTATCATAGTCACGCCGTCTAAATTATGAGGCATATTTCAAGCACATGTTGTAAAGCACCATATCCAGTGGCAGGGCCAGGAATTATTGAAGGATGTGGTCCCTGGATGAAACCCATAATGAGTATTGCATTGTTCAGTGGATAAATAGATGCATCAACACTTTTCTTAAGTAGCGAGGAAGCTATTAGTGACAAAAGAGGTCTTGCATTTCAAAGCTTCTTATTATATCGACTTTGCGACGTGCTGTACCGGTTAGTATCGCAGTTTCACAGTATCCGTGTACCGCGGGTAACCTCTTGAATATTTCAGAACTAAGGTTAAAAAGGCTTCCAGGCAACTAAGTATCAAACTGTTAAAGAGAATATTACTTGTGCCTTTAAGAAGTTATGGTCTATGCTGTCTGACTGGAACTTAAAAAAACCCAATCAACTGCTAGATTATTGCTCAGAAATAATAGGGCCGCAATGTCTTCCAATCACATTATGGTCAAAATATTCAGCACACCATTTCTTACATCGTGTTCAAAATTGTACCATGTTCTCTCTTTGTTTTGGAACCATATTAAGTTATTTCAGAGCTGTACTGCACATGTATTTTTTGCAGCCAGGGTCCGTGTACCTGACCACGCGGCCATTAGCGTAAACCTTATGTATGCATCTGTCAACAATATAGCCTCTTGTGGTGCATAAGCCCTTACACATCTCCCACGTTTTTTTAGTATTGGTTTAGTTGGCGTCCATCGAGTCCCTGATTCCAGGTCCCATCACGCCATATCTAGGCTGTATTATTATTTCAGTCTATTATGCCATTACCGATAATTTCGTCAATCTTAACACTCGTACACAGGTATACCCCTGGGTGGAGAGAGACAAGGAGCGACTGAGATTGCCCATGTGTCCAGCAACTGCGAGACAACGCGCAGCCCAGGCGCGAAACCGGATCTCCGGCTAAGTAGTCCTGCGTATTAACCACTACACTACGCAACGTCTAGAAAATTCATAAAGTCCAGGAGGATATGGGCCTATGTGACTCGTCCAGTAAGTAGTTTCTCGTTGAATTACTACGCATTGCTCCTCACAGACTGCAGAGTCGCACTTATACAATTGGAGCTACTCGTTATCATCTCGACCGGCAGCTTAGCTTATCTCGTGAGATAATGGCTATTTAATCGTGTCCTGATTAGAAAGTCGCTGTTCTCCAGAGCATAACTGGGCCATGTTTTTGCAAGAATAATGTCTCTCATGATAAGCAATGTAGACAGATATTGCACACAGATATCTCAATGTACATTGTCGTGTAAAGGTGGTTTAGCATTGCAGGACCCCCGTCTACATACATTAGTTTTCTACCAATCTTGTAGGTTGGCGCCATGTTGAAAATACTGCTATGTTGTGTAATGGTCGTGACTTCGGTAAAGTATTTAATTATACAAATTTACCCGATAATGAATTAACAGAAAACTAGTTAGATACATTAGAATTCGTCCCACTGAGAAGTCACCTTATTCACCGTATGGCTCTTTCCTTCACGTATCCCATTAGCGTAAACAATGACAAAAGTTCCAAATCCAGGAAAGCTGAATGCTAACGTGTTTAAAATTCTTCAAGAACATTTGTATATTTAAATGGCAAGAGAAGACTATTTTAGCTTTCTGTTGTCCTGCATTAAGGACATTTCTCAAGATCACTGCAGGCGCCGTTTTTGAACAGCTTTACCATCTAAGGAAATTCAAGAAAAAGGCAAGAAAATTCAAGTTTTTCAAAGTGCGCACAAGAGAAGACTATTTTTTTTAATGTTTACAAAGGAATCTTTTTTAAATACTCTTCTTTCGGCTTTCAAATGATAATTCTACAAGACCACTGGACCATTCGAGCTTATCTATCAATCATATAAACGTCATAATCAACTACGCGGCCTGCAGTACGACGTCATAATTAATTATGATGTAGATGAGTTCCTCACGAACGCCTACTTGATGACGGACTAAGAGTCGTTGCACGCATTATATGTGTTTACTATTCAAGAAACGTACTGTTGAATATTTTGAAACAAATTTGACTGGGCGATGTTCCCTGACAAATTAGTTTCAAAATATGCAACAGCTTAATTGTATAGGTTTCTGGAAATGAATAGTCAGCGAGTTCAGGTATCGATCGATCCCAACGCCGGCGAAGTATGAGTGAACCTTAGCAAGAGATGGGCGGGTGTAGCTAAAACTGGATTCATCTATTGAACATCAAAGTGTTGTTGTCTTACCAGGCATTGTGTAACTGCGATCCGCCTTGCACAAACACGACCGCAGAGTGCTGCGTGATAAGGGCGGGTTCTATTATTACTGGCCCGGTCTATACGTGTGAGCCTCTAGCGAGATTAGGGCAACGTTGCAGTCGACTTCCTCGAACGCGAACGCCACTTATGTATGATCTTGTATGTCCATGTACCGCCTGGGTCACATGCATTTTCCATGAGCGAACGACCACCCTGTTTGGCAGCCAAATCAGAGTGGATGCTTCACGATGTGAAGTCTGAAGTGTTGTGACAATAATGTGTAATAAATCTTAATTTAAATATTAACCTTCTGTCGTCCTTGTTGTTCCATTCATCGGCTGTCATCATACGTACCACTACATCTGTCTGGTGCACCTGTTGTGAATTGTGAGCGTATTGAACTGTTGTTGTTGTTGTTGTTGTTGTTGTTGTTGGTGGTGGTGGTGGTGGTGGTGGTGGTGGTGTTGGTAGTGGTAGTGGTGGTATTGGTGCTGGTGTTGTTGGTGTTGTTATTGTTGTTGTCGTTACTATTGTTACCATTGCTGTTGTTGTTGTTGTTGTTGATGGTGTTGTTGTCGTTGTTGTTGTTGTTGTTGTTGTTGTTGTTGTTGATGATGATGACGTTAGCTCGGTTTTATTAGCCGCTTAAAATTATGCTAGGCATGTATCAACGTTTTGTTTCAATAGAATTAACCAATCCTGATTATAATCTGGAAAGTATTGCTAGGGGCAAAACACTAACGCTAAGAGGTTTGGCATCCAGGTCACAGTGACCTTGACCCTTGACCTTATGACCTGATTACCGCCACGCTGCGTCCTAGTAGTATTGTCATCCACGTAACCAAGTTTAGTTGCAATAGGATTCACTGATACTGAAATCTAAGCTGAGAAGTTTTGCTAAACACAAAAACATAACTTTGTTGACGCCGTCGCCGCTGCCGCCGTCCGAAAACTGATAGAGATGGAAGTTCTAACTACTGCTTCGCAGGCGAGACAAAAACTGAAATAATCAAAAAATAATCTTGTTGCTGGTGGGTGTATGCATTACCTGCTGTCGCTACCTATTGAGCTGTTGTTGGCGGGTGTACGTGTTGAATGCTGTGTAAGGGGGTGGGGGGGTGGCGATACGGCCTAGTTTGTTTCTCAATTCAGAAAGCTCAACAACCCCTACCAGTAAATGTACAGAATGGACCTTTCTATCTTTAGCTATGCCCCGCCCATCACTAGCTAAGCTCCATCCACACCTCGCCATGTTGGGATTGATCGATCCCCAAAATGTCCTAGCTATCAATTTCCTGAAAACTATACAGGGATGTTGTTGACTATTTTGAAACTACTTTGACTGAGCGCTGTTGCTGCCATAGGCAGCAACAGCGCCCAGTCAAATTAGTTTCAAAATATTCAACATAATATTTATTAAATAGTAAAAGCAAACAAGTTGTACAACAACGCATAGACCGTCTTCAAATATGCGTTCGTGGCGTACTTATCGACATCATTCATGACGTCATTTATTATGATGTCATTGTACACATCACACAGTTTATTATGACGTCATGTGATGGGTGGGTACTCTGGAAAGGTGAATTAATCAGAGGGAAGTAACACGTAAAACTTAGCTGATTGCTGAATGCGTGGCAAAAGAAAGTCCTTTGGACGTGTCACCATAACTAATTAGGCGAAAGATCTCTCGGAGGTGGGACGGGAGTGGAGTTGTCCATAAAATTAAATTTATAAGTTGAAATTAACGAAAAATTGAAGCAAAGTGAGATCTTTTAATAGGAAGTGTGTTGATTTTAATTTCTCAACGTTATGATCAGATAAGTCAATGCTAAGGCCGAAAATCAGTATATATGAAATTATCCTTTCCATAGTTTTCCCGACAGTACTTATCAGCGACATTGGTCGCTAATGTGTCTGTAATTCCCGACTACCTTTCCTAAATAATGAGAATACGGTGGCTATTTTCCATGCATCGGGAAATATGCCACTCTCGATAGATTTCTTGAATAGGCCTAGCAGGTATTGGAAAGGTTAATGAGTACGTCGTTTCTTTGAGCATTTATGACTTATCTCATCACTGCCAGAAGCTTTGTTTACTGTTAATGACGTCAATTATTTCGGACGCCTAAATCGAAATGTCAAAATGTCAAAATTGTATTCCTTATTTCCATTTTGATATTTCATTGTATAGACTGATCTCCACCTCCCCCCCCCCACACCCCTCCACCTCCGAGAGAAATAAAGTAATTCACCTTTCCAGAGTACCCACCCATCATATGACGTCATAATGAGCTGTGTGATGTGTACAATGACGTCATAATGAATGACATCATGAATGACGTCGATAAGTACGTCACGAACGCATATTTGAAGACGGACTATGCGCGGTTGTACAAATTGTTTGCTTTTACTATTTAATAAATATTCTGTTGAATATTTTGACAGTAATTTGACTGGGCGCTGTTGCTGCCATAGGCAGCAACAGCGCCCAGTCAAATTAGTTACAAAATATTGCAATGGCTTTCCTCTATAGTTTTCAGGAAATTGATAGCTAGGGCATTTGGGGATCGATAAATCCCAACACGGCGAGGTGTGGGTGGATCTTAGTTAGTGATGGGCGGGGCATAGCAAAAAATGGAAAGGTCCATTCGCCCTCCCACCCCTCCCGTACACGGCGCACAACAACAGTTCAATAGGTAGCAACAGGCAACACACCCCTAGCAATGTCTTAATTTTTTATTATTTCAGTTTTGACTTTCATTTTTGCAACCCTTCGGTGGAACTACGCAACCCTTCGGTGGAACTACGCAACCCTTCGGTGGAACTACGCAACCATTCGGTGGAACTACGCAACCCTTCGGTGGAACTACGCAACCCTTCGGGAAAGCACCTCTATTGCGAGTAAATTGCCTCAAATACGCGTAGGCTTGAGTGGCCACCAAAACACAAAAAGGAAAAAAAAGTAATTCCAACAATTTTGGCATGTTGCTAACCATTTCTTGGTGAAGGAAAGACGGCCATCCCTGCATCCCTATATAACTATATCAGGCGCTCCTCTCCTTGATTTTGTACCTGCTTTGAACAGAACGCCCTGCCTGCCAAAGGGAAATACTATAGGTAGGCCGCTAAGTAATGTAAATAATGGCGGCGGCTGCCTGCTCACACTCATGGCAGCTGACGTAGGAATAGCTGTGACTTTTAGAAACGTCGGATACGTGCTCCGCTTTCTCCGATTGCTCCGGTTCAATATCCGAACGCCAATGAGTTTAATCGGATAACGGTAGAACGCGGTACAAATTCGATTACTCCCGCATCAAGTGAGAGTAAAAGTCCGCGCTTGTGTAGACAAGTAAAGCAACCACGTGATAATTTTAATTAAAATATTTACTTTTTGAATGTCCGTTTGCAGGCCAGGAGAAGACTATTTTTTTAAAAGTGACCACTGTCATGGCTGGCTCCGTTACCGAGTCTTCTCTTGGCCTGTAAATGGACATTACTCAACACCACTACAGAGGCCGGTTTTGTGGCCGGTTTCGTCACGAAAGGGTTAAACGGAGTATCTCGATAACGTATCCGAACAAAGCCTTTCTGTGGCTGAGCTACCTATAAAATGGATCCGTTTCGGAAACATGATCGCCGGCTGAAATGTTTGTTACTCGAGTCCAGATATTGTTAATTTAATATTTAATGGCTTGATCAAGGAAATAAAAAATGTGCTTATTGAATTTATTTGCAGGCCAGATTATTTTTAACCACTGGAATGACTGGCTCGTTATCGAGCCAGATATTTCACTTGTAAAATTTCAAAACGAGTCTTCTTAGCGCGCGGTAACCGGCCGCCTCTGCGGGTGCTATGGGAGAGCATCTCACCGCCGTGTTAAAGTTTACCAATGGTTATCTCCCTCTATTAATACCTATTCACCACTAGGCGTTGGTATCCATTCCATTCTTGAAAATATGTTTAGCGTTCCACATTATTAACCCCGTGGAAGCGACGTATGTGCCACCCTATGCGTGTATTAATAGGCTGGTCTTCTTGGGTGGTCACGGATATGTATATGCTTAGTGATGTATCACGGTTGTGTGGGAGATGACTGCTGATATAATAATACTAATAATAATAATAATAATAATAATAATAATATTATTATTATTATTATTATTATTATTATTATTATTATTATTATTATTATTTGATTTTTAAAATAGTGAAGGAGTCTAATTGCAATATTTCTTTTTTTTATTTCTGTAATTTAAACCATTGCTAGCAATTATTGCACCAACATTTGTCCAAAATGATTTTACTAGCCAACCCCGACTTCTCCACCCCTACCACAGACGGCACAAGGCGCGTATCTTCATCAGCTAATCGGCCGTGACTTGGAGAAGGCCGCTGCAACATATGCTTTACATACATTAGGATATTTATGAAGAGAATATGCATTCCTTCACACCAGTGCTATTACTGTCCGCAGACCGACGCGCCTTTCAACTTTTAGCTATGCCCCGTTCATCTCTAGCTAAGCTCCACCCACACGTCGCTCGTGTTGTGATCGACCGATCCCTGAACTCTCTCTCACGCATGTCGACTTGCTGAGATGAGATGAACTCCCCCCCCCCCCCAGGAGCCCGAACAGTGCACAGACTAGACGATACCACAGTAGGATGACCCACGTCCGCGTGTTCCCCATACTTCTAGGAGCCTATCTATCTTTGGTTAGGGAAAGGTGGCATTGGTGTCTCCCACCGCGGGTATTCTTGCCATTCACCCATGCAGTGACCTACAGCGTTCACCTTTCGCTAGACACGTGGCCTGCACGATCTACACTGCACGTGGAACTTAGTTTAACGTAAACTTAGTTTAACGTATCCCTGGTCCCTCACTGACCCACGTCCGCGTGTTCCCCAAACTTCTAGGAGCCTATCTATCTTTGGTTAGGGAAAGGTGGCATTGGTGTCTCCCACCGCGGGTATTCTTGCCATTCACCCATTTACTAGAAAGTGCCACAGGTGGCTCCGCCAGCAAATATTCTTGTCCTTCCACTCCACCCAGCAGATGACGCCCTATTACAACATAATCAAGTACGCGACGTGTAAGATGACGGCATAATAAAGTCGTCATGAATGTCTCGATATAGTCCATCGTTAACGCAGCATAATAGTCCGACACGTTGTACGAATCGTATGTCTTTACCATTTAATAAACAATTTGGTTAATATTTTGAAAGTAATTTGACTGGACACTGATGCTGCAAGGGGCAGCAACAGCGTCCAGTCAAAATAGTTTCAACATATTTAACAACTTACTCGTATAGTTTTCTAGGAATTGATAGTTAGTGAATTCAGAGATCGATCGATCCCAACACAGACAATGTGTGGGTGGGGCTTAGATATAGATGGGCGGGGCATAGCTAATAGCGACTGAGAAAGCACTAGCAAATAAATACTGTGAGGTTGACAATTTAATACGTGAATGGGAGCCGATATCACCTTCATTGCTGTTATTATCGTCACTACATCTACCCGCTAGTTATCTAGCTCTCTATGCGTTCGCAAAGGTAACCTCTTTGTGGAGGTAGGGTTGACAAATTCGCGTTTTCCTGGTGTTAAGCCTTTTTCTACATCATCAGACTTTGTCATTCACCTGAAAATACGACGTTTATCCACGTTTAATACCGTAATATTGCCTTACTGTTTTGGCGGGGGAAATTCCCTCATTGAAGAAAGAAATTCTACGAGATATTTCAAAGCTCATTATCATTCAGAAAGGCACATAATATGCTAGTTCCTTCTTTTAATATGAAGTGTGTTGATTTTAATTTCTCAACGTTACGATCAGATATGTCAATCAAGTATGTGACGTCATAATCAAATACGTCACTAGGCAGTTAACGCCAGAATCATAGTGGCGCTTGGTTCTGCCATGAACGTGGAAAAGACGGTCATTAACTGTACGAATTGTAAATCTGATGAATTTACAATAAGCAAACATTCCGTTAAATATTTTGAAACTAATTTGGCTAGGAGCGGTTCCTGTCATAGACAGCAAGATCCCCAACCCAAATTAGGGTCACAAGTATTTTGAACAGCTTTCGTGTATAATGGACCTTTCCAGTTTTAGCTATTCTCCGCCATACCCTATTTAATCTCCACCAACACCTCATTCGTGTTGTGATCGATCCCCGCACATCCTGACTATCAATTTGAAGAAAAATATACCGATAAGCTGTTGAATATTGTGAAACCAATTTGACTGGGTGGGCAGCAACAACGCCCAGTCAAATTAGTTTCAAAATATTCAACATCATCCTTATTAAATAGTAAAGACATAAATGTCGTAAGAAAGGCTTAGTCCGTTTTCAAGTATGCGTTCGTAACGCACTTATCTACGTTATTCATGACGTCATCGATCATGACGGCATCCTACACGTCACGTAGTTGATTATGACGCCATATAATTGACGGATAGACTGGAAAGGTACATTGCTTTGAAATTGATATTCTGCGATGTCTAGCTTTAAAAAATAGACATTGATTCCAGCACGCGTAAAAAGAAGACGAAATTTAAATAGAGACATGAAGCCTGCCATTCCTAGCTGTGTCACATTCTTTGAATGCTTTCCATTGGCGTTTTCATTCAAGTGTATACCCTCTATCGCCTGGTCAGTTCGGATGTATTGATAGTTCTGATATCTCAGCCTTGTGCACCGATTACGCATGATCGTAGCCATGGACAAACAGGGATATTCCCCACCCGTCTTTGATTTTGGCCTGTGCACACACCCTCCCACCCCCCTCGATATCAGGTACAATCATGTGTATATACAACGATGACGTCGGAGGTAAGCTGGCCCCAACATTTGGTTTTGCACCCCTATATGCGTATTTGTCTGCATCACGGGTACAGTGCCATAAAACGAAGCAGCAATATATCAGTTTACTAACAGATATCATATCCAGAGTCCGGCCACCTTCTCTGCCCTCTCATACCAGTAATATTTCTGCAACCATATAAGCGTAGGATATTCAAAATGCCGATGAATGTCCATTACTTTTTCTCTTATTCACAACATGTTTTAAAGAGTTCCAATATAGACAAGCAGTATGTGATCCATCACGTTCTCATATTTCGAAACCACATTTTGATTTTTCGCAATACCTCTAAGTAGTATGTGTGTTCAACACCGTTGTGCATGCTAGGGTCGTATTCCCTCAACAAAGACAGAAAAATCAGCACAGTTGTCACAGCCAAATCTTCTTATATATAGCGTACGTACCCAGAGGATTGAGAGAAAGCTATCATCATGACAATCTTTGTAAATGAAAACCAGTTAAGCCATCTACATACTTGTGAGTCTTACCTCACTAGTATGCAAAAGTGTGGAAACAATTATTAGAAACCACATAATTGAGTACACGAAAGAAAACAATTTCTTCTCGACTAAGCAATATGGATCTATCTCGGAGAGATCAACACAAGCTGTACCTGCTGGCGGGTCTAGACATATGGGAAGATATATTGGACAAAGGCACCTCGACAGACTGCGCATATGCTGATTACCCAAACTACTTTGCGGCAGTACCCCCACCCCGAACCACCACCACCAACACACCCCATCACAGTGAATAATAAATGAATGGAAAGCCTATGACATAAAAGACCATGTAGTGAGGTGGATCTAACATGTTCTAAACAAGTTTCAATAAATGGGGAATGTTCAAGATATAGTAAGATAAAATCAAAAATGTGTCACCATTATGTATTAGGGCCAGTCCGTTCCATCGTATTCAGAAATAACATCTTTGAAGATGATACACAGATCGTTAGGGCAATTAACCACGAGGCGACCGAAGTTATCATCAAAATGGACCTAAACAAAATGGCAAACTGGGGCAATATAGCGCTACTGAAACAACAGGTAAATGCAAGTATATGCAAATCGGGAAGAAACCCAAATATTCTCAGACAAAATACACACTTTAGGAAATAGTGATCCAGAACGCAGATACGGAGAAAGACATCGGAGTAACTAAGTGACGCAGAACTTAGTTATGAGGAACATATTAGAGAAAAAGCGAAAGACCCAACTCCATGCTCGCGCTGAATCGAAGGAGCGTCCACCAATATAAGCAGGAGATTTTCTTTACCTCTGTGTATAAGCTTAATACGTACACATCTGTACTATGCACGGTACATATGGCTGCTAAGTAAAACGAAGCACATAGAACTGATTGAAGCTGCTCGTTGCATGGCAACAAAGCAGACGCAGTGCGCTTCAAACGGCCAGTGGCCCAACTCCGAATGATAGAACTGTACATATTTATCAGAGCAGATCATAATGGTATTCATCCCTACCAATCAGAATTGAAACAATATATCAGCAGAAGATCATATGTGGCCACGATGTGGGTACAGGCTGATAAACCTATTGCAGATTTAATAAATGCACAATCATGTAGAGATGAATGAGAACCTGTTGATAGGGTGCACGACTTAGTGGTGTTCTGGGGACCTCTGGTTTCTGAAGGTCTTACAGAAAGTAATGATGACACGTTGTTAAACATTGATGACACTGCTGGTGATATCAGAGGTTTATCTGATAGTGCAGAGTGATTCTAAAGACAGTGAAGCTAAGGAGGCCTTAAATCACAATGGATACACATTGTCGACGATAACTCTGCAATGCAATACGGTAGACTCGCCAGGATTGACACACCTCCCCAATTTACGGCTGCTTGTTGTAGTCTTGAGACTGAGTTCAATGCATATACTCTCTGTAATAGCAGTTATATGCTAGCAGTCATATGTTAGCAGTCATGTGTTGGCAGTCATGTGTTAGCAATCATGTGTTAGCGGTCCCGTGATAGCAGTCATGTGTTAGCAGTCATGTGTTAGCAATCATGTGTTAGCAGTCCTATGATAGCAGTCATTTGTTAGCAGTTATGCGATAGCAGTCATGTGTTAGCAGTCCTATGATAACAGTCAAATGCTAGCAGTCATGTGTTAGCAGTCATCTGATAGCAGTCATATGATAGCAGTCATGTGTTAGCAGTCATGTGTTAGCAATCATGTGTTAGCTGTCATGTGATAGTAGCCATGTAATACAGCCATGTGTTTGCAGTCATGTGATCGCAGTCATGTGTTAGCAGTCATGTGTTAGCAGTCATGTGGTAGCAGTCATGTGATAGCAGCCATGTGTTATCTATCCTGTGTTAGCAGTACTGTGATAACAGTCATGTATTAGCACCTCCCTAGAGTGCATTCGTGTCATTGTGATATATATACTAACACATGCCTGCTATCAAATGTCTGCTAACATATGACTGCTATCATAGGACTGCTTACACATTTCCCCAATGCCGGCCCAGTAAGATAAGTTAGCATACTAATCAGGTACGCACATGATGAACTTTGATATGTTCTTAATCATTCTGCATAGCATGCGCCATATAATGTTTTATTATTCAACAGAGTTTGGTTCTTGGTATATTAGGATACCTTTTAAACATAGCTTCACATTTGTAGGCAAAAGACTAATTAAAACGGCTAATTCATGAGTCCATTTCCTCACTAAATCATATGCCGTCATAATCAACGACGCGACGTGTATGCTGACGCCATAATCATGACGCCATGAATGATTCGATTCATCCCGTCTATAACACTTAATAGTCTGACGCATTATTGTACAAATTGTATATTTTTGTTATTTAAGGCATAGGCGGCAACAGCACCCAGTCAAATTAGTTTCAAAATATGCGACGGCTTACCTCTATAGTTTTCTGGAAATCGATAGCCAGGATCGATCGATCCCAACACGAGCGAGGTGTGAGTGGAGCTTAGCTAGAGATGGGCGGGGCATAGCTAAAACTGGAAACGTCCATTAATCGTCCACGTGGCCGATGACCTTTGACATGTTCTTAAGCATAAAATGAACCATACAAGTTGTTCTTATAAAACAGATTTTAGTGAGTTTCAAACGTGTACTCGAAAGTATATTTGAAATAGTTTATTAACAGTAATTCTATTACTTCTATTACGTCTTCATTGATCTTTACACCAGATTGTCATTCTTAAGTTACACATATTTGAAATGCGGGTGACCACGTTGTATTCTGTACACAAATTCAGATGCTACAACAAATTTCGAGTGAAACTGGTTTTCTGTGTGGCGGCCCCTGCCGTAAGTATCAATTCTGAAACTTAGGAATGCCCATTTCTACGCCTATACTAGTCCCTAGCTATCAAACCATGTGTAGTTAAGTTTCTCCCCAAGTGGCAGTGCCCTTCTTGGCGAGCACCTTGTCCATGTTAAATCCAAGTCAGAATGGCAAGAGGAACGTGTTCAAATTACTGTATTGCCAAGCTTACTAATAATGGACGATGAAATAATGGATCATTAGATTTAATGGAATTATTTATAACAGAAAACATTGGTCTTTCGATGATCTTTTAATACGTTTTGTATTTGCTTTGCATTCCATCCTTACAGAATCAATGAACGAATTGTAACTGAGCTGTCAAATTAACTATTATCGTATGTCCTTCTCTCCTCAAGCTTCATATCTGTAAACATAGACTACACCGATAATAGCCATATAATAAACAAGAGCAATCAGAGAGGTGAGCCAATTGCCCTCCCGTTTTGTTTACGTTGCCCAATATTGACTTATTTTCCAGATTTTTTCGGATCGGGCCAACCGTTATGGAATCATAGTATATGGTCTTTCCCTTTCTTATGTTAGAATATGTGCCAAACTGGACCAGCAGTTTCCAATATAGTCATACATCCAGAAATTGAACCGATCCTGGTCCGGGTTCTCTTAACCGCATCGCGCCAAAGTCTGGAAATCCGCTTGCAGGTCAAGTTCCTTACTTGTGCTAAAATGTGAGCCAAATCGGATAAACAGTTTTTTTAGATATTGGATGCAGCCACTGACGCACGCACGCACTCACGCACGCACGCACGCACGCACGCACGCACGCACGCACGCAGGCACGCACGCACGCACGCACGCACGCACGCACGCACGCACGCACGCACGCACGCACGCACGCACGCACGCACGCACGCACGCACGCACGAACGCACGAACGCACGCACGCACGCACGCACGCACGCACGCACGCACGCACGCACGCACGCACGCACGCACGCACGCACGCACGCACGCACGCACGCACGCACGCACCATACAGACAGATATGCAGGCATGTATGCAGGTATGCAGACAGGCAGACAGACAAACCGGCAGACAGGCAGGCAGGCATGCAGGTAGCCAGCCAGCCAGCCAGGCAGGAAGGCATGCGTGCATGCAGGCAGGCAGGTAGACAGGCAGGAAGGCAGGCAGCAGGCATGCACGCATGCAGGCAGGCAGGCAGGCAGGCAGGCAGGCAGGCAGGCAGGCAGGCAGGCAGGCAGGCAGGCAGGCAGGCATACAGGCATGCAGGCAGACAGACAGACATACAGACATACATACAGACAGGCAGGCAGGCATGCAGGCAGGCGGGCGGGCGGGCGGCCGGGCGGGTAGGCAGGCAGGCAGGCAGGTAGACAGGCGGAAGGCAGGCATGCAGGCTGACAGGCAGGCATACATACAGGCATGCATGCATGCATGCATGCATGCAGGCAGGCAGGCAGGCAGGCATGCATGCAGGCAGGCAGGCAGGCAGGCAGGCAGGCAGGCAGGCAGGCTGGCAGGCAGGCAGACATACAGGCGGGCAGGCATGCATGCAGGCAGGCAGGCATGCATGCATGCAGGCAGGCAGGCAGGCAGGCAGGCAGGCAGGCAGACATGCAGGCATACATGCAGGCAGACATGCAGGCATGCATTCAGGCAGACAGGTATGCAGGCAGGCAGGCATGCAGGCAGGCATGCATGCATGCAGGCAGACAGGCAGGCAGGCAGGCAGGCAGGCAGGCAGGCAGGCAGGCAGGCAGGCAGGCAGGCAGGCAGGCAGGCAGGCAGGCAGGCAGGCATGCATGCAGGCAGGCAGGCGTACATGCGTGCATGCAGGCGTACATGTGTACAGGCAGGCAGGCATGCAGGCAGGCAGGCAGGCAGGCAGGCAGGCAGGCAGGCAGACATGCAGGCAGGCAGGCAGGCAGGCAGGTAGGCAGACAGGCCGGCAGGCAGGCAGGCAGGCAGGCAGGCAGGCAGGCAGGCAGGCAGGCGTATACTGGTGCGAGTCGGTTCATGGCTCGTGAATTTAAAAACACCTTCCCTAATGCGGAGTTGCACTTTGCTGAGATTAACTTCTCTGATAGCTTGTCAGACAGGCAAAAGTACTGTCTCAAGCGTATCAACGAATCAGCAAGGTCCAACTGCCACGTTGATAAGGTCATTCCCAAGATTTCTAATGCCAATTTTCATGTTGAGAAGGATAGAATCCATTGGACGAAAGAAACAGCTAATTGTATGTATAACCATTGGTTGACGGTACTTAGTTTAAACTAAATGTGCGTCAAGGCAATAGCTCCCCTAACATAGGATTAGGAACAAACCTTGTCAATTTAGCAGATGACTATGATCTCTCACCATCTGAAAAATCAATTCTCGATCGTGGTCTTACTTTTGTACCAACTCCAAAACCAAAAACAGGATTAGATTTGCTTCTAGACACAGGTATTATTGAAGTAGCTAATTTTGGTCATTCAGTAAAAATAGCCCATCATTTTCGAAATTTAAATGGAGAGGCAAAACCATTCACTGGAAAATCTGGTTGGGACCCTCCAGATAGGCTAGTTGATGACAATATTAAAACAACCATAAAAACGGTTGCTGGTATAGCCAGATCATTGCCAGTTACAAACAATAAGCAAAACCTTTCATTTCTCGAGCGACAGGCCATCAACAAATTACGTAGAAATCAGAATATTATTATAAAACCAGCCAATAAAGGTTCAGCAACTGTAATTATGTCTAGAGAAAACCACATCCGCGAGGCCGAAAGGCAGTTAACTAACACCAGGCATTACAGACAACTTGATAATTTAATTTGGCCTCAAAACCGACAAAATTTCATTGAAATACTTAGTTCATTGCATACAGATAAGTACATCGATAAAAAACAGCTAAAGTATCTGCTAGGTGAGAATAACCCACACAATCGGACATTTTATATCTTGCCTAAAATCCATAAACCTATCTGCACCTGGTTAGATCCATTGACACCACCTGGACGACCCATCATTTCCGACTGTGACAGTGAGTCTTATGGCATTTCAGAATATATTGATTACTATTTAAAGCCCATTGCTAATAGACACAAGAGCTTTCTCAAGAACACAGAACACTTTCTTTCAAAGTTATCCAAATTGTGAGTTCCGAAAGATGCATATTTAGTCACATTAGACATAGATGCCATGTATACCAATATAGATATTGATGCTGGAGTCAATGCTTTTAAGAATTCTTTTGTCAAATTTCCTGATCCAGATCGACCAGATACGGAAATTGTAAAATTATTAGAGCTAAGTCTTAAAGGAAATGATTTCCAATTTAATGGTGAAAAGTACCTTCAAATCTGTGGATGCGCAATGGGTAAACGATTCAGCACAAATTTTGCCACGATTTATGGCAAGAGTGGGAAGAGGAGGCACTGAGCAAATCAACCAAAAAGCCTCTTCTTTACCTCAGATATCTAGATGACATCTTCATAATTTGGCAACATTCAGAAGAAGACTTTTGGGAATTTGTTCGCATTTTAAATAACCAAGATTCAAACATCAAGCTAAAAGCTACTATTAGTGGAACATCAGTTGACTTTTTAGATGTCACGATCTATAAGGGTCCTCAATTTGATTCCTCTGGAAAATTGGAATATAAAGTATTCTTTAAGCCAACAGACTCACATCAGCTGCTTCAAAAAAAATCTGTCATCCTCCACACACATTTAAAGGTCTGATCAAATCGCAAATCATAAGATTTTTTCGAAACTCTAGCAACAAGCAAAATCTGAATAGTGCATGCTCTACTCTGTTTGATGCTTTGAAAGCACGAGGCTATTCAGCCCGTTTTCTTCGAAAAATTAAAGCAGACACCATCAATGAGCTTGAAAATTTAAAACCTCATAGCGGACCCGAGTTTGAGGCTGTCCAAAGTAAACACAATAAACCAATCATGTGAGATGGATCAGTTTCTATATGCGACAAAAACAGATGCAAAGTAAACAACTATATTGTAAACCAACAAACATTCCTGAGGTTTCAAACTAAAAATGAATATCATATTCGAGCTAATATGCATTGTGATTCTGAGAATGTAGTCTATTTGATCAATTGTGCCCTTTGCCAGAAACAGTATGTTGGTGAAACAATAAATGCATTTAGAGTGCGTGCTAGACGCCACGTTTCTGATATTAACACCTCAGCAGATACGCCAATTGCTCAACATTTCCAACATCCTGATCATTCTGTTGAACATCATTTTGAAATCATGCCAATAGAACAGATTCCGACCTTCGATAGTGAAGAAGAAACGAGTTCATTTCGCAAAATACGAGAAGGCCATTGGATTAGAACACTCCAAACAAAAGCACCATTTGGAATAAATGTAGATTCAGGAATATCACAAAAGAACAAAATTATCCCATTTCAACTCATAAACAATAGACGTAATGTTGAATTAGCGAAAACCATGAAAGACGAATATTCACAGTTGCAATCTAAATTAAAGTAACCGATCAAAGCACGACCAGTAATAGCTTACAATAAAAATCCAAACCTGAACAATTTGCTAGTAAGTTCAAAGTTAGACCTCATGGTTCCTGTTAACAATGACAAGGTTTCATCCCTCCCTACCTATTCTTAAATAAATCTAATCCCAACCAAAATCAATGGTGGGGCAACATGAAATCATATCCGTAGGACATCTTTTAGTTTTGTGTCTGCAAAAGTGTGTGTGTGCGTGCGTGCGTGCGTGCGAGCGTGCGTCCGTGCATTTGTTCGTATGTGTGTATGTGTGTGGGTGTCTGCTCGTACATCCGTACGTGCGTGCATCTATACTTGCGTGGGTGTATTTGTGCGCCTGTGTGTATGTGGGTGTAGGTGCATTAATTCGTGAGTGCATTAGTGCATGGGTGTGTGCGTGCATTCATTCGTGCGTCTGTTCGTGCATGCGTCCATGTATACATTACTGCGTGCATTCGTGCATGTATTACTGTGTGCATGTATTATTGCGTGCATTCGTGCATTCGTTCAGATGTATGTACGCGTGCGCGACGGTAATCATAATAATACGATAGAGATAAAGCTGCACGGTGCAGATAAACATAGAAAGTGGAATAAAATGAGTGACTATGTTTGCCCCTGTATTAGTCCCTAACTAAAAAAGCTATAACATCTTTTGTACACAAATGTCTACTTATTGGATAACTCCATTTTCAGCTATGCCCCACTCATCTGTTGAATATTTTGAAAGAAAGTTGGCTGTGTGCTGATGCTATTTATGGCAGCAACGGCGCTCAGTCAAATTAGTTTCAAAATATTCAACTGTGAATGTGAATTAAATAGTAAAGACATACACTTCGTAAAACTAGCGACTTTTAAAAGGTCCTGCCGGACTTAGCTACGTCATCAATTACGTAGTGTAATGTCAATCTTAACACTAATTATTTTGATGATAAGGGGTGGGCGGGCTGGGATAGACCTGAATGTAATTGTATATGCATTTGCCAGGTTGTTGCAGGCCATATCTCTATATATATGGATCCAATATTCTGAATCAAGTCTTCTCGTCTACCGGTTAATTTCCTAACTCCAAGCGTGTTATGTTTAACGTACCTTTCAAATGATACAATTTTGCGGTAAATCTAAAAGGTATCGCTCCGAATCCGGTATGGCTTTAGGTACATTAGTGGCAGACATTACGTGAGAGCCACCAAAACCTATGTCAAAGAATAGAATGCATTATTATATCGGTGATATTTCATATGCAGGCGTATATGCCTTAAAGGTCACGGTGATATCATCATTAACCCTTTAACACTTATATCAGCCAAACACTGCGTCTGCAGTGTTCTTGGGAAATATCCATTTGCAGACCAAGAGAAGACTATTTTGTTTAATGTACCACTGGAATGACTGGCTCGATAACCGAGCCAGTCATTCCAGTGGTAAATTTTCAAAAATAGTCTTCCCTTTGTCTGCAAATAGACATTTTCTATTTTCCTGATCAAATTCAAGTGTCAAATGGTCAGCAGTGTTAGGGTATTGGCCTAAGCCATGCGGCTGTAACCAGGGAATAGCGTGCAATTAATAGACCAGACACACCTGAATATATCAACGCATTCGATTGTATGCGCCAGCAGGTTCCTGATATCATTTTGTCAATACTAGACACAATTGAGCCAGACTTCCATCACCGCAATGCTTCATATACAAATTATTACGAACAAACCCATACACATGGACTCGCACTGGTTTTTGTTGCCTTCCCCTCACGAAACTCTGCTGAATAATCTATCTATGTGACACCAAATTAGTACGCTCGAGAGTTTAAAAGAATCCAAGATGGTCTTGGATGGAAAATTGTGATATGGCTACCAAAAATATGTAACTCGCACTAGCAGGTTCGCGACACGATGCCATATTAAATACTTTGATAAATTCAAAGGGAGATAACACTATAAAGTGTAAGTTGGTTTCACAGCTCACATAAACAACTTAAGTAAACAATTAGCAGATATTAAATACAGCTATTTGACAGAATATGTTCAGCAAATTCAATGGAATTGTACAAACAATGGCAGATAGCAAACATATAACTGCACAGCAACATATGTAGCTATTGACTAAGAGATAGTCAAATGCTCCGCGTCTGCCAATTAATATATAGGGACATTGAAAACTTCGTCCCTAATACAGGTGAAGGGTTTTACTGCAAAGGGGCATTAATTGATTGCTATTTTAGTGACACGAGACGGACTCCTATATACAAGCACTACTGCAATATCGTTAGTTTTATTTAAACTGATGTTGGACCAGATATTCTCTGTACATTTTGTCACTGTGAATAATTGTCTAGCATGAAGTTTTTCACATATATTCAACAGTGTTTATCCTCCAGTCTGGGTATCTATATTACACACGGAAATACCATACTCCTCGTCTACAAGTATGTCAGCTGTGTTCATGGGGAGTCTATAGCTGTTTAGATGTTAGTTAGGACATTCATTGTATTTGTGGTTTATCCATGTGTTGTTGATTTTTAAGCTCAGCTCTGAAAGTCTATTCTGCCGTCTATCCCCATTGCTATATAACCACGATAAAACCTAGTTCACAGGCAAAGTATGGAATTCACTCCTATTCGCTACTGCACGAGCAGATAGTTGACGCGACTGGCCCCGGTTGGGCAGGGACCATGGTGGATTCAGTCCTCCACCCCGCTACCCCCGCTTCGTGTGTTCCGTCCACAATCGCACACGCCTTGGTGTCGTCCGCTTTGCTTTGGCAGTGTTTGCTACTGCGCTTATGTTGTTATAATGCTTACAAGCACAACTGTTGTTTCGAAATTGTAAACGTCGGCTTGATCCTTGCTGGACTTAAGAAGAACGTAATGCCGAACCGCTGACAACGTCAAGCCAAAGTAAATTAAAGTTAAGACGGAAATAACGACGTATATGAGGTGGTGAGCCGTTGTTAAACTCGCATGTGGAAGCGGAAACTCATACAACACTAGCTTGCATCCTTAATGCTCTATTGTAATGGGTTGGCGGCTCGATTTATGTTTGTCACCTCCGTGGTGTCGCGGTATGCTTCACTTGGTCGGATACAAGTAGCGGGTCTACGCGAAAGACATAAGTATAACTTACCAGAGGTGCCTATATATACAAGAACACAACCAGTTTGCATAGCGTCGCCAGACTCATTAACTCCTTCCCCAGTTAGCGTAACTGTCTTGGTTCTTAGTGACAACCCAGCTCTCATCGTGTACGTCAAAACGTCTATTGTATCCGTTTGGACACCGTCAACATCTATGACATTAAATGTGCTAGCTACGCCATCTCCATAAGAGTCTGGTAAAGAAAAGAATTATAGGTTCAGTATTTATCAGCGATCCGAATTCGCGCGTGCAGTTGTCAGGGTAATGATGCCGCTGCCGCTGCGGTCGGCGCTACTGCTGCCACCGCTGCTGCTGCTGTCGCCGCCTCTGCTGCTGCCGCTGATAATATCGTTGATGTGTATGGTGGTTGAACGCTTTGTTGATGTTTCTGTTATTGTTGTTGTTGTTGTTGGTGCTGGTGGTCAAAGCGGTGGCGGCAGTGGTATGGTAGTGGTAGCAGTACTGGTGGTGTCGTCGGTGGTGGTGGTTGTGGTGATGATGGCATTGCTGTTTTACACTATCTTTGTCGTCGTCGTCTTCTTTGTCGTCGCCGCGGCGCCGTCATGGGTGTCGTTGTGAAGTAGTAATAACAGCTTTAACATCCGTAAAGAAATACAGTTAACAACAAAATGTTTAACTCACCCTCAACATATAGATCGTCTACATACATAGTATACGTAGAGGAACAATCGCATGTATTAGATTGTATTGACGTAAACGAACAGCCCATTTTCTGAAATTGATCAATAAATGGATTCGTCATGTTATTGATTAGCAATTGCTAATTTGTTTACCAGTTACGAAATAGTATTATCTTGCTAGCTTAAAATCCGCGAGATTCAGATACCTAAAGTCTGTTCATTACAAGTTTATTTTGATCCATTGCATCAAAAATTACAATCAGATATGATAACTAAGTTAATTGTACACAATTAGGTAGGTATGTAGTTTGGTTTATTGGTCACTCACAGCTAGGTGTATTTGAGCCATGACTCACTCTGAGAGGTGCTTCTCTGAAGGGTTGCGTTGCTTCCGCCGAAGGGCTGCTATAAATAAATGTCAAAACTGAAATGATAAAAAATTAAGATGTTGTTAGAGGTGTGTTTTGCCTGTTGCTTCCTAATGTTCTGTTGTTGGTTAACAGAGACGGTTATAAGTTAAATACGATCTCTAGAAAGCCACTGGATATTTCAAAATGTAGCTTATCTTGCAATATAACCACATGTTCCGCGATGGTTATTCGACCAGTCATTTGAATTGCAATATCGAGCTGACTGTTTAGCCAGTACTTTAAATATTTAAAGCCGCGGTCAGCTCAGCTACGATGACCCTCGCTGTGCTCGAACTGTCGACAACTGACTAGAAAATGTGCGATCATGTCGCTTACGATTCGATTACTAGCAACTATCGGCAACTACTTGCGCTGCCCGTTTCCAAGTCGTACGTGCACTCATGTCAACTGGAAACACAGCATGAATTAACAGGTCGTGTAATTATTTTGAAAATACCTTTCATATTTGCATTATATGTTTGTTGTGCATTATCTTCTTTAAAATGTATATAGGCCCATTATATCTCATGTATCTAAGAACTCATTAGATAATATCTTCTGCATCCTGCCTCAAACACACATGTGATAAAGAAAAAAGGATAGTTTCCTTTTTTTATGGTAATTATGTATTTTTCCTTTGCTACTTGCTTTAAATTGTAGGTCATGTTTTTTTGCTAATACGTAACCTAATAACCCAAGGTGGTTGAGGTTAAGAAAACAATCCTCATAAATTCTTTCAGCAAAACACAGGAATTAAAAATAAATTCCGAAACGTTCCACAAATTGTACATAGATTTTAAAATTTAAATATGGATGTTAGATATGGATTTATATAGATTTTAAAATTTAAGCGCGGGCGCCGTACTGAAACGCAGCAGGGCAGTGCATTGAATAATAATGATATCAAGAGTTAACCATAAAATATGCCTCTCAACTTTAATCAAGCTACTTTTGCCATTAACGGAGGAGTAGCGGTTTTAAGATGTACGGGTGTGGAGCCGTGCTAATAACAAGCAGGGAACATCCGGTTCTCTTACGGATGTGGGTACCTATCCCTATATCCGTATAGTATTGGTGTCTGAAGTTTCAGCGAGATTGGATGAACACTTAATGAGGGGTAGTAAAAAGAACAAGAACATGGCCATCCTTAAAAGATCCCTTCCGGATCTAAAAGTTATCTACTAAAATAGGTTGATTTTCCTTACAGTGATAGTAAATATAATAATATGCGAAAAGACTTCACATTCAAATTATGTCGAGAAAAGTCAAACCTTTAGTGACATCATGTTATACGTCATGTGATTGTGTCTTCAGACGCTTGATTGGCAGATCTGATCCATGAATTATGAGGCTGTTATGGCTTGAATTAAATAATCTTCTGGCATTGCATTAAGTAAGTAACCCTTTAAACATGCAATTTTGTTTGATTTTAGAAAATGTACCACTGTAATGACTGACTCTGTTATCCACCAGTTTCTGTGTACTGATTGACTACAGCCGATAACTCAGTTGCCGACAATCGTAATTACACTCATGTCGACATTAACTAGCCTGCGATTGACGGCAACCGATCGTAGAAGTAGAACATGCTCTACTCCAGCGATTAGAGATTTTTTGAACGGCGATTGACGGCGATCAACGTTAAGGTGATCGCAGGTACGCTCAGGTCAAACCCGTCGGAGACTAAATCGGTCGATTGGAGTTGTCGATAGTTGCCTGAAAATCAAGCGGCGACTAGTTGTCGCGGTGCGAGCTCAACCTGACCGCAGCTTAATGTGGTCTAAGTTAGTGACGTAAGATAGGCCAACTCCGGCCTCACGCAGTGAGATTTGGCTACACTATCGTGCGACTCTTGCAGATACGACACGACAGCGTGGGTCAGCCTAACAAATCGCGCAATGTGAGAGCGCCAGCGACACGATTTTATCCAATTTCGTCGTAGTGGAGTATGGCGTAGGAAATTCAAAGGAAATCCTGGAGTGTGGCATCTTACTGTCGTGCGCTGTATTTGTAGTAGGACATCTTGTCTAAGCGTAGCTTAGGAAATCATAGTAAATCGTGGAAAAAATTGCACCACATGAGCACAGATTTAACTGTAATTTACGTTTACGTCCTATCACACGGTCTCGCCCTCCGACAAACACCCTCGTATCGCTTACGAAGCCGAGCCTCGCTCCCTGATCGCCGCCCCCACTCAGCGCGTCCCTCGTGCTGCCTCGCTTGGGCACGCGCCCGCACGCGAAGGATGTATTAACATCTCGACACCGCGGAATTGTCCCCGTGGAATAGCGAAGTGATGTGAGTGGGTGTATGTTGATACGAGGCTTATGACTATAACTTACAGTATCTATGTTAATGACAAATCTCCTTCCATCATCCTTGATCACGACAAGTCTGTCATCCGTGACTGTGTCTATGTCGCCTGAATAGTGATTGTACTATCCAAATGAAAATAATAATAATAATAATAATAATAATAATACGAATAGGTAAAAGTGGCCGAATCTAATGTAATTCTTGATCTACACAGAGCCAAAGGCATAGCATTGAAATGGGGTAGGCAAAATTTTGGAAATAAATTGGCCACAACGACAATCACAAATTTTTGGAAATTTTTGGCAGAAATAGCTAGTGATGAGCAAAATAGAGTGATGTCAGTACCAACACCGGCGGCCACACCAAGTACATGTTCAGGTTCACATTCAACAGTGACTAACAAACGACAACGGTCACCAACCACCTTCACACCCTCGCCTACCACTTCCAAGCGGACGAATCTGTATACATCACCAACACCAGCACCTGGTGTTGATGATGTAACAGAGTCACGGCCGGCTCTCCCAAAGACAAATTCTCCTCCTGTGCGCCGTTGTCGGGTTGTTACTCACTGTTCCCCCAATCTACCACCTAGCAACTCTTCCTCATCTCTTCCACTATCTTCTCCTCGCCACCTTCTGACTCGATCTTCTCCTCTTCCTCCTTCTCCTCTCTCAATCCCGCCTCCTCCTCTTCCTCCTCAAACTTCTTCTCTTCATGCATCTCCTCTCTCAATCCCGCCTCCTCCTCTTCCTCCTCAAACTTCTTCTCTTTATGCATCTCCTCTCTCAATCCCGCCTCTTGCTCCTCATACTCAATCTTCTCCTCTTGCATCTCCTCTCTCCATCCCTCCTCCTCCTCTTCCTCCTACGCTTCATCTCTCTTCTCCTCACGCACCTTCTTCTGCTCCGCTTCTTCTGTCTCCACCTCCTCTCCCTCCTATGGAGAATAATAGTATCGTGTCTGACAGGAAGTTTGCTAAGTACCGTCATCAATCGCATAGCAAGGGCCTGTGGAGGATCCCCAGAATCACCAAAAAGATTCTGATGATAGGGTCCTCTAATCTAGCCCGAATTGATTTAGATGTCCATCCTGACATCCAGGTTGAGTGCTATCCTGGTGCCGCATTATCACATTTCAGAACAATGGCTATGCGACACCAGGATGGCCCTAGCCCGGAGAAGATCATCTTGAATATTGGCATCAACTCCAAAAATGAGCATCCAACCAAAGCCTCAAGCCATTTACGGTTCATGGCTCGTGAATTTAAAAACACCTTCCCTAATGCGGAGTTGCACTTTGCTGAGATTAACTTCTCTGATAGCTTGTCAGACAGGCAAAGGTACTGTCTCAAGCGTATCAACGAATCAGCAAGGTCCAACTGCCACGTTGATAAGGTCATCCTCAAAATTTCTGATGCCAATTTTCATGTTGAGAAGGATAGAATCCATTGGACGAAAGAAACAGCTAATTGTATTTATAACCATTGGTTGACGGTACTTAGTTTAAACTAAATGTGGGTCAAGGCAATAGCTCCCCTAACATAGGATTAGGAACAAACCTTGTCAATTTAGCAGCTGACTATGATCTCTCACCATCTGAAAAATAAATTCACGATCGTGGTCTTACTTTTATACCAACTCCAAAATCAAAAACAGGATTAGATTTGCTTTTAGACACAGGTCTTATTGAAGTAGCTAATTTTGGTCATTCAGTAAAAATAGCCCATCATTTTCGAAATTTAAATGGAGAGTCAAAACCATTCACTGGAAAATCCGGTTGGGACCCTCCAGATAGGCTAGTTGATGACAATATTAAAGCAACCATAAAAACGGTTGCTGGTATAGCCAGATCATTGCCAGTTACAAACAATAAGCAAAACCTTTAATTTCTCGAACGAAGGGCTATCAACAAATTACGTAGAAATCAAAATATTATTATAAAACCAGCCGATAAAGGTTCAGCAACTGTGATTATGTCTAGAGAAAACTACATCCGCGAGGCCGAAAGGCAGTTAACTAACACCAGGCATTACAGAAAACTTGATAATTTAATTTGGCCTCAAAACCGACAAAATTTCATTGAAATACTTAATTCATTGCATACAGATAAGTACATCGATAAGAAACAGCTAAAGTATCTGCTAGGTGAGAATAATCCACAAAATCGGACATTTTATATCTTGCCTAAAATCCATAAACCTATCAGCACCTGGTTAGATCCATTGACACCACCTGGACGACCCATCATTTCAGACTGTGGCAGTGAGTCTTATGGCATTTCAGAATATATTGATTACTATTTAAAGCCCATTGCTAATAGACACAAGAGCTTTCTCAAGAACACTGAACACTTTCTTTCAAGGTTATCCAAATTGTCAGTTCCGAAAGATGCATATTTAGTCATATTAGACATAGATGCTATGTATACCAATATAGATATTGATGCTGGAGTCAATGCTATTAAGAATTCTTTTGTCAAATTTCCTGATCCAGATCGACCAGACACGGAAATTCTAAAATTATTAGAGCTAAGTCTTAAAGGAAACGATTTCCAATTTAATGGTGAAAATTACCTTCAAATCTGTGGATGTGCAATGGGTAAACGATTCAGCCCAAATTTTGCCACGATTTATGTTGCGGAGTGGGAAGAGGAGGCACTGAACAAATCAACCAAAAAGCCTCTTCTTTACCTCAGATATCTAGATGACATCTTCATAGTTTGGCAACATTCAGAAGAAGACTTTTGGGAATTTTTTCGCATTCTAAATAACCAAGATTCAAACATCAAGCTAAAAGCTACTATTAGTGGAACATCAGTTGACTTTTTAGATGTCATGATCTATTAGGGTCCTCAATTTGATTCCTCTGGAAAATTAGAATATAAAGTATTCTTTAAGCCAACAGACTCACATCAGCTGCTTCACAAAAAATCATTTCATCCTCCACACACATTTAAAGGTTTGATCAAATCGCAAATCATAAGATTTTTTCGAAACTCTAGCAACAGGCAAAATCTGAATAGTGCATGCTCTACTCTGTTTGATGCGTTGAAAGCACGAGGCTATTCAGCCCGTTTTCTTCGAAAAATTAAAGCAGACACCATCAATGAGCTTGAAAATCTAAAACCTCATAGCGGACCCGAGTTTGAGCCTGTCCAAATTAAACACAATAAACCAATCATGTGCGATGGATCAGTTTCTAAATGCGACAAAAATAGATGCAAAGTAAACAACTATATTGTAAACCAACAAACATTCCTGAGCTTTCAAACTAAAAATGAATATCATATCCGAACTAATATGCATTGTGATTCTGAGAATGTAGTCTATTTGATCAATTGTGCCCTTTTCCAGAAACAGTATGTAGGTGAAACAAAAAATGCATTTAGAGTGCGTGCTAGACGCCACGTTTCTGATATTAACACCTCAGCAGATACGCCAATTGCTCAACATTTCCAACTTCCTGATCATTCAGTTGAACATCATTTTGAAATCATGCCAATAGAACAGATTCCGACCTTCGATAGTGAGGAAGAAACGAGTTCGTTTCGCAAAATCCGAGAAGGCCATTGGATTAGAACACTCCAAACAAAAGCACCATTTGGAATAAATGTAGATTCGGGAATATCACAAAAGAACAAAATTATCCCATTTCAACTCATATACAATAGACGTAATGTTGAATTAGCGAAAACCATGAAAGACGAATATTCACAGTTGCAATCTAAATTAAAGGAACCGATCAAAGCACGACCAGTAATAGCTTACAATAGAAATTCAAACCTGAAAGATTTGCTAGTAAGATCAAAGTTAGACCTTATAGTTCCTGATAACTATGACAAGGTTTCATCCCTCCCTACCTATTCTTAAATAAATCTAATCCCAACCAAAATCAATGGTGGGGCAACATGAAATCATATCCGTAGGACATCTTTTAATTTTGTGTCTGCAGAAGTGTGCGTGTGTGCGTGCGTGGTGCGTGCGTGCGTTCGTTCGTGCGTCCGGGCGTTTGTTCGTATGTGTGTATGTGTCTGGGGGTGTGCTCGTACATCCGCACGTGTGTGCATCTATACTTGCGTGGGTGTATGTGTGCGTGTGTGTATGTGGGTGTGGGTGCATTAATTCGTGAGTACATTAGTGCGTGGGTGTGTGCGTGCATGCATTCGTGCGTTCGTTCGTTTGTGCATGCGTTCATGCATGCATTATTGCGTGCATTCGTGCATGTATTACTGTGTGCATGTGTTATTGCATGCATTCGTGCATTCGTTCAGATGTGTGCGTGCGTGCGTGCGTGCGTGCGTGCGTGCGTGCGTGCGTGCGTGCGTGCGTGCGGCGTGCGTGCGTGCGGGCGTGCATTCGTGTGTGTGATTTCTCTATAATGTAGGATCAATCCCAGCCTTTACCTGTTAAAGCGACCTACTGATAAGTTCATTTTACCCCAAATAATCTCAAGGGGGGACCACTCTAAGTAAATCTAAACTTGGTCTCGATAGGACAAATTTAGGTAAAGAAATTTGTAATTAAATTCCTGTGCCAATGCGTTTTTTTCAATGTAAAGACGGACGGACGGACGGACGGACGGACGGACAGACGGACAGACGGACGGACGGACAGACGGACAGACAGACAGACAGACGGACGGACGGACGGACGGACGGACGGACGGACGGACGGACGGACGGACGGACGGACGGACGGACGGACGGACGGACGGATGGACGGACGGACGGCTAGATGGACGGACGGACAGACGGACGGACGGACAGACGGACGGCTAGATGGACGGACGGACAGACAGATGGGCGGACAGTCAGACAGACAGACGACCCGATCGTAATTCCCTCTTCCTCTTATGGGGCGACGGTAATAATAATAATACGTATAAACATAGAACGTGGAATAAAATGAGTGACTATGTTTGCCCCGGTATTAGTCCCCAACAAAAAAAGCTATAACATCTTTTGTACACAAATGTCCACTTATTGGATAAATCCATTTTCAGCTATGCCCCACTCATCTGTTGAATATTTTGAAAGAAAGTTGGCTTGTGCTGATGCTACTTATGGCAGCAACGGCGCTCATTCAAATTAGTTTCAAAATATTCAACTGTGAATGTGAATTAAATAGTAAAGACATACACTTCGTAAAACTAGCGACTTTTAAAAGTTCCTGCCGGACTTAGCAACGTCATCAATTACGTAGTTTAATGTCAATCTTAACACTAATTATGGGCGGGCGGGGCTAGGCCTGAATGTAATTGAATATGCAAGTGCCATGTTGTTGCAGGCCATATATCTATATATGTGGATCCAATATTCTGAATCAAGTCTTCTCGTCTACCGGTTAATTTCCTAACTCCAAGCGTGTTATGTTTAACGTACCTTTCAAATGATACAAGTTTGCGGTAAATCTAAAAGGTATAGCTCCGAATCCGTTATGGCTTCAGGTACATTAGTGGCAGACATTACGTGAGAGCCACCAAAACCTATGTAAAAGAATAGAACGCATTATTATATCGGTGATATTTCATATGCAGGCGTATATGCCTTAAAGGTCACGGTGATATCACCATTAACCCTTTAACACTTATATCAGCCAAACACGGCGTCTGCAGGGTTCTTGGGAAATATCCATTTGCAGACCAAGAGAAGACAATGTTTTTTAATGTACCACTGGAATGACTGGCTCGATAACCGAGCCAGTCATTCCAGTGCTAAATTTTCAAAAATAGTCTTCTCTTGGTCTGCAAATGGACATTTTCAATTTTCTTGATCAAATTCAAGTGTCAAATGGTCAACAGTGTTAGGGTATTGGCCTAAGCCATGCGGCTGTACCAGGGAATAGCGTACAATTAATAGACCAGAGACACCTGAATATATCATCGCATTCGATTGCATGCCCCAGCAGGTTCCTGACATCATTTTGTCAATACTAGACACAATTGAGCCAGACTTCCATCACCGCAATGCTTCATATACAAATTATTACGAACAAACCCATACACATGGACTCGCACTGGTTTGTGTTGCCTTCCCCTCACGAAACTCTGCTGAATAATCTATCTATGTGACACCAAATTAGTACGCTCGAGAGTTTAAAAGAATCCAAGATGTTCTTGGATGGAAAATTGTGATATGGCTACCAAAAATATGTAACTCGCACTAGCAGGTTCGCGACACGATGCCATATTAAATACTTTGATAAATTCAAAGGGAGATAACAATATAAAGTGTAAGTTGGTTTCACAGCTCACATCAACAACTTAATTACACAATTAGCAGATATTAAATAAAGCTATTTGACAGAATATGTTCCGCAAATTCAATGGAATTGTACAAACAATGGCAGATAGCAAAAATATAACTGCACAGCAACATATGTAGCTATTGACTAAGAGATAGTCAAATGCTCCGCGTCTGCCAATTAATATTTAGGGACATTGAAAACTTCGTCCCTAATACAGGTGAAGGGTTTTACTGCAAAGGAGCATTAGTTGATTGCTATTTTAGTGACACGAGATGGGCTCCTATATACACGCACTACTGCAATATCGTTAGTTTTATTTAAACTGATGTTGGACCAGATATTCTCTGTACATTTTGTCACTGTGAATAATTGTCTAGCATGAAGTTTTTCACATATATACAACAGTGTTTATCCTCCAGTCTGGGTATCTATATTACACAAGGAAATACCATAATCCTCGTCTACAAGTATGTCAGCTGTGTTCATGGGGAGTCTATAGCTGTTTAGATTTTAGTTAGGACATTCATTTTATTTGTGGTTTATCCATGTGTTGTTGATTTTTAATCTCAGATCTGAAAGTCTGTTCTGCCGTCTATCCCCATTGCTATATAACCACGATAAAACCTAGTTCACAGGCAAAGTATGGAATTCATTCCTATTCGCTACTGCACGAGCAGATAGTCGACGCGACTGGCCCCGGTTGGGCAGGGACCATGGTGGATTCAGTCCTCCACCCCGCTACCCCCGCTTCGTGTGTTCCCTGTCCACAATCGCACACGCCTTGGTGTCGTACCGCTTTGCTTTGGCAGTGTTTGCTACTGCGCTTATGTTGTTGTAAGGCGTACAAGCACAACTGTTGTTTCGAAATTGTAAACGTCGGCTTGATCCTTGTTGGACTTAAGAAGAACGTAGTGCCAAAACGCTGACAACGTCAAGTCAAAGTAAATTAAAGTTAAGACGGAAATAACGACGTATATGAGGTGGTGAGCCTTTGTTAAACTCGCATGGGGAAGCGGCAACTCATACAACACTAGCTTGCATCCTTAATGCTCTATTGGTATGGGTGGTGTCGCGGTATGCTTCAGTTGGTCGGATACAAGTAGCGGGTCTACGCGAAAGACATAAGTATAACTTACCAGAGGTGCCTATATATACAAGAACACAACCAGTTTGCATAGCGTCGCCAGACTCATTAACTCCTTCCCCAATTAGTGTAACTTTCGTGGGTTCTTAGTGAAAACCCAGCTCTCATCGTGTAAGTCAAAACGTCTATCGTGTCCGTGTGGACACCGTCAACATCTATTACATTAAATGTGCTAGCTACGCCATCTCCATAAGAGTCTGGTAAAGAAAAGAATTATAGGTTCAGTATTTATCAGCGATCCGAATTCGCGCGTGCAGTTGTCAGGGTAATGATGCCGCTGCCGCCGCCGTCGCCGTCACTGTTGCCACCGCTGCTGCTGCTGTCGCCGCCGCTGCCGCTGCCGCTGCCGCTGATAATATCGTTGATGTGTATGGTGGTTGAACGTATTGTTGGTGTGTCTGTTGTTGTTGTTGTTGGTGCTGGTGGTCAAAGCGGTGGTGGTAGTGGTATGGTAGTGGTAGCAGTACTGGTGGTGTCGTTGGTGGTGGTGGTTGTGGTGATGATGGCATTGCTGTTTTACACTGTCTTTGTCGTCGTCGTCTTCCTTGTCGTCGCCGCGGCGCCGTCATCGGTGTCGTTGTGAAGTAGTAATAACAGCTTTAACATCCATAAAGAAATACAGTTAACATCAAAATGTTTAACTCACCCTCAACATATAGATCGTCTACATACATATTATACGTAGACGAACAATCGCATGTCTTAGATTGCATTGACGTAAACGAACAGCCCATTTTCGGAAATCGATCAATAAATGGATTCGTCATGTTATTGATTAGCAATTGCTAATTTACTTACCAGTTACGAAATAGTATTATCTTGCTAGCTTAAAATCCGGGAGATTCAGATACCTAAAGTCTGTTCATTACAAGTTTATTTTGTATCCGTTGCATCAGAAAGTACAATCAGATATGGTAACTAAGTTAATTGAACACAATTAGGTTGGTATGTAGTTTGGTTCATTGGTCGCTCACAGCTAGGTGTATTTGAACCATGACTCACTCTGAGAGGTGCTTCTCCGAAGGGTTGCGTTGCTTCCGCCGAAGGGCTGCTATAAATAAAAGTCAAAACTGAAATGATAAAAAATTAAGATGTTGTTAGAGGTGTGTTTTGCCTGTTGCTTCCTAATGTTCTGTTGTTGGTTAACAGAGACGGTTATAAGTTAAATACGTTCTCTAGAAAGCCACTGGATATTTCAAAATGTAACTTATCTTGCAATATAACCACATGTTCCGCGATGGTCATTCGACCAGTCATTTGAATTGCAATATAGAGCTGACTGTTTAGCCATTACTTTAAATATGTAAAGCCGCGGTCAGCTCAGCTACGATGACCCTCGCTGTGCTCGAACTGTCGACAACTGACTAGAAAATGTGCGCTCATGTCGCTTACGATTCGATTACTAGCAACTATCGGCAACTACTTGCGCTGCCCGTTTCCAAGTCGTACGTGCGTGCACTCATGTCAACTGGAAACGCAGCATGAATTAACAGGTCGTGTAATTATTTTGAAAATACCTTTCATATTTGCATTATATGTTTGTTGTGCATTATCTTCTTTAAAATGTATATAGGCCCATTATATCTCATGTATCTAAGAACTCATTAGATAATATCTTCTGCATCCTGCCTCAAACACACATGTGACAAAGAAAAAAGGATAGTTTCCTTTTTTTATGGTAATTATGTATTTTTCCTTTGCTACTTGCTTTAAATTGTAGGTCATGTTTTTTTGCTAATACGTAACCTAATAACCCAAGGTGGTTGAGGTTAAGAAAACTATCCTCATAAATTCTTTCAGCAAAACACAGGAATTAAAAATAAATTAATAAGTTCCACAAATTGTACATAGATTTTAAAATTTAAATATGGATGTTAGATATGGATTTATATAGATTTTAAAATGTAAGCGCGCGCGCCGTACTGAAACGCAGCAGGGCAGTGCATTGAAAAATAATGATATCAAGAGTTAACCATACAATATGCCTCTCAACTTTAATCAAGCTACTTTTGCCATTAACGGAGGAGTAGCGGTTTTAAGATGTACGGGTGTGGAGCCGTGCTAATAACAAGCAGGGAACATCGGGTTCTCTTACCGATGTGGGTACATATCCCTATATCCGCATAGTATTGGTGTCTGAAGTTTCAGCGAGATTGGATGAAAACTTAATGAGGGGTAGTAAAAAGAACAAGAACATGGCCATCCTTAAAAGATCCCTTCCGGATCTAAAAGGTATCTACTAAAATAGGTTGATTTTCATTACAGAGATAGTAAATATAATAATATGCGAAAAGACTTCCCATTCAAACTATGTCGAGAAAAGTCAAACCTTTAGTGACATCATGTTATACGTCATGTGATTGTGTCTTCAGATGCTTGCTTGGCAGATCTGATCCATGAATTATGAGGCTGTTATAGCTTGAATTAAATAATCTTCTGGCATTGCATTAAGTAAGTAACCCTTTAAACATGCAATTTTGTTTGATTTTAGAAAATGTACCACTGTAATGACTGACTCTGTTGTCCACCAGTTTCTGTGTACTGATTGACTACAGCCGATAACTCAGTTGCCGACAATCGTAATTACACTCATGTCGACATTAACTAGCCTGCGATTGACGGCAACCGATCGTAGAAGTAGAACATGCTCTACTCCAGCGATTAGAGATTTTTTGAACGGCGATTGACGGCGATCAACGGTAAGGTGATCGCAGGTACGCTCAGGTCAAACCCGTCGGAGACTAAATCGGTCGATTGGAGTTGCCGATAGTTGCCTGAAAATCAAGCGGCGACTAGTTGTCGCGGTGCGAGCTCAACCTGACCGCAGCTTAATGTGGTCTAAGTTAGTGACGTAAGATAGGCCAACTCCGGCCTCACGCAGTGAGATTTGGCTACACTATCGTGCGACTCTTGCAGATACGACACGACAGCGTGACAAATCGTGCAATGTGAGAGCGCCAGCGACACGATTTTATCCAATTTCGTCGTAGTGGAGTATGGCGTAGGAAATTCAAAGGAAATCCTGGAGTGTGGCATCTTACTGTCGTGCGCTGTATTTGTAGTAGGACATCTTGTCTAAGCGCAGCTTAGGAAATCATAGTAAATCGTGGAAAAAATTGCACCACATGAGCACAGATTTAACTGTAATTTACGTTTACGTCCTATCGCACGGTCTCGCCCTCCGACAAACACTCTCGTATCGCTTACGAAGCCGAGCCTCGCTCCCTGATCGCCGCCCCCACTCAGCGCGTCCCTCGTTCTGCCTCGCTTGGGCACGCGCCCGCACGCGAAGGATGTATTACCATCTCGACACCGCGGAATTGTCCCCGTGGAATAGCGAAGTGATGTGAGTGGGAGTATGTTGATACGAGGCTTATGACTATAACTTACAGTATCTATGTTAATGACAAATCTCCTTCCATCATCCTTGATCACGACAAGTCTGTCATCCGTGACTGTGTCTATGTCGCCTGAATAGTGATTGTACTATCCTAATGAAAATAATAATAATAATAATAATAATAATAATAATAATAATACGAATAGTTCTACTACTACTACTACTACTACTACTACTACTACTACTACTACTACTACTACTACTACTACTACTACTACTACTACTACTACTACTGCTGCTGCTACTACTACTACTATTACCACTACTACTCCTACTACTACTACTACTACTACTACTACTACTACTACTACTACTACTACTACTGCCACTACTACTACTACTACTACTACTGCTGTCGGATACACTTCCCGGAGGAACTCCTTTAAAAATCGGTTGAAATAGCAGGCTTTATTAATAGAATAACAATACAAACCTAACATGTCAAACAGTGCAAGCTAAAATACTCTATTATCATATACAACAACCGTGGCATAACTACATAGAAAACATAATTAATAAAGAGCTGATAACATAACATAATTCAACAAAGACATTGCTATTTGCACACCGTGTAGTAGTAGGCCCAAATGGCGAGCATAGCTAACCAACAAGTGGTAAAGCCACTCATCAATAATTAGCAGTAAGCTACTCCTAATCATTGATGCCATTGAGCCGATTCATGACGGGCAGGCTAAGTAGATCATATGTAGTTTAACGTAGCACACTGTATAGTAGTACGGCCAACTGGCGAGTGCAGCTCGCCAACATGTGGCGAGCTGACTCGTCAATAAGTAACAAAAAGTCACTCATTGACGCCAGTTAGCCGATTATTAAATACCCAACGGACGTAGTAGCCTTTATATAATATAATGCACACAGCAAACATATACAAACTATGACTACTTAGATGGCTTCTGGGGTCACATTCTAAATTCACTTCATTGTAAGTTTTTGCAAATTACCCTGGAACAAATGCACCTACAGAAAATATTTACAACAGGAAGCTAATTGTTAACTTG
Organism: Chaetoderma sp. LZ-2023a; assembly: GCA_034401795.1. Lineage (NCBI taxonomy): Eukaryota > Metazoa > Mollusca > Caudofoveata > Chaetodermatida > Chaetodermatidae > Chaetoderma > Chaetoderma sp. LZ-2023a. The sequence goes on along the minus strand of CM067366.1, from coordinate 50,328,303 downwards.
GAAATCGGATCACCTCCAGAATATTGACATAATGCTCATTTGATATTTAAATATTTTGATCCCAAGGTTAGGATATTCGTCAAGATTAGAGTCTCCTAAGGCATTACAATTTTAAAATAAAGGCAATTAAATTAAATTAAAATAGCATTTATCAATATACAGCAAGCAGCGAGTGTGCTAGCTTATACAAGTTCCGCTTCTGATATTTTAAGATATCCGTATTCAATTGATACTAGGCCAGTTTTGCACCATACGACTTTAAATCTACTTTCTCTCCCATGTTCTACTAGCCTGTAAAATTCACAATGAATGCAGTTTATCAACAATGATCGAAATATAGCTTATATGGCTCTCTGATGGTTGTTGCCGGTTTTATCTCTGGCCTCTGAACACCGATGCTTCCAGATGGCCCACACTCCTACAGATAACAGGGTTATTAACAATTCTTTCTCCTTGCTATTAATGATTCGTCCGATAGTTGAGCAATCTTTGAACAAAATTGTTTCAGCCACTAAATTCACATATTTGGTTCCAAATTTAGCAAGGAGCATATTGATATATACCCAAAAGCCTGTAGTTATGCGACACTGAGTAAATAGATGGTCTATCGTTTCCTCCTCAGTATTATATAATAAGCACCGGTCTGTACTTGGTATTTTACACATATAAGTAAGATGGCCCACCCATAGCCTTCGATGGAGTAATCGCCATGCCAGGTCCCGTGCAGTTCCTGGTAGACAAGGTAGATGTATTGCTTTCCAGGCATTTTTCCAGTTCTTTGGCGTGCATCCTAAATTGTTCCAATGCCTAACCACAATAGGAGTCTGTCTCCGACTTTGCATTAGAATTCTATACCAGTCTCTAGATGCCATGTTGTATTTTTTATGTTCTGACATAAATACTAATGTCGGTTGCAACATATCAATGTTGCCACGTGCTTTAGGCAATTTGAACCATACAGCAGGTATTGCATTCTTTATTCTAACAAATAAGCGCTGAGCATCAATATGTCTCATTGATGTTATTCTTGCTACATCTTGCATCGCAATCCATTTACGAGATTTCGGATTTACCAAGTCACGTAAATATTGAATAGCATTGTTGGCCATAGAGGGCAAATATAATACATCATCATTATCACGAATCAACTCGTTGCCCCAAAGACGTCGCTCTAAGGCATCTTCCCAACAATTGGGTTGTGGCATTGATCGTGTAAATATTTTTAAGGCTTCGAGCTGTTCTTTATATACATTTGGAATCTTTTGATGATTAGGTGGCAATTTATTGCACATAAAAAAAACATTCTACTGGAAATGGGTCAACGTACTTTTGGAGTAGTGCCCTTGAAACACTTGACCAAGATGAGTTTGAAGTAAGTAACTTGTTCAAGAATTTCAATTTTAAAGAAGCACACTTTGCTGAAACATTAACCAAATCCAGGCCTCCGGCATGCTTTTCATTGGTGAGGATTGACTGTGATACTAAATGGGCTTTGTCCTCCCATAAGAAGGACAAAAGTAACGTGTTGATCTTTGACTCTACATTTGGGCATATGAACTACAGAAGCGGTATACCACAGTCCAGATAAAAGTAAATTATTAAGGACAAATGTCCTGCCAAAGACAGTTAGGCGACGTCGTTTCCAATTTAGTAATGCACACTTTAGCTTGCATATCCTTTCTTCCCAGTTTAGTAATACATTTTGTTCTCTACTAAAGTAAATACCCAAAATTTGTATGACATCATTTGAGCAGTTAATATCCATCACATTAACAGTTCTGCCCTTCCAATCGCCCAAAAACAATCCCTAAGAGTTATCTTTATTGACTTTAAGTCCTGATGCCTTTTGAAAATCTGTTAATACTCAATTTAAAATTCTAAAATCCGTATTTTTACCCGCAAACACAGTCGTATCATCTGCATATTGAGAAACCTTTAGTGGCCTTTCTACGCCACGTATACATATTCCTTGAAAGTCATTGAGTTGCCTCAATATGGCCCCCAACGATTCCATAGCTATGACGAATAGAAGCGGGGACAGTGAACAACCCTGTCTGACACCTCTTTCCAACACTACAGGTTTGGATAGCTGATTGTTAACTAAATAGCAACTTGTTATATCAGTATATAAAATATTGACCCATTTAATAAATCTTGAACCAAAGCCAATATGGTCTAAAGACTTAAACAAGAAATCCCATTCTAGTCTGTCAAACGCCTACTCGTTATCAAGTGCTATTATTGCTGCTGGGATACAATCCTTTTCAACTAATTGAATAAGGCCCAGTATAAGCAGTGTTGTTTAATATTGATCTTCCTGGCACAGAGCAGGTTTGATCATCATGAATGACTTCGCCTAGGACTGCGCCAAGTTTTAATGTTAGTGCCCGAGTAATAATCTTATAATCTACACAGAGTAGAGAGATTGGTCTATAATTCTGTATTTTATTTCTGTCACCCCTCTTGTATATAAGCCGAACATATGCTTGGGCCATCGATGTAGGGAGATGCCCTTGCTTAAAAATGCTGGTAGCTATTTCTTCTAATACTGGCCCAAATATGTGCCAGAATGTTTGATAAAATTCAACTGGAAGTCCGTCACATCCAGGAGACCTTTCTAACTTCATACCTTTGAGGGATTTTGTCAAATCATCAATTGTTATTGATTGGTCACAGCTTTCGCGACATGAATCTGGAAGTATTTTCGTTATATTAGCTAAAACATCTCTAGTTGCAGTTTCCTCGCTTCCCTTAGATTTATACAATGATTTGTAAAATTCGGATACTGTTTCAATCAGTTCTGCATTTGAGCACACTGATACTCCATCATTAGTAGTCTTCAGTTAGTGCATTAATTTCTCTATACCTCTTGCTTTTTCCAAGTTACAAAAGTAACGTGTAGACTTTTCGCCCTCGGTGTGCATTTGTACTCTTGATCTTATTTTGGCGCCATCAATTTGATATTGCTCTATTTCATTTAGTCTACCTTTTAATTTAACTAATAGTTCGTAATAATTATATTCCCCATCATTAATTTTCTTATTAATTTTACACAACGACCTCTGAAGCGCCTTTTACGCTTTCGTATTTCACGTGCTTTCATAATGGAATACTGCCTTGAAATATATTTCAGGTCTGATTTAGCATCTTCCCACCAGTCTGTTATACATTCATACGAAGCTCTTCTTTCATCCCTATGCCTCCATCAACTTTCCACACATTTGCGGTAGCAACTATCTCGTAGCAATGCTACATTAAGTTTCCAAAATCCATCTCCTCGTTTGACCCAGTCAGCATTGTCTAATGTGATGGAAAACATATTGTGATCAGAGAAAGTTACTGGTTGTATGTTAGTTTTACACATGTAACCTTTCAATGAACGTTCTACATAGATCCTGTCTAACCTTGAAGCTAACGTTCCATCGGTTGAAAATCAAGTAAATTCCTGGCCTTCTGGATTTTCAATCCGATAAGTGTCTAACAAGCTTTTATTTTCACAAATGTGTTTCAAAATATTATGCGATGTGTCATTAAAATTAGACCTAGAGTTTCTGTCTTTAGCCTCGTCTAATATGCAATTAAAGTCATCGCCCATAATTAGGTTTTCAGGCGTTCTGTCTTGAATTATTGTGGAAACATCATTTAAAAATTCACGGCGCAATTGATGAGAGGTAGGTGCATACAGGCACATCAAATTTAAACTTGTGTTTAGTACATCAATTGATACACAAGTCCATCGTCCATTTGGATCTGATGACGACGATATAACGTCAACATAGTTGAGACAGCGGGGCAGGATAAGAATGGCCACTCCCGCACTATTATCTTGTGATAAAGAAAACAAAATCTGCCCTTTTGAAATATCTTTGAGAGATTCATACACTTCAGCTTTTTGAAGTTTGGTCTCTTGTAGAAAAGCAATATCAACTTTCTCATTTGCTAATTCTTCAAGCAAGTGGCGCTGCTTGAATTCGGTATTTAATCCTCTGCAATTGATGGTGCAGATAATCATAATTTGTAAAATGATGTTTACAACCGCCATCATTAGATTAACTAGATTTGGGTTTTTTAGCTCGTTTCTTAGACCATTTACCTAATTTTCCTGCGAATTCAATATTTCCTAGTTCTACCACAGACAAATATTCATATTTGGAAATATCAGAATCATGGCGCAGTAGACGATATTTCACGCCTCTCGCCGTTACATATGGCACTAACACTTCACCCCCTTCTGATCGGTACATTGCCATTTCATCTTTCATCTGTGAACTCTGTATTTGAATGGACACATCTGATTCTGCAACTGACATTGTATCATCATCCATATCATTTACTTCAATCTCAGATTCTGAGCTATTGTCTTCTTTATGACGCTTATTGCTACTTAAGTAACATTTGCCAGGAGCATCATTTACCATATCTTCAAGCTGACTTAAATCAAGTGGGCTTAGCGGAAAATCGACTGAACTTTCTGTCTTCCGAGTCCCAAACTTATCCTGTCCTAATTTTAAGTCATCTTCTAAGGAATTGTAAACTGGCTCTTCTCTAAGATCATCATTTTCCTGCGTGTCTTTTACAGCAACGTTTGGCTCCCCTGCATTTTGAGTATTTTCTTGACTTAAGGTTATACCCTCCTCTAATACATGAATTTCATCAACTGTAGTTACGTTAACAGGATTTGATGATTTGTTTGTGTCATTTACAGTGGCATGAACCAAAACAACAGCTTCCGTAGCGGTTGCTTCAGAAGCATTTGACTCAGTTGCATCCTGTAATGGCCGATTATCTCCTGATACTGAGGGCTTGTTTTGATTTTGTGGACAGCGCCATTTAAAATGCTCAACTGAAACACAGAGCAAACATTTGTTTCGATTGGGACAATCTGTTGCCAAATGGTCAGTACTTAGGCAGATCCGGCATTCTTTAATTTGCCCTCTATACCATAAGGGCAGCACAAAGCTGCCATCAAGCGTCAATCTGCTTGGTAAAGGGCTATCCACTTTATCAAACCAAATACGTCTTACGCTGTTTTCTAGCGTTCTGTCAAAGGGATACGTTTCCCGTTCAATCTTTTGCACTTTGCCATACTTCTTGAGTTCACATACGAAGCTGCCATCAAGCGTCAATCGTTGCCATACTTCTTGAGTTCATTCATGATTATGTCATCTGGAATTTCTAGTGGAACTATCATCTTCACTAGCAACCTATCTGACTCGATTTCCTCTACGTTACAAACTTCACCTTTTACAATAAGAACATCTTCCAGAAGCTTTTCCTTGACCCCATCATTTGACACTGTTACATTCCATACAGTTTTAGTAACATTGATAAGCCCCTGCAAAGTAGCAGGTCCCGCGCCAACGACGTCTGTTAACCCATGTTACATGTCGATAGCCGTGAGACCCCACCCCTTAGTTGTTATTTTAAGGCTTAGGGTACGCTTATAAGTTGCCATGGTGGTTTATCAAATGAGGAACCCCATACTACTACAATATATAATAAATATATACTTATATAACACCAGGACGTCAGGGAAAGAGCTAAACACTAAATAAATAGTGTCCCCTTTTGAAACCCTGACGTCTACTAACAAATATACGAATAGAGAGTACAGTCGTATATGTGTTAGTTTGAACCACTTTCTAAGTGGTTCCCTAACACCTAGCCGATTAAAGTATACTAACAAATATATGAATAGATAGTACAGTCATATATTTGTTAGTCTGTTCGAGTTGACCGGGGACAGCCAACTGACTATAAGGATGTATATAGTTAAAGAACTAGGCTTGTGCTTACACATGACAAAGCAATTAAATCCACTCACTCAAGCGAGCTTGCCAAATATAATGCGCTAGCCTACGAACTATAGAAATAGCAGACTGGCGCGGGGAGAAATGTATTGCATTGACAACAGTAAGAGGAGCCCTATTACATGGCGGAAACCGCCAGCTAAGAGGAATGCCTTTAGAAAATGGAGACACAAAATGCGCTCCAACCAAGACAAGAATTTACAAATTAAACATAAAGTTTGAAAGGAAATACTAATACGAAATAGATGTATAAAATTTATCCATAAAATCGCGCTAGAAACTAGCAAATTCGGGCAGCAATTGCAGAGCTAAATAAACGCGTGCGTTCACTTCGACTACTACTACTACTACTACTACTACTACTACTACTACTACTACTACTACTACTACTACTACTACTACTACTACTACTACTACTACTACTAGTAGTAGTAGTACTGGTGTGGTGGTTGTGTTGGGTCAAGGTCGTGGTCGTCCTCGTGGTCGTGGTGATGGTGGTCGGTGTGGTTGTGCTAGTGGTGTTGGTGGTGGTGGTGCTGGTGTTTTTGGTGGTGTTGGTCGGAGTGTTGTGGTGGTCGTTGTGTGCCGGTCGGTGTGGATGTGGTGGTGGTAGGTGCAGTAGCAGTGGTGGTGGTGGCTGTGGTGATGGTCGTGATTGTAGTGGTGGAAGCAATAGTGGTGGTGGTGGTGGTGGTGGTGGTGCTGCTGCTGCCGCTGCTGCTGCTGCTGCTGCTGCTGCTGCTGTTTGTCGTGGTGGTAGGGGTGATGGACCGGCCTGTGACTCTAGGTTAGCAGGCTCGACCATGTATATAAATAATAAATACATTAACAGGTAATTGATTATGACGTGGTATGATTGACCGAGAAACTTGATTCATGAATTCACATTTCACGCTTGACTTCAGGTTTCCATAAATTGTCATATCCAATCAGATCTCAACATAATTTGTCGTCTTGCATGGATTGCTGTAACACTCGTTATGGTAACTGTGACTGAATCGTGCACACCAGAGGTCGAGTTTAAAGTGGTCTACAGAATTAAGCCTAGCGGGGGCGACGCCACGTATGTAAGTTAATGAAGATTTCAATTTATTTATTTATTTTATTTTATTTATTTTTAAATATTATTATTTTATTATTTTTATTATTATTATTATTATTATTATTATTATTATTATTATTATTATTATTATTATTAAGAAAGCGATGCTATATATATATTTATATATATATATATATATATATATATATATATATATATATATATATATATATATATATATATAGCATCGCTTTCTTAATAATAATAATAATAATAATACTAATAATAATAATAATAATAATAATAATAATAATAATAATAAATATATATATAGCATCGCTTTCTTAATAATAATAATAATAATAATAATAATAATAATAATAATAATAATAATAAAAATAATAAAATAATAATATTTAAAAATAAATAAAATAAAATAAATAAATAAATTGAAATCTTCATTAACTTACATACGTGGCGTCGCCCCCGCTAGGCTTAATTCTGTAGACCACTTTAAACTCGACCTCTGGTGTGCACGATTCAGTCACAGTTACCATAACGAGTGTTACAGCAATACATGCAAGACGACAAATTATGTTGAGATCTGATTGGATATGACAATTTATGGAAACCTGAAGTCAAGCGTGAAATGTGAATTCATGAATCAAGTTTCTCGGTCAATCATACCACGTCATAATCAATTACCTGATGTGTAGGATGATGTCATACTAACTTACGGTATAAATGACTCGATTTACTTCGTTTAAAACGGGCGATAGTCCACCAGGCTGTACGAATTGTATGTATATACTATTTATTAAACATGATGTTGAATATTTCGAAACTAATTTGACTGGGTCCTGAACATCACCCAGTCAAATTTGTTTAATATATTCAACAGCTGACCTGTAGCGAGAGTACATGGATCGATTGACCCCAGCACGGACAAAGCGTGTGTGGGGCATAGCTACAGATGGGCGAAGTATAGCTAAAACTGGATTCTCCCATTAGGAATTGAAATGAATGGCAATATCATTTAATATCATTGGTTTCTTACTCCGCTACTTGTGCCATATATAGACAGTCCCTTATGGAACCCGCAGTGGGGTGGGTTATCTTGACGATACTCCTGATAATACACTACCCAGCTTAATTCGACGCACACCCTATGGGATAGATGCGATATGTAATGCAAGCATATGATTTCATGAGGCATATTTATTTCAAAATGTTCACCGGCTTACATGTATCGTTAGTTACCTTGATATTGGGATTTGGGAATTCAAGGTTCGATCGATCCCAACTCGAACAACGTGTGGGTGGAGCTTGGCTAGAAATTGGCCTGGCATAGCAGAGTTACTGGGTCACTTTATTAGTCATTTAGCATCCTGACCACCAGCACAACTACGAACTATGATGTTTGATTGTGAAGGTTGTTTAAGCAAAGTTATTTGGGTAATCACGCATTATTAAGTGTACAGCATACTGGTACAAAAGACAAGCACAATGCTCATAATCAAGGTTAAAGTTTCCACGGTACTGGTAGGAAGACCGCAGTAAGAAAGAAACTCTTATAAAAGCGAAATAAAAGATTATGTCGTGCAAGGAACGATGACGACAACGACGACGGTGACGATCTTTAAAATAAATTGACTTACTTGAAATGATCGTATATGTGATAGACACATGATAGATGGGTTCGTAAATGAACATATTTGAAATGCTAATATCACCTGACTTACCTTTCATGGACTTGTCTTGGCCAATTTCTGCCAGGGTTGATTCATGATTGGTGATGTGCGATTCAGACAAAAATGGCTTCATTTGCATTTACTGATCTAGTGCAAGAGAAATCAATACATATCTATATTTTTACATCGGAGTAGGAACAAAATAAAGCTACGTGGGTAAGCCCGCATGTGTCAACTTAACCCTTTAATGGTCAAATTGGCAAAAAACAACTTTGTAGAGGTCTTCAGATATGGATATTTGAAAGGCCTAGAGAAGAGTATTTATGAATATTTACCACTAGAATGACTGGCTCGGTAACAGAGCCAGTCATTTTAGTGTTAAATTTTCAAAAACATTCTTCTCTCGACATGCAGATAGACATTGGCTAAACTGTAAATTTATTTGCCATTACCCCTTTAGGCGTAAACGTGAGGCCGGCAACGAAAATTCACTGGTAAATTTACAAAAATAGTCTTTGAAAATTAAACCATCTTGAAAAATATTGGCCATCAATATGTGTAATTGATATATCAAGCGGTATTTTGAGCATTTTGAGGTGCTGTTGACACAAGCGGGGTTGAATTCAACTGGAAAATCCGACATATATTATGCAGTTCGATTAAAAGGCACGCCACGGTCATGTCGTGCGGGGAACTTACACACCTGGTGGATGCCATATATCATGATACACAGCGCGAAGTGTATTTACTCTGATCGACCGCTGTGTAGGCGTTTGAACTCTAGGTACATATACTTTTAAAAAATGTATATTAATGATATACATATGTGGAGGACGGGATTCGATCGCTCCTGGTAGTGGCGTTCATCCTCAACACACCAAAGGAACTTGTTGGCACACCTCATTAGATGCTATCGCTCTATATGTAGTCCTATACATATATACTTAATTTGTTGGCATGACTACATCTGTGGGTGTTGTAAAATAAAAAAGTGGCGTATTAATGATATGCATATCAGAGTCCAAGTGTTTCGATCGGTGCCTTTGACGGCATTGTCGGATCGCGTTGTAGTTCTGTTGAAGCAGCACGCGTACGACACGCGCTCTTCTAATGAGGTATCATTCTGTTTCATGCTAATATTTAAGGCAGACCTATGGACGTAATTATATACATATATATAATTATATGATTTTGCTAAACCGCAACCATTGATACACACGAGTACAGCATATGTAGTGAAAAATTGCTCTTTCTGGAGCCGCGATGGTGGTTCTTTTCTCGAAGGAATGATGGATAAATTCAGTTTCTCATGCAATTACACGACGCCATAACCAACAACGTCACGTCTAATCCGACGTCATAACAAAATTATCACCAATGGCGTGTTTAGGCCGGACTAAGCGTTTAATAGTTCGTCACGTTGTACGAATTTTATGTCTTTATTATTTAATAATCATGCTGTTGAATATATTGAAACTAATTTGACTGGGCGCCGTTGATGCAGCAGCCAGTCAAATTAGTTTCAAATATTCAACAGCGTACCTGTATAGTTGTCAGGAAATTGAGATTCAGAGAGTACATGGATCGATTGATTCCAACACGGGCAAAGCGTGGGAATAGCTTAGCGGAGTGGGCTGGGTATAGTTAAAACTGGATTCCACCTTTGTCTTAACACTTTGAAACCTGAATTACCAGAATCCCAATTTCAATGTCGCTATGCAGGCAAGCTATTGCATACCTCGAAACAAATTTGACAGGAACCTATTGATGCCACAAGCAATACATACAGCTATTTCGCTTTTATGTTCTGGTACATGTAGTCAGAAATGCATCCCAATTCACGTTTTATTCCCCTTCAATGTTGCATAAGCTTTATAGGTGTGATGTTGTCTTTAACTAATATAAACCCATGATCTAAAATGCCTGATATTACTGTAATACATGTCATTAAGGTGGGGTTATGTGTAATAAACCGGGCCAATTTTGTTCTTCCTCTAGTTGTCTCGTGTATCATTTGCTCGATTCCGGTGTCCAAATTACCCACATACTAGAAGTAGTGCCGGGATTAAAATGATACCACCTCCCTCAATTGGCAGCCGTTCGGCGATTCGTGGCCCCCACCGCCCTCTCAAACCCTGGGGCATAGGAATTTGAGACATGTGATCGTGAGTGGTGTAGGCCTCTAGATGGTGTTCTACCAGACATGGAAGGGCGTGACGAATATAAAACTCCGGTGCGGGCCCCATATGTGCTGGAGAACCTCCTCAGGATGTGTAGGCTCAGACAAACATGTAGTCTCTGCCAGAGTCGCATCGGCATGATGGGACCACCCGCAGTGTCTTCCATCTACCTTGACAACGCGCACCCCGGCAAAACGCTGGCATGTTCACATGTTACGCAGAGAATCTGGTGCTGAGCAGGTGTCTCCAGCAGACAACCACGTCCTACCCTCTCCACACCATAGAAGTTGCCGACAGACTCGATCGCTTCACGTTGGTGAAAGTGGTCGTAAATGTTTCTCCGCAAGGGGTCGACCCAAGGAGTGTTCTTGAGGGGGTGGGGGGCATCCCGGAAGTGGGACCACTTGACATCCAATATCATGGCAGTCTCAGCGCCCTGTGCCACTGCTGTACACGCCAGCACGAGCAGTATGATGAGAATCATGTCTATATATGAAGAGTTAAACTGAACAGAGTGAACCCCTCGAGAAATATGTGTGCCAGATCGAGCCCTGCTCCATCCGGATCGATAGTGGTATTCATCCCCTCAGGGGCAGGGGCTAGCTGCTTCACTCTGCCGCCGGCTAAGACACATAGCTCTAGGACTATATGAGTCATTTGCGGACTAGTGAGTCCGACTCGCTGAAGCAGTTTAACAGCAACCGTGGCTTTCGTGACATAGGACACACCATCTACCCGTAGGATGCCCTCCTGGAGTTTAACAGCTTCTTCTGGCCCATCGAATGGACGACGCAGCAGGAGCTTTCCACCTGTAACCCCGATCCGGTGACCCACCCTCGTCAGTCCTAGCCTATTCACACCTGTAAATCACCTGTTTGACAGTCCCTCCATTAACATATATGCCAGCACAGATGAGATATCGGACGCCCATTTAGAGTTTACACTCTTATTACTACTCGACCTGACAACAACATGATATCATACCAGGAATATCTGACTTTTGCCGAGATGATGAAGAGCCAGCTACAGGGTTACCTCGTCATGCCCATTGCAGAGATAAAGGCCTTAAGCGAACAGATGCTCGCACTGCAACAAGAAGGAGAGCGACTACAGCGGGAGAGCTGGTATCAACAGAACGCGAGCATTGCAAGGAGGCGAAGGAACAGTGAAGGTTTCTGATACTGGCAGGCCCTTATGGAGGAGAGTAAGCGGGACGCAGGAGTCTTGACAGAGGGCATCGTTTGCGATGGGCCTTCTGCAACCCACAACGTTGAGCCAGATGTCTTCACATACGACGATGAGCCAGATGTTTTCACATAGCTCGTTGAGCCATCTTCACACTGGCAGGCCCTCCTGGAGGAGAGTAAGCGGGACGCAGGAGAGCCAGATGTCTTCACATACGGCCATGAGCCAGGTATCTCAGGAAGCACTGTAGATAGTGGGGATGATGGTATCTCAGGAAGCACCCCAATACGACGATGAGCCAGATATCTTCACAGACGAGGAAGAGCCAGATAACATACAGTGGAAAGAGAAGTGTAAGACCAAGAAAGCCATCGAGCAGCGGGCCATAAGGTCAAGTTCCAGATGGCACGTGTCAGAAAGCTACTGTCACCCGACATAGTGCTTGATAACCGCTGTCTAAGAGACATCTGTCTCGACACCAGCAAGCTGGCACGGTTCGCCAGACTCTCCAAAATGAACCCTTCTATGACTCATGAGCAGATTCTGCAGGTGATGCTGTTTAAACCTCCAGATATACTATGGCAAAATCAGAGTGGCGGAAGCAACCAGAACCATATCCCTCCCTGACTGCTGACGAGGGCGGTACCATCCATGGCTGGCGACTCCAGCAGATAGATACCATCAGGCAGAATCTCGTCCATGAGGCAGAACAGTACAGCAGAACGTGCATGCGATATACGACAGTCTACAACGTCCTCGCGCGGCCAATCACTGCCGCGGGTATAATTGGAGCCAGTGCTGGTGTGGCAGCTGTGGCCACTCTCGCTACAGGGGTGGGTGCCATCGTCACCATCCCGCTGGGTGGCGTGACCCTAGCCGCCACTGTCTTGGCCCTAGGCTTGGGGGTGGGGAAGCGGCAGATCACAAGGAGGCTGGAGAAGCATGTAAGTACCTGACACTGGCACAGAGTATGCTACGGACTATCTACGAGTCTGTCAGCAAAGCTCTCGAGGATGGCCAGGTCACCGATGAAGAGTACCACTATATATTGAAGGTCCAAGCCCTGTACCACACGGAGAAACCTAAAGTAAGACAGCAATACCTCAAAGGCTACAGCGGGCGGGTTATATGGAAGAGCTAAAAACGAGATGTTATGGCGAGGTCACCTCGCTGGTCTCTGGAGTCGAGACGACTACAAATAATGTGCTGCCTGTACGGTAGCTTTAGGAACACAAGTATAGATGGCCTTCCCACTGAACCTCACGACAGTCATCCCGAGCCATCCGCCCCTCCTGGGTACACCCTTGACTGGCCGAAGAGGTCTTTTGGATGATATACCAGAGCTAACACCGTTCTCTATCACAGTGGATGGACAGTCCCGAACCAGCTTATCCGTCAACCCACGACCGCTGACCAACCTCCCCATCGCCATCAAGGATACGAAGCAAGCTCATACTTGGATGGTTGCTCCAAGCCTCTCAAACTGAAATCAGCAGCTGAACTTTACCATGTGGTGTGCCATGGCAGTATCTGGAATAAGTTCCACCCTGCTTCACTCCTATTCTGGTACTCCTGAAGCTGTGCTCATCGGCAGCTGTTTCAGATTTCACGTGTACTTCATGGTGCGACGAATCCTCCATGAGCTGGGTGCAAGCCTACCTGATACAAACGACTTCGACCCACAGTTCAACAGTCATAGCGTCTCAGCGGCCAGCAGACTACAGAGAGAGTTCAGCGCTCACCCAGACTATCAGTGGCATGGTGGTGACCACAGCCGCCTAGGGGTTATGTACGGTGACCCGAGACGTGACTACTCAGGATTCCACTCTCGAACACCACAACGAGTAGGCCATCGGAAGACAGCGACATTCTTGTTCGATCCAGAATCTGACCCTGGAGCACTGGTGCAAAATATGCACATCACTGGCTTGCGGCAGGACTATCCAGATGTGTGGAAGTACTTTGTCCCACACGCCACCTCAGGCCTCACACCAGCAGGGATCGTTCAGATCAACCAGGCCTTGGAAGCACTGTGCTACTGCCTCCTTACAGCACAGACTAAGCTGCGTCATTCCATAGATGGTGTCAGCGGAGCGGAGGTCCAGGCCATGTTCATCAGTCTCGTTGAGGATATGATCATCATGGCAGACCCCAGTAGTCTTATTGCTAAGTTCCAACAGGGGTTGCCGAAGGCCCGTCGCACACTTGACTTTGCTATTTCACCACACCTACAGTTGATTCCGAGCAACATGATCATGCACATCGAGGACCTCCAAGTCAAGGGCTATAACAACATGTTAGTCGAGGGGAGTTCCCCCGGTGTCCACTTCAGCTTCAACACGGATATCAACGCACCTACGCGTAGTATAGGCCATACAGTCGTTCCGACACTGACACTGCAGACAGTCGACACGACGCTTCCCATGGCACCTCCGACCCCGACATTGCAGCCAGACGACAGGACACCGCTTCCTGTGGTAGCGTTACGAGTGGTGGCAGGCCTAGCTAGCATGTCGCTTAGGATCAGCCTACTCCGCCGCAAGCAAATCAGCTATAAGACTATCCTGACTCGCTGCAGTAGCAGCGGGGACCACGGTGAGACACTGAACCAGCTTGGCCTGCCCTACAGCCCCTATACACGCTGCCAACATGCACATCCAAGGGCTGGATGGATCCACAGTGCATCCTTTTTCCAGCTTGTGGTATCGCAGAGCCTTGTTCAGCTCTGAGTCACGTGAGGCCATGGCGGTCTGCAACTGCTAGAACACATCTGACAGATACTCCCGATTCTTGTAGAAACGTTTAGCTCACAGGAGCTGCTCGACGATAATCCCGCCCATGATAAGGTATTCGAGGAAGCAGATCTGGACCAGAGTCCTCACTGTACGACACACGTTCAGTGATTTTAGCATCAACAGCCACAGTTGAGCAAGGACATGAGAATAGTCTATGGGCCATTGCGCCACAGTTAGGAAACAACACACACATAGCCATGCTGGAACCGGACCCTGAGTATATACTTGCCTCACAATGCGCCAGTCCCTGCATGCTCGTGGATACAGCCAACATGGTTCATATACCCTTTCGTGTATTGAATGGCACAGCGGACCCAATAACTCTTGAACCGGGAGTCCGTTGTGGCCATTTGGTGGATGCGATATCACTGGAGACACTCCCTACTGCACCTACACCAGCAACACCTTCTGATAAATTGCCAGAATAACTACCTGATATATATCTGCGTGCCAGAGTTGGGTTGATGCAATCCCACCAAACAGACATACGGAAATTATTAAGCAAATATCGTAATAGTTTCTTGGCTAGAGACATGGACCTCGGAGAAACTCATCTCGTGCAACCCTCCATCGACACTGGAAACAACAGACCTGTTTGACAGCCCCTTCGACATCTTCCCATTCACAAGGAAGTGGAGGCACACCAACATGTGACACGTTGCAGAGAGGCATAATAGAGCCATCAGCATCCCCCTGGGCCAGTCTCATGGTACTAGCAGGCAAAAAGGACGGATCTTTGCAGTTTTGTATAGACTACTGCCGCCTTAATGATCTAAGCGTTAAAGACGCGTATCCGTTACCAAGAATAGATCAGGTCTTAGATTCTTTGTCCGAAACCAAGTAGTTTTGTACCCTTGATTTAGCTAATGGATACTGGCAAGGCAGCTATGGGTCAGGCTGACACGAAGACAGCGTCTGTGTGCAGAGACGGTCTTTTTCCGTTCCACAAAATGCCCTATGGCTTGTGCAATGCTCCCGGAATGTTCGAGCGTCTCATTGAGCAGGTATTAATTACCCTGCAATTTGAAATCTATCTGTGTTACATCGACGACGTAATCGTCTTTGGTTCCTCGTTTGAGCAGACTTTGTTTAACCTGGACAAAGGTCTCATGTGGTTTCAAACAACCAACTTAAAGCTCAAACTGAAGAAATGTCATCGTTTCAGACAGAGTGTCGAGATCCTGGGACACAGCATATCCGGCGATAGAGTGGCTATGCAGCCTTCAAAAACAAAAGTAGTAGCAGAGTGGCAGACACCCACCTCAGTCACGGAAACCCAACGTTTCCTCAGTCTCTGCCAGTACTATCGTCGTTCTATCCAACATTTCAGTGAGACTGCATCACCCTTATTCAGGATTACCGAAAAGGATCGACCATTCAAGTGGAAGAGTGAGTGTGAAGGTTCCTTCATGGCGCTGAAGGAACTCGTGACCACCACGCCAATTCTTACTCATCCCAACTCTAACCTCGAGTTCATCTTAGATACTGATGCGTTGGCTTGTGCCATTGGCGCAGCTCTATCTCGGGCCACAGCAGATGGAACGGAGCAGGTACTGGGTTATGGTTCGCGTACTCTGATCAAGGCAGAGAAACGTTATGCGACCACAAAGAGAGAGTTACTGGCGCCGGCCCATTTCGTCAAGTATTACAAACACTTTCTGCATGGGCGCCCATTGACCCTCCATACAGTGTACGCCTCACAACGCTGGCATAGAAACCTAAAGATCGGGAGTGTCAGGTAGCGAGGTGGCAGGAATCACTGCAGGCCTTTAACTTCAACGCTGTTCATAGACCCGGCAAACTGCATGAAAATGTTGATGCCTTGAGCAGAATTGGGCTCGAGGATGAACAGGAAGTGGCCACCACCATGACACATTCTACACAGCCATCTCCAGTGTTCCCCGAATTGCGGTGCACAGAGTGGAACATGGCGACCGTCGCTCATGACCAAGCAACAGACATGCAACCACGGAACATATACGCGTGGATCCGGAAGGGCGTACATTCTCCTAAGGAATCTGTTACACCACTTTCCAAAATGGCCAACTACTATTATCAGCGGTTTGGAGAATGCCACACACAGATCATGCTCTCCACATTAATAACCACATAGTTATCCCGGAGCGTTGTCGTGAGACTATTCTACAGGAACTACATGATAATGATTGCCACCCAGCCATCGAACGAACTATCATGCGGATAAAACAGAGATTCCACTGGATCGGGATATGCCATAGTGTGAAGGCATGGGTCGACAAATGTATCCCATGTCAAAGACGCGCTGTTGGCCAGCACCTTTCCGCACCTCTAGAAATTAATATTGTCTGTGCCCTGTGGCAGCGTGTGGCTATTGCTGTGCCCAGGCCCTTGAATACGACGTATGAAGGAAACAAGTACATCCTCGTATTGCAAGATTATTTTAAAAAGTGGGCAGAGGCATTTGATTTGCCAGACCAAGAGGCATCCACCATGGCGGAGGTTCTGGCAAGAAATTTGTTCTGCCAATTGGGTATGCCCTATGAGCTGCACTCCGACCAATGAAGTCATTTTGAGAGCCATCCGATCTCCGAGCTCTGCACATTGTTTCATATTATCAAAACACGCACCACCCCATATCATCCATGGAGTGACAGGATGGTGGAGAGATTTAATCGTACTCTCGCGGAAATATTGACTGAGGAAACATGCCTTGATTGTCGAGATTTGGATTTCCATCTCCCATATGTGCTCATGGCATACCACACTTCAATACATTCCAGCACGGGTTACACCCCTGCTCGGTTAATGTTAGCCCGTGAATTAGCCTTGCCCCTGGATCTGGACATGCCCAAGATTCCAGGAGAGACAAAATCACCTTCTCTCTACATAGAGCTCATGTGGCAGCGGATAGAACAGGCCCATGAGCTAATGAGAGCAACTTTATTCACCGAACACCGGAGTCAGAAAACTTGGCATGACCGGCGAGTGCATGGAGACTCATATGAGGCGTGCCATGGCTTGTTTTGAAGAACAGCAAAACCGCACAACTTGGGGTAGCGTTTACAGCCGAGACCAATCCCCTTCTAAGGCGTGTCCCTTCCATTAGCACCCCAACACCCACCCCAACTCGCGCCACTAATCTATGCACCAAGTTCGGACATCACCGGTCCTATCCAATTCACACTCCACTCGTCGTCTGTTGATTGTCAATCTTCAGATATGAGAGAGTCGGCTGCTACAGAGGAGGTGGCATCCCGCACCACAGTAACAAACCCCCACCACCACCCGCTGGTGGTGAGCAGGGAAGCAACCTGTTCAGCAGACTCTCGACTCGAATATTCCTGGTACTTAAAAACTATGACAGAGTACCAACCGTTGTGTAACGGGAAAGGATTCCTTCCATCCAAAGGGCATCCCCGACCACAACCGCCAAACCAAGCTCCCGTGAGCAGTCAGAACATCACACAAGACACAGAAAGCTAAGCGCATACAGAATATACTTGCCCGCATGGCTGGATATGGCAATGCATCATTGCATGAACACCACAGGCACACCCGGTTATATAGAGGATAAAACGGGAACATTCAACATCATCAACAACATTGATAAGCATGCACATAGAATTTTATAATTGAAAAGGTTAGAGACACCTTCCATAACATTCCCTACCGCACTAATGCGGGGAGCTCATCACTTTCCGCAACCCAACTTTTCGCAATAGCAACAGACTCAGCATTCATCAGCTTGGAAACCTGGATATGCCCAATCCGCATTACACCAGCGCATTGTTTGGGCTGCTGAACCTGGTAAAAATAAGTGGACATGCGTGGTGTGTGGATGATAGTCCACTCCTAGGGCATCTCTAGTAGACTAGAAGTTCGCTGTCTTTCCTAGTGATGGCCTTCAGGCAAGGCTGGGGAAAACGGTAAAAGTTTGTAGACTGTTGGCAGATAGATATGGATCAGACCGTCGGTTGCCCCTGAGCATGAGCTCAGTTGGTGATCACTATCGACTGGGTTGCCGGACAGTCATCTTGATCATGTCAGTTCATTAACCCGTTACTGGCTATGAGTGGTCAAGATGGCTTAATGTACAGCCCGGCCATGGCAATCATTCGTATCCTGTGATCAGAGGTCATGAAAAGTGATTCTTTGCGAAGCAGGATTGTATGTGTGTGAAACGGTGTAACCTACCACTTGCTGGACGGGTGGTGCAGTCTGGGATCTCAAGTACCTGCAGGATGAATTACCTGGCTAGTACGATCTATGCAGGGCCTCTTGCTAAAATTATGTCTAGCAGGCATCACCTCCACGCTACAGTCCAGCCGGGCTATGGCCCTCACTAAGACGACCTCTTAATTGGCATCCAGTGCTGTGTCCAGCGGGTCGGGAGTCAGCAGGGTGTACCTTGACTCTGTCCCAGATTATGTTCCCCTAACTTGGACAGGTCGTTATATCAGGCATATATGGAGAGGTACCCAGCCCAGGCTGCATCCTGTGTGGAGAACTGGGCGGTGTCCATCCGGCGTGATGGGGACAGGGAACACACTGGGAAGGCCAAAGGGCACACGTGAATTCGATAATGGATTGATTCAAGTTACGTCAGCACACTTTTTGGTCATCCGCGCTCAGGCAGCTACCATCCCCTCCCCACCCCAGCTGCCATAAAAACGTCACACTTCACAACAGCATAAGAATCATCCACAGATAAGCAGCCACGCGTATCTATCAAATCCACCAACACGACAAAGACACAGACACTCCGGATGGCTGTATTCACAATCTCCATACACCGGTATTATAATTGTAAAACTGAGGCACACATTTTCCGAGTTGTACTGTGATAATTAAGTTTGGTCTAGGTAGGGATGAGACTAGTACTACCCACAGAGAAGGATGCTTGGCCATCCACCCACCCGGAAAACACAGCCCAGCTTCGCCGGATCAGTAGACTTCATTTCCAGAAGACATGGAGCTATGTAAACCAAACAATAAATTACAGTCAGCTGTATTCTCCTAATTTTGATTAAGAGCACGACTGTTCTACCACATATACAAATCAATACGTGAAGCGGCATCAAAACTTCGACAGTATAACATGATGGAGAATTTCAAATATTCTCTTGCCTACATATTCCCGTCAGCAATCACCATCGGCCGGAATAATTCTATTACAGAAAAGAGGCAGTGCAGGTATAAGATCGCACGCATACACAGGGACGCTGTTCCAAGGAACATAATTTGAAAACATATATTTCCATGTTTCACATCAGCTACGTATAATCATCAGCATTAAAACTTCGCCATTACATAAAGATGGCCTAAGTTTCCAATCAACAACATGCTTTCCAAAAACAAGAACCACGTGATCATCACTTTCAATTTCCAGTACATTGGATCAAAGGATATAAACACATGAATCTCCCACATGCGTATCTACCACAGCGTGATGGAAGAGGTGCCAGGTGGTGGGTCGGGGCCAAGACCGCTGACGTCATCACGCTCTCCCACATCCCATCGGGCATTCCAGCCTGACATTTGAACAGGCGAGTTCATAAGCATCCAATCTGAAAAACGCTTCATTCTAATCAAAAGGTGAGCATCCACGGGAATAAGTAGTTCCAGATTTTTACGTTGATCGGACACTCAATTTTCTGCCGAGTGGGGATTAAAGCGACTATCCTTTCTTTTTATATTTATATTTGATCCTTTCTATGGAGGGAATCTGTGATCTGATGCCAGGATGATTAAAATTAAAACTTTCCATCTACGGCATGACCGACTCACCATAAAACCTTCAGGCGTGTTCATCCGGCCCTCATGTGACGTCATCAAAAAGTATAAAAAGAGGAAAGCATGCAGTGAAACTTCATTTTCCCATCAAACTCGACACAAGGGGCGATTAAGCATTAGGCTAATTTCGTGTCGCAAACCAAAATTCTGCTGTTCTCTTATTATTACTTTATTATCTATTATTGGCCAGGAAAAGTATGAAGAGGTAGGAAATTTAGATTAGGTTAAGTGGTTCCGCACTTTACCATCATGTGGAAATAAGATGTCGCTTGCGGACGATCTCGCTTTGTCTGACAGCTCTGAGGACTCAGCACCAGCTCATGTCAATCATGACCATCTTCTACAATGTGCTTTTTGTGCAGACTGCAAGTACCTGTATTCAGCTACGGTTTATGGTGTACCACACACGGAAAATGTCGAACATTGTGTGTTAGTAGTAACGTTAGCACCTGGTGAACAGAGTGAGGATGTGAATATTCTCACCGCACGTTTCGAAAGCCGATTACTAGTTACCGTGTTTCCAACAAGAAAGATGGCGCAAACAAAATGTACTAAACGGTGAGAAACTGACTTTCCACATTACATTAGGCCAACAGCATCAGCAACACAGCCCTCTACAAGTGGCATTCCAGCACCCCTCACCACAGCATTGGCAGCACCAGCACGGTCAGCACCGGCAGCGTTCGCAACACCAACTGTGATTTCAGCACTGGCAGCACCCGCAGTGACACCACCGACCACATACAGCAGCATCACCACATCCGCATCCGTAATCAGCCAGCCCATTTCAGTTGTGATTTCGACACCTGTGACAATATCTGATCCCAGTTTACAGAACATTTCAGATAGATCCATTTCTCCATGCAATTTAATTATAGATGAGGAGATCTGCCTTACGGAAGCAGTCACCATCACCACCACACCACAGACCAGTACACCGGCACCCACGCACATCACCAGTATTCGAATAGATCCTGCCATATGTAAAATAACTCCACCAGATCGTCCGTACCCAGGGAAACGAAGAATAGCTCATCAGACTTCGGATATACACGCAATTCCTAGGACGACCTTCAGCAAGTTATTGAAAGCTGTTAAAATCTGCAAGTTATCTGTTAACACAACAGCAGCAACCACACCACGACCGCGCATCATGTTCACATCACTCAGCCAGCCTGTGGTGCATACCACAACCTCCACAACAACAGTAATGACCGCAGTCTCCACCCCGCCTCCAGTCAGTACCACACCTGTCGTCATCACCACCACCACTAGCGCATCTATGGACACTTCAGCACCTTCCTCCAGTTTTAGCATTAGCAACCTGACATTATAGATAGTGATATTTCGGCAGCAGAGGTGCACCCACCACGTCCGACCACCACACGTCGCGGGATCCAGAGTCACTGGGGAAATTTTTCGGCGGATGTCTAAGGACACTATGTCATGGTCGCAACGGAATTTATAGGTAGATGCGCGGAAAAGTGGATCTTATTATTTTATTATTTTTTGAAATATTCTTCTTATTATAAATGTTTTTATAATTGAAACCCAGTCCCTAGGCTGCTACGGTCATCCTACAAAGCTGCGCAATAGTCTTGCGTAGCTATGTCTCACACAAATAATCATTGCGGATACCTGTGTTGTAAACATGTTGTGTGCGACATAGGCACACAACACACTGTATCGAATATGTCTTATTCCTGCCATACCATCCCAGCTACACTGGGGCTGCCTGATGAACTAGTCTTTTTAATTTTTTTGTATATAATATTTTTTTAATTATTTTTCTTCCTGCGTTAGTACATCGGGATGGATTTTGGATAGCGAGAGCTATCCGTGCGGACGCGCCAAAATGTGCCGCACTGTATGCATAGCCATACCCATATATATTCTGTATGTATGCGTAATTACATATCACTGTGATATTACTACTGTGTTTTTATATATATATACATATCTTTTATATATACTTTTCTTTTATTTCGTTTATATTATAAATGATTGAGGTATGGTGGAGCTTGGGCGTTCTCTGCAGAGAAATAATTATCCGCACCAGAGAGAACGCCCATGCGAGTTATTGTTTAGCCTAATCATGGTATTAAATAACGATACAGCACACACCACGTAATAAAACAAAACAAAAAAAAGAAAAGATCTGGAAAAATAATTTCAGGTCAAAAATTAAAAATAAAAGTATGCCTCCCTCCCAACCTCTTTCGCACTGCTATGTGCTCTTCTCTTATAAAACGCATCTCTCGCGTTACTACTCCTCACAGTTATGCTCCTACTTCGGAAGGCTATAATACCAGCTTAGCATGCTCCTGTGCATTCGATCCTTGAAGCATTGATCGTTTGTCACGGGTGTCAAACTAGGAGGCGGTGGTGTAGCACGGATCGACCGGACAGATACGGGCCGTCCCAGCTAAGCTTGGTACGGGACAGCTGTGCTGGATTCGCTCCAAGCACGCCCCCCTGAGTAGGATAGTACATGTGTATAGGCCCTATGGGAGAGGTTTTCATTAAAAGCGACTAAATTTGTAAGAAATCCTAGAGAGCATGCGCATGCCTCAGAGCTTCCCTGGCAACATGTGCCAGGAGTGGGAGAGAATGTGTGCGTATAGTGTACCGAGTTGTACTCGTGATTTATTTCAATCGCACCGTTCTCGCTGTCCTTGGTACCTATCAGGACCGGAATGAAATGAAGATCATAGTACTTTTACCATTTCAAAATCGGACAAGAAATGAGTTATCGTTAAAACTCCCGTCAAATTATTTTCAAAATATTGCTCTTCACGTTGTAATCACGTGTATGCATTAACTGAATAGTTAATGTGCTGTCCACGTGATAGCCACGTCACCACTTCTAGCTGCACGCTGATTGGCTACTGCTTGGCCACTGATTGGCTGGAGCGTCTGGTTCTGCCGTCATGAATAGTATAAAGTGGACGAAAAATCGAAGATCAGGAGCATCATTGGCGTGGGAGCCGACCCGTCAACAACAAGACTGCTGCACCAGTGCAGGTAAGACGCGGGACAACTGCAGGCCGACGGTAATTCCATTGATCATCATCGCGGTGCCTTTCGGAATTGAGTTCTCAGGCACCGGTGAGCATTCGTGGAAGTGACTTAGAATTTTAGCTGCTCCCGCACCGCCATCCGGGAGCAAAAATAAACTTAAAATAATAACTCCTACTTCCGGACTTTCCTAAGGGAGCTTTCCTGTGGAAAGGGCCTTGCAGTCCGATGTGATTCTGCAGAATGTAGAGCTGATGGTGATTCTTGGTGGATAGCTCGCCAGATCTTCCAACCATGCTGAAGAGTGAATTAAAACTGCCGCGCTGCACCTCACTTGTGATGATTAACCTTTAGACCCCAGTCGCGCACCAGGTACCCAGTTATTGTACGTCCTTAATAATTATTCAAAATAGTAGCCCTCTCTGTTAATGGGCTGCCCTCAACATTCAAACAACTGTCACTGGACGGACACTGTACAACAAAGTGTTTAAATCATGTATCAGTTGCTTTGACTATCCAGTGGACATCTTGTAACCCGTTCTTCTTCTTGAGAGTGAGCTGCATCAACTGTCTGCCTGCGGAAACCTGTCTGCAGAAACCTAACTTACGGAAAACCTTCCCCGCAGTCAAGATCATGCCATCTCGCACTATTTCATATTAGCGTTTCAATTTCAATGACTTATGAAATTTTGCTGTACCGATGAGCAATAGGTACTCAAGTAACTATACTATTGTGTATTTAATTATTTCGGTATTTAGGCACTGATGACTAATAGGTGCCGATCGGTCCTAAGACGTCATGTTTATATTTTCTGTTTCATACTGTATATATTATCATTATTTTCTGTGGGTGCTCTCAACTAACAGCACTGTAAGGTCCTATGAACTGTGATATATCGTTTGCACTGTAGTAGTTAGTTGTGTATATGACAAGTAGCCATCCTAGTTAATATGTTTTGCTTATTTATAAAAGCTCTGGACACAGTACACTAGGTAATACAATCCAGCAACATTATATCCGCATCACTATATTTCCCCAGCATCAATTTTACACTGAGATCGCTGACCATGCTCTAATTGCTTGAGCCTGACATGTTACCATCTAAACCTCGCTCTCCTAGCTCGATAGGATAGGTTTAAAGTGGCTAAGGACAATTTCTCCGCAAGAGACGCATAGTGTACGCCTCTTTTCCGGTTGTAGTGGTAATGTAGCCCCACGCACTGGCTAGGTTGTGTAACATTGGCCAGTAACCTTAGGGTCTCTTATTAATATTGAGTTATTATCTCTTTCTACGAACCTCCAGGCGCAAGGCTTACTAATTGTTTGGATTCCCATTGACACCCTAGCATGATTCGACCCTGGGAAACTATCGGAGGTTTCTGAGTTGTGATAGTTAAAGTGCCGATGTACGTACATACATGCCCCATGTATCTTCGGATACTAGTTATGTAGATTTACTCCGCCAAAGTATAATAGGAAGCACTGCGAAAAGAAAATTAATTAATTATGTTGTGATACCGGCCTGCAGTGCATCTCTGGGCATTCATGGAACTTAACCCTAATGACAGGTAAAATGTTAACTCCATAGCATGCGGTGACGGACAATATGCAGATCTCCATCCGATTCGCTGTAGTGTCTGGGTGAGGTCTTAGAACCCAACACACCCTCACGGGAAGGACTCTGGGGATGGATATCCGTCTCTTTCTCCCCACCATAAACTATATGGCGCTTTCTAAAAATGCGTTTGTGCACTGTAAACGTGTCCTAGTGATGTTATATGTGGTTGCGGAGCCATGTTGACTGGATAGTTATTTGTTTCGACAGCTGTTGCTCTGTATCATATCTTTCGGAGGTAGATGCTATGCAGGGCGACCTACGGGAAGCTGAGAATCTTCGCCTGTTAGATGTATATGTCTAAAGTTATGTAGGAAGCACTACCACTTGCGGCCAAAGCGTATCTAACAGCTAAATGGTAGGTTAGAATGTAACAGAAGGCCCGCATAAATAAAAGCGGCAACTACCAATGCAGTAACATTGGACCTACATAAGACGGTGACCTGCGCATAACTGCCGATGTTTGATAATTCTAACTTTATTTAAATAACATGTATAAGAAAATTCCTCTGAAATATGCATATATAAACGGGACTTATTGCTAGTTTCTATCTGGCCTCTCCATTCCTGAAGGAAAATATCTTGGGACTTCTTTCTATATAACGCTATGAAATATTCCCTGTCCATATTTTGGCATTGGGTGCCTCATATGCAACTAAATCCCCGTGAACATAGCATATCGCGAAGACGTTTGACCCAATTATTACAGTAAGTATTTGAAACCCAGTCATTACACATTGCAATTATAAAGACATTTAGCTATTCTATTTTCGCTAAAGTCTAATAACTTAAACCAGTATTTCAAGATCCGTATCTCTCTTGTCAAAATGAGTGGGTACAGTCCCAACTCTCCGTAAACAATGGAACTCATAGTGCACTGCTTGACATTTAGCTGTCGTTTGCAAACCAGAAGATGGCATTTTTCTACATCATAGAAACCATATACTTCGCACCCATATGACAGTACCGGTAAAATCAATTTGTCAAACAGCGTACAATAATGATCGCCTGTTACACCTATACATTTGCTGCAATAACCTTTTTGACCTTGATCTGCTAGGCATGTGTGTGCCTCCGGGAAGGAGCCAGTCGTAGTGAATACAATTCCAAGATATTTAAAATTTGCAACAATTTCTAATTCAATCCAACAGAAAACGCATGCATTGATGCATGCCTGCGACTAAATGCATGAATGCGCAATCCATCTTGGTAAGAATGACATGATATCCGATATATTTGCAAAGCTATTTAAAGCGTCGATTCAGTTATTCAGTGTGAGCAATTCAGCTTTGTTTGGCCCGAGGATATTTATTCGAAACGCACTCTTTTGTTAATTTAGGATATTACTATATGGAATTCCGTGTAGTGAATTCGGAAGCGACAAGTCCCTCTGAGCTGCCACCCATGAGGCATGTTCGCAAGACTATCGGTCTCTCTTGCCTGTTTGCTAAGCTGATAGCTCTTGTTTGCACCACACACAAGGGATTCATCAGCGAGCCACGCACTAACCATGGACACGTGTTCACATAATTCGAAAAGTTGCCTATATATGAAATTGCCCGTGGGATCAAAGGATGCTGGTTTATGATTAAGACTGCTGGAGTTACTAGACTGCGGCTTTATATTGTACCCTCAAAAGCATGGCACCCCTATAGAAGAACCCAGTTCTAACTATACCATGTCAATGTCAACCTATGCTTGTTCACATTGCGCAAGCGTTGGGATAGATTTGGAACTGTGTAACGTGCATTCCCAAAATCTAAATTGCAAGTTAATTTTACGGGTAAGATGTTAAGCATATCGAAACTAATTCGAGTGGATGATTTTGCTACAAATTGCACCGTAGGCTACCAGTAGAAGAATTAGTTTCAAAATATTCAGCAGAATCTGTATTACATTGTAAATTTACCAAAAAAGAGATAATCCATAGCCTTTGAGATGGACTATTGCCACGTTTGGTATGCACCTAAGTCATGTTGATAATAACGTCAGCTAACAATGACGCATTTGATTTTAACTTCCGGGACTTGAGTGGCAGCTATCATTGTGCTTGATACTGCGATACTCTTAGAACTGTTAATGGAATAGATTATGGTCACATGGTCATGGGTAGCTGTGACCTCTACACAAACCTATTTTCCATCACTAAATTCGTACGTTTAATCTCTGCAGACTGGAATACATTTCAGGATCCCATCACCCTATTTGAACTAAGCTTACACCCATCATTGATTATACTGTTACGAATGCACCCAATGCGACCAGTTTTAGGTGAAACCTTCTTGCATTGTGGTTGCTGGCTCTTCGACAGTCATATCGCCTACTTACTAAACTAATAAGTTAATATAACGCTAGTCATCTGAGCCATACACCACACACGCGCTTTACATTTTTTCAAACCCGCTGGCGTAGTCACACGCACGCACGCACGCACGCACGCACGCACGCACGCACGCACGCACGCACGCACGCACGCACGCACGCACGCACGCACATACACACACAACGCACGCACACACGCACGCACGCACGCACGCACGCACGCACGCACGCACGCACGCACGCACGCACGCACGCACGCACGCACGCACGCACGCACGCACGCACGCACGCACGCACGCACGCACGCACGCACGCACGCACGCACGCACGCACGCACGCACGCACGCACGCACGCACGCACGCACGCACGCACTTCCTCTCATTCTTCGTCGAGTATACCTTTTTCAACCCAGAGTAGCTCCCAAAATTAAGAATTATAAGCCAACTAATACGTTACTGTAGCCCATGTTTTAGAGCATCCTCCCAGCGTACTGTCTCCCCCACATCCTCCCTCTCTCCCTACCCTTCCCTCCCCCTCCCTCCCCCTGTCCCCTCCGTCCCCTCAGTACCCCCTCCCTCCCCCTCCCTCCTCCCTCCCCCCTCCCCCTCCCTCCCATCCCTCCCACCTCCCCCACCCCCGTCCTCCCCCCTCTAAATGGGATAGACCTCATCGACCGGGGACAGTACATTATTTGTGATGTAGCGAATTCTATGGTGAGCATTTTATAACGAATTTGACTAGGCTCACTATAAGGCACACGCATTGCATAGGTTATTCCTTTGGACCCGAAAGACCAAAACACCACAATCCATACGATTTTTGAAATAAAGATTATGTTTACTATTCTGAGACTAATTTTACTGGGAGCTGGTGCAGCCTATGGCAGCAACAGGTTCATGCACAATTAGTTCCAAAGTACTCAACAGCTTACCAGTATGATTGTTTTAAAATTGGAATTCTGGGAGGGCAGTGTCCAAAGGATTAAAGTGTTAACTTATTTTCTTGCAAGATCTGCTATTAACGAAAGAGGAGACTTATAACAAAATAATTTTAAAACAGAAATCTTGTCAGTAGAGTTTATTTTATTATGTTTTTCAAATTCACTTTGTTTGACAGGTTCATATTGTCAATGACATAATTTTAACTCAGGGGTTAAATTAGTTATTATCATATTTTCATTTATCTTCTCGCGGCATTTCTGTAAATTCATTCTGGTTCAACTACCTTCCTTTTCCGTTTCCATGCGGTTTTTTAGTAGTCGTAGTAATACTCGGTTCCTAAAGAAGAATAGATAATGGGTATGTGGTTAGTTATTTCAATCAATGTATAGAATGCTGCTGTCTGAAATAATTATCATACAACATATGCGTACACACACTGATGTAAGTACGCACGCGCGCTCACAAGCCATGGACGCACGCTCGCACGTACGTACGTACGCGCGCAGTCACGCGCGCAGAATATTGCTGATGATGGTGCAGGTCATAAAATGCTATGCATAAAGGTTGATATTATCAACAACGGCCGCCAGTATGTAAAAGCTAGCCCCCTGTGGGTCAGTAACATTTCACAACCGTCTAAAAAGCAGTAGGCGTTTTAGTCGTGGTGTCTAGACTGAGTATGTCTATCAATTATGATGGCGACGTCACCGTGTATGTTGCATGTTTGATTATGACGTCAATACTTGAGCGAAAGATTGGATGTATCCATTATGTCCCATGATTATCCAAATTGGTGGAGTTGGCATTGTACTCAGTTAGTATCCGATTACTGGAGTGAACAATATTATATATCACGGGTACGCCTTACCGTTAGACTAGAGGGATAATAACTGGTACTCGAGTATCAGATGCCATAAACAATAGATAAATCCCCATTTAGCTATGCCATATCCACTTATAGTTAAGCTCCGCCCACATCTTGTGCATATTTTGATTGATTTATATAAATGGATCACTGATTTCCCAAATTTCTAATTTCAAGTTAACAATAGAGGCAAGTTGTTGAGAATTTGGAACCTAAGTTGACTGGGGGCTGTTGTTGCCTATGACAGCAATAGCGTCCAGTCAAATTAGTTTCAAAATAGTCAACACTATGTTTAATTAAATTGTAAATGTATCAAAGACATACAAGTCGTACATTTGACGGACTTTTTTATACTCGTGATAGAGTTATAATACCTCAATATATCTGTGACGCCAGCAACAAGTGAAAAAAATGGATATGACGTCATATACTTGAGTGGCAGGTCGAACCCTCCATTAGATAAGGAACCCATTAGGTAAAATAGATGTTCGGTGGGCATCCCTTGACTGTATATTGTATCGTGGCTGCATGCTTTGTTATAAATTTAGGACTTTCACATTGCCATTGGGGAAAGTGTACTGGATGAACGAATTTGGATGCTACTGTGGAGTGGGTGAAAGATTTCAAAATAACAAAGCGGCGTTCTCACTGCATATAAGCGACTCCACTTGTACAGCTTGTAATGGCTGGACAAGTCAGAGGCGGATGATGACCTTGCCATGGTCATTAATGCTCTCGGACTGGTTCCTGCTGCACTAACTAACATGTTTCTGATTTTGTTTCGGAAACATGTTAAATTATTTCCGACCCGAACATTACATGGGTCCAACCACTGGTTTCATACCAAACGATTCTCCAGTAGGTAAGATTAACGACTGTACGTGCTCCAGCAAGCGTATTACGAGGTCTGACAGTTGCATCTGGTGAATAGTCTCCTATATCGTATCCCACCACCCCGAGGGGAAGTATCAGGCAGGTAATGAGAAATTCGCCTCAGATCGTCACACCGCGACATCACTCACATGTAATTCTACTTAGTCCCCGCTAACCGCATTGTATATGGCTACAGTATATGGGTATAACCGAAATATTGTATTGCTTATACATTTCTGTTAAATTGGTAATACAGTATTATATTATATTATATATTAGCAATTTCCCCTTTGCTCCATCAATATACATGTAGATGTTGATGGGATAGAATCTTCAGATTTAATAGCTATCTTATACATGCTATATTTTTATTCCAAACTGGATCTTTATATAACTGCCTGCCTGCTGAATTGTTGCAGACTACGTCTTCCATTGGACTTATTTCCGGATATTCTGAATATTTTGAAAACAATTTTACTGAAAGTTGTTGGCGACTTCTTAACCACCAACAACTTTTAGTCACATTGTTTTCAAAATATTCAGCATGTCCAGAGTTATTGCCCATTGGAAGTATTGCCATGTCTTTTTGTATAATCTCACCTCTAGGGAACACGTTGACGGTAAATCTACAAGATTTCTATCGGCGCCCTCGATAGGTCCAGGTGCAGTAATGGCCGACATTACGCTAGAGCCGTGGGTACCTGCAATAAATAAAGTTTAGCAATGAATTAATAAACATTATTATATAACCGATATGTTACCCGCACGGTTATCTTAAATTGCGTGCCCGGATATTTACTAACAGTGAGCAGTTGGGAAGTTAGGATGCCTAAGTATATCTTACACCGGTGATAATACCGCGAAACATATGGCGCGGTATTCAGTAAAAAAATTTGATCAATGCTTAAGCGAAAATAGAACTTAGCATAAACATAAGCGAAATTCGATTTACGCTTAAGCGTAATTATTAATGCTGAACTTCGCTTAATTATGAACTCTTAAGTGAACGCTTAAGCGTTAATCATAATTTTTGCCCTAATATCGCGCCATGGGAACATAGTTATATCTTCGACCGTGCGCAGGAATTTACATGAATTTACCGTCGTTGCGTAACCTTATCTATGATTGGCAAACCTGGAACAAGACAGGCATCGCCACTAAGAATGGCATTACTGTTAAAACAAATTCCGTTAATAATATAAATTGCAATTAAAAAATCCCGAAGACATGCATTAAAATAGAAAATTACTGTAATTTCGTAATGACGAAATAGAATTCTAATTTTGGCATATTGGTAATAACTGTGACCGCCTCAAGCTGATATTTGCGGCAATGTTCCAAATACAATGTGCAGTACGGATAAAGAATAACTTCACATGTATTCAACGCAAAATAAAACGTACTATTGAATATGGTGAACATAATTATACTTGGCCAGCAATGTCTTTCAATCTAATTTTGTTCAAAATGTTCAACATAACATTTCTTACTAATTAGCGTCTTTCTGTTTTTGGTTGAACACATTCCAACTTATGTCCAAGATGTACTATAATATCAAATACAGAATTTTAAAAGTAAAGCGGCATATATGAAGCAGTTGTCAGCCACGTGTTGCGCCCCGGACTTATATAGTCTCCTTACTTTAAAAAAGTATTACGAATTATTTGCAGAATTAATCTTGTGTGACTTGTTCTAAAAGTATGGCTGTCACCAGTCTGAGTCTCAATGACGTCCACAATCGGAAGTTATCTAGACGAAAGCTCGACATGTGTGTCTGTAGACTACGTTGTTCATGTATATGTTGAGTCAAACCATCGAGTGATGGTTAGTTATTTACGGATTAACTGAGCCAATCGTTATATTTGCGAAATTTAAAATTGTCACCAATAACATACTACCTGTACACCTATCCTACTTATACGACGAATGCCGTGTTCCAATAAACTGAGAATCCCCCAACGTTGGCTCTATACCTGCATGTGTGCATTTATAATAAATATGCTGCCTGACTTAATCTGCAACAAGCAGAGATCTATGCAAGACAATATCGCGCGATCAATTCCCAGTTATGCCCCATCCAACTAAGGTCCGCCAGCATTTTACGTGTGCTGCAATCGATCTGAAACATTTGCACCTTAAGTCACAGAATCAATCCAAATCTCAAGGTAAGCTGTGGAACTACGTTGACTGGGGGTTGTTGCTTCCTATGTTAGCCACTGCGCCCAGTCAAATCAGTTTCAAAATATTCAAAATAATATTTATTGCATTCATCAAAGACATACAATTCATACACTTTAGTGACGGACATTTCGATTTTCGTGACGGAGCCATGGGTCCGTAATTAGGATTTTGCCGTCAGCTAAGTGGTGACGTAATTAATTATGACGGCGAATACCCAAGTGACAGATTGGATCCCTCCACACTTCTCCGCGAAATACATTCATTTCAATTACCGCATTAACTAAGGCTATGGGAAAAACTAATACAACTTAATATAGAAGGGAAGATGTTTCCGTGTATACGCAACGTGTATATGAACATCAAGCCCGTGGTTAAGGTACACGGCGAACTATCCGAAACATGTATATGCGATTCCGGCGTCAGGCAGGGTGAAAAATGATCACCAATTTTATTCTCTATTTATCTAAATGATCTGGAGAGCTAACTCGAGAGCAACGCCGTGAACCCAGTCAAGCCCAACTATGCAGAAAATGATCTAGACGTATTGTTCAAAATTGTGTTACTACTATATGCTGATGACACAACCCGTATGAACGATAACCAAACTGAATTTCGAAAATGTCAAATGCCTTTTGAATTTACGCCGATAAATTGAAGCTTAAAGTAAATTTTGATAAAACTAAAATAATTATTTTGGCAGTACTAAATGTTACTATGAAAGATTAAAATTTTATATTAATGGACATGAAATAGAAATATGCGATAAATATAAGTACCTTGGCATTAATATGTCTATCAATGGTAAGTTTGCAAAAGCGTGCAAGCATATATGTGAACAATCACGCAAAGGCCTATATTCCCTACTCAAACATGCTCGCAGACTAGATTTATCCATTGACTGATAACTAAACGTGATCACCAATTAGTAGACCCGCTCCTACTACATAGCTCTGAAGTACTTGGAATTGAATGCTGCGATCAACTGAACATGGTAAAAACTGATTTTATTAGACATATTTTAAATGTTAAGCGTAGTACACAACGTATATGATGTTAGGTGAAACGGGCGAGCCACCAATATCTATACAGGTTAAACATCGTAGAATACAATTGTGGCAAATACTTCTGAGCGGAAGAGACAAAGCTGCCAACAACACTTTATAGATATATCTTCACAGATTATATACAGAATGGAATTCAATGTAGGTGGTTAATTAAGTCAAAACTATTTTAGGTGACGCTGGATATAGCCATCTCTGGACACATCAAACTGCACAAAATACAAACATGACGACAAAAAACATCAAACAAGTTCTCAAGGACCAATATATCCAAGGATGGGAACGACAAATGTCAAACTTGTGGAAAAGAAAACGTAGCACGCATTCAAAACACAGTTCAAACTAGAATAGTATCTATTCCATCTAAACGATTACCAGAGAATTACTCTTACCTATTTCCAAACAACAAGCCATCACTTACCTATCGAAACAGGGCGCTGGGACAGGATAACAAGAGAACAAAGAATTTGTAAATTATGCCAACAGATTGAAATCGGAGATGAATACCGTTACTTATTCACCTGCGATTATTTAAAAAAAGAAAGAGCAGACATCTTGCCTAAATCAAACTACGCACATCCAAACTACTATAAGTTCTGTAAGCTATTCACTAGACAGAACATATAATTGTTAGTAAAACTATCTAGATGTATCAAGGTGATTACACATCAAGTTCCTACTCGTAGGAAGACAACTAATTAAAAGGTACAGTGGCGCCAATGACAGACAACAACACCAAAGTTAAATGTTAGCGACTACGACGACAAAGAGAATGACAACAGTAGTTTGGACTAGGAACAGCAATGATAGTAAGCGACAATAACGACGAAGAGGACGAGGATGTCTAAGACTGTGACAATAGCAGCAACACCAACGATGACAATACCAACTACACAAAGCATTGACCACGCCGACTACGAAATGAATACCAACAACATGAGCAACACCAACAAGAACACCACCACCAGGAACACCAACAACACGAACAAGATCATCAATAACAGCATCTACAACAACAACAACAACAACAACAACTAAAACAACAACAATAACAACAACAATAACAACAACAGTAGCAACACCACCAACAACACCAACACCAACAACAACAACAACAACAACATCGGCAACATCAATAGCAACAACAACAACAACAACAACAACAGCAATATCGAAACATGTATATGTGTATATTGTATTCGACACGAAAAAATGTAGATATAATGTATACTAGTTACTACTCCATGTAACTACTATGTCTATATTCCCCATATACCATGAAACGTGGTCTGGGGTGTAAATAAATCATTTATTTCATTTCAGATATTTGGCTCTTTGAGATAAAATTCAATCTATCTCTATCCCACTATAATTTGAATGTAGTGTCAATATAGGAATCCAGTTTTAGCTATGCCCTGCCCATATCTAGCTAAACTGACCGATCGACCGACTGACAAACGCGCGGGCGGACAGACAGACTCACGCCGGCTTCGCTGTTTAGTCTGACTTACCAAAAACTCCATAATACACAAGAATACAATCAGCTCGTGTAACCCTTCTGGTGCTAGACGAAAAACCTGTCTTCGTGAATGTACACACATCTAGCGTATCGATTACAACACCTTGAGCATTCTCAACATCAAATGTGTCAACTGCCCCCGGTTCATATGATGCTGGAAAGAAAGGCTTTAGTGTACATTTATTTCTTAATGATCAGTCGTCGTCGTCGTCGTCGTCGTCGTCCAGGTCGTCATCATCTTCGTCTGCATTGCCGTTGTTATTGCCGTTGTAGCTGTAATTGATGTTGTTGTTGTTGTTGTTGTTGTTATTGTTGTTGTTGTTGTTTTGCTTTATAAACATAATTAGAAAATACTTATGTTATTGTAAAAAGCAATATTATTAGGTGCACCGCAGTATCTTAATAATATGATGGCGAAGAAAAAAGGGATAAACGTATGGATCTACTAGCTGGTGCATCGTTCGTGGAAGATGAGTTATTCCCTGCAGTTTTTCAGAGATGAGAGAAGCGACCGTTGTATAGCTTAAGCAGCCATGGTGGGCGACCGTTGTCGGACAAAGAGACAGATGGTACAATTCGATTCTTAATGCAAAGGAAAGGTGTTGTGAGTGAAACATTAATTTCGGAACGCTTTTACATGAGATGGTGGAGAACTACTATTTAAGTGAGTGGATTAGTCGAACCATGAAATAAAAAAATTAATGTCGGACATTATGACAGTTTTGCTTTATTCTAATTTTGTTTTAGTTCTCTATTATGCAACGGCATAGCTCATACAGCAAAGATAATGCCGCTCAACGTAACCGTCCAACGTAGGCAGAGCCATAAAGAAGCGCCAGGACGAAAATTCAGTGGAAAGAGCAAAATAGGCGGGCGCAATGGCCTTGAGCATTGCCTCTTTACAGGAACAAAGATGACTATTTATGAATTTGTCACTGGAATGATTTGCTTGGTAAGTCAGTCATTCCACTGACAAATTTCTAAAAAAATAGATTCTCTCTTCACCTGCAGACAGGCGTTCAATAAACAGATGTTGCATTTGTTCCACACACTTGAGCCCTTAATGGGCTACGCATCAGGTGTCCCTGTTCGAAATCATCCATCCGTCGAATGGGTGCAGAAGTTATGAACCGTATGAAGCTACTATTCGTCATCCACAATTATCCTGAGCACGTCTCCATGCATCGGTGGTTAGTCGTCTGGGCTTTTACATAAAATAGTATAGAATTATATTCCGATTACTCGACAATAGCGGAGTATAGTTGGACAAGCCGGGAAGAATGCTCTTCAATTGACTATGAGAGGCCGTATCTGATTAGTTAATTAAGAGAATTAAAGTGTATGCCGATGGTAGAGATCGAAATTCGAAGTGTAACATTAGGCCAGACTAGGAGTACGATTGCCGGACGGGGGGGGGGGGGAGGGGGGGGGGGGCAGGTATGTATAGAAGAAGATAATAAATCTGCCAGTCCTGGTAGATTTACATAGAATGTGTCTCATATTATTAAGAAGAAATGTGTCAATGGAACTATATGCATGATTATATTCAGCCATAGTTAATCATAAAAGCTGTTCCGAACTATTGTCGCAGTCATCGGGAGAAGAGACTGCAGTGTCGGTAAGGATAACGGAATCCAAACGTCGATAGCTATAGCAAGTCCAGGAATGCCGAAACATACGGGAGCTGGATACTAGGAATTGTTCGACAATAAGTATAAGCTATACATCATGCAATAAGGTTGTAATTTGACCGTTGGCCCCGAAATCAGCAGACATATTTGGGAGCCAAGGGTGGCGTCTAACCCACGGAGTGGTGATCTAAAAAAATATGTAGGTGTAGTCGCGGTTGAAATCCATAATGCAAATTCCGATAGCACTCATGCGTATCTCGAAAGCCACTGGCTCCAATTTAACATTAATACCAAAGCAATTCGCTATATGGTCTAGAAATTGACACAATTTTACATTGATTGGACCAAACAATATTAGCGTTGTTAGAAGTAGAAACATCAACTAGTATACGCCTACATACAAGACCAGGTAGTGTAACTTACAATCAACATAGAGATCGCTCACATACAGATTGTAAGTCAAATCACAATCATCACATTGTTCCGAGTCCACTGATGAAAAGGCGCATCCCCGTTTCTGAAATTACACCATAAATCTCGTAATCATATTAATGTTATTATATTTAAATTAGACTAACAATCGTGGATTGGCATAGGTTACGAACAGGGATTACTAAATTATTGTTAAACGCATTCTATTCCTAAGCTATAACATCGCATCCAAACACATGCTTAAATGCGAGTCGCAACTAGTCTATATCTCCATGGTGGTCGGTATGTCTGTCTAACGGTTTGTCACTCGGTCATCGGCATGTCTCTCAGATTTTTTACATTTCTGAAAAAGATGTCCAAGTCGCAAGTATAGCGTGCTGCACTTGGTATAGAAGAAGGACACATCTGTCCAATACCCGCTTCGTTGATATATTTTTCAATCGTACTATGTAAGGTCAAATGCCTATATTTTGAAAACAATGTTGCTGAAAGCTGTTTCGACATTTATAATTGGTCAATATCAGTCAAATGTTTTATATTATCTTGCAAATATGATCTGACTAGTAAGCTGTTTGAAGTAACGGTTGTGGAGGATATAAAATAAGGAAATGTATCACTGCGCATGGGGCAGTGCTCATCCTCCTACAGATTTGAAATCCACATGCTCCCAGAGGATCTCTTGTGCTTTTGGGGCTAAATGTTGGCAATGCACCTTTCCAGTTTTAGCTATGCCCCACCCACCCCTAGCAAAGCTCAACCCACACATCGTTCGTGTTGGGATCGATAAACCCCTGAAATCCCTGCCTAATATTTTCCAGAAAACTATAGAGGAAAGTTGTTAAATATTTTGAAACTCATTTGACAACGGCGCTATTAAACGTTAAGATGGACTAAATAGAGGCATTCGCGCCATAATTATTTATGGCGCTAACCTGCACGCCACTTAGTTGATTATGACGTAATATGACAATGGATGGATGAAGTGGAACGGTCCATTAGTTGACTGAAATTATTCTATTTTATCAACTTTCTATATTAAGATGTTGAAACGTGGTATACTAATTTGACCCGTTGTCTGTTGCCACGTACACAAGCAACAGCTCCACTTAAAATGAGTTTCCAAATATTCAATAGAATGTTAATTGAATTGCAACTTTATCAGAGACATACACTTCATAGAGTTTCGTGAGAGTTTTCGATTATGGTGACGGATCGACGCCATTCTGATTTGTGAAGTTATGGCCATGAGCCCGAGATAACATTGTAATGAAGTAATATTTTGGACGTGATTTATTTTGCGTGAGCATAGCTTATAACTGCATATATAAGGTACTCATCTCGATCGATGCGGAAATTGTGTTCAACACTGCACATTTAGGGGAAACTGCACTCTTTTCTTGATACCCTGATACGAGTTTCATTAGAGGGATGTCAATCCCATCTCAAATGTTGTATTGTAATGATATATTATGTTTATAGAGTCCATATCATTCATATCATGCCACATTCCATGTTCTGTATCACAATTATGTGCTTTGTAATATCGCGTAAATCTTGAACAATGTTCGGCACCATTTTGTCTCATCAAGCGATAACGTGTGATGCCATGGAAATGCCAATGCCTTGCATTCTTTAGTATGTAATACTCATTTTATTGACTATTTTGAAACTAATTTGACTGGGTGTTGTTGCTGCCTATGGCAGCAACAACTTCCAGTCAAATTGATTATAAAATATTTAACAGCGTACCTGTATGATTGCTTTTATACCACATTGCTAAACTATAGCTGGCGCCTGTCACATACCGAGGCAGACACGCTATTTTCTTTTGATTGGTTGAAAAGTAAATCATGACAGCTGGCATAGGCTGTAGAAATGTATCAACATTTAGCTAATAAACCCTGAATATCTGTCGTTGGCCGCTCATTATAAAAGCCCACTTGTCAAGGCTTGAGTATGGGTGGCGTATCCTATCACCTGATTGGTTAGCATAAGATAAGTTGAGTTTTCCTTTAATATTTGATTCATTTTGATCTAGTCACAATCGCGTGTTTAGCTAGCCAGAATTATCCAATCTGACATCACAGTCGTTAGGTCTGTATTATGTGAATATTGATTGTATAGACTTCCCAGCCTCACATTGAGATCATTGATGAGTAATAGTTGATGAGAATTTCGAGCTGAAATACATCCTAACAACCTTTACGTATATGCTCAATAATTATGTTCCTAACTCATCGGACAAATGACTATTTAAGCTGCGGTGTTGAACCCTGCGGAGGTTAGAAATTGTACTTACGTCAGATTGGCCTAATTTTCTGTATCAAATTAAATTGCTAAATTATACCCGACTATAACATTCTAGGCCTGGTATTGACAACGTTAAGTCTGCCAATATAATACTACTAATAGTAATAATAATAATAATAATAATAATAATACGTGAAGATCATGGTTCATGGTCCAGTTCAGATCATAAATAGACCAATATGTGTTTGTGCCAGGGTATTTCGTGAGCCATGTAGATTTTGATTTGATTTAAACATATTTTATTGTAACAATTGCACAATGGGATCGGGCACAAGTTCTTACAACTTAGATTTGCCCTCTCCCTACAGAATTATTATAAGCAGCCAATGATTGAGAACACTAAAACGAGGTGAGTGAGAAACAATAAATTGAGAGAGGGAGAGAGAGAGAGAGAGAGAGAGAGAGAGAGAGAGAGAGAGATGTAGGGGAGAAAAATGATGCAAACAGATTAAAAAAGAATAGGAAAGAAAAGAACAGCTCCTTCAAACACTTTCATTGTCGGATAGCAGTTAGCTATTAATATAATAGATTAAACAATACGAATAATTGAATTAACAGACCATATTCATGGATATTCCATGCCGTCGTCATTTACCCCCATTTACCCACCCCAACCCTTCCTTTCAACTCCCACCATGCTTTCACCAGGTCTTCTCTTCTCGTTTCTTACACGAAACAAAACGAAACAGAAACGAGAAATGAGACCCAGTCACCACCATCCCCGCCCACCCCACACATTCAAAATGGCTCCACTCCTGTGTATTTAGGTAAATCTGAACTTTTAACCTCCTCATAACTTGGAACGAAAAGTGTGAGGAGATTAACGGTTTAGCGAGCGTTTATTGCATCCCCATCATCCCCTCTCCTGTCGTCGTCGTCGTCGTCATCGTCGTCTGCGGCATCCCATTATCGTGGATGGCCAGAAAAGCAATAGGAGAGTAATACATTAATTGTGAGTACGGGAAGAACTACATACACAGTAACGACAGCGGAAATAAAGCATTACAGTATATAGCACATCTATGCAGTCATTTCTATCATACACATTTAACAGTAACGACAGCGGAAGCAAACATTTAAAGTATATAATATATCTATACAGTCATTTGTATCCTAACCATGTAATCATGACAAAAAAAATTACGGACTATTCCTACATCATATCAAACGTTGGGAACATATATGAGGTTAAAATCTGCCAGTAGCTTGAATATAATTTTGTTGTTTGAAGATGTATTCATTTGCCTGGACGGATAGAGATGTATTTCCTTTGCATAGCAAGTCACTCGTCAAAGGAATATATAGATGTAGTTGCTGTAATAAGTGCTGTCTTTGTATAGTGTAGTAAGGACATTTTAAAAGAAAGTGATTTGCATCTTCTACTCCTGTCTTACAAAAGCAATTAGGTGTGGGAAATAATCCTATTCTATATAAGTCACAATTTAAGTTGGAGCAGTTGTTACGTAGTCTGGTATGAAGGATAGAAAGTTTTCGAATTCCGTAGTTATATTAGTTTCTAAATTTTATTAGCTTCTTAAATTTTGAAATTTTTGATTCTGATTGTACATTGTTTTTTAGTGTGTTCCAGATTTGAATGGTACTTGGGAAAAACGATTTTTTTTTTCCAATCGTGATAGGGGCACATTGACATTGTGGCTTGCGTAAGTCGTAGCGCTCTGTTGTATTTCTGCGTGTCGGTGTAATGTCCCTCATAAAATCTGGTACCTTGTCGTCGTA
Organism: Chaetoderma sp. LZ-2023a; assembly: GCA_034401795.1. Classification (NCBI taxonomy): domain Eukaryota; kingdom Metazoa; phylum Mollusca; class Caudofoveata; order Chaetodermatida; family Chaetodermatidae; genus Chaetoderma; species Chaetoderma sp. LZ-2023a. The sequence continues at coordinate 50,287,321 of CM067366.1, read as the reverse complement.
CAGTAATTTGTGTAACGTTATGAGTTTCTGCTGCCTTCGTCTGTCTTTCAATGTCTCCCACCCCGTTTCATTATAAATGCTAGCTATGGAGGAGAATCTAGGAAGACCTGTCACAATTCGACCAATTTCAAGTTGAAATCTTTCCAATTTAATTTCATCATCAATATTACAACCGTCCCACACACTAGACGCATACTCTAATAAAGATCGAAGATAGGAAACATAAATTGTATTAAGTGTGGATCGATTTAAATAAATTTGAGTGTACTCATAGTCGAAAGTATTTTAGTAGATTTTTTTAAAATAATATCAATTTGACTTTTCCAACTAAGGTTCTGGGATAGGGTGACCCCTAGGTGCTTGTGCGTCTCTGAATATTCAAGATTCTTATTGCCAAATACGAGAGCAGGGGTGTCATTATCATTATCTGCTCGACCACTAAATAACACACATACAGTCTTTTCTGGGTTTGGCTAGGTCACGATTTAAGGACACCTCCATAACATTACTACTGTTTGAAGAGCAGCATAAAGTTGTGTCATCAGCAAAGAGGCGCGCTAGATTCTCCAAATTATCAGCAATGTAATTTACATATATATATATTCATGTAGATTCCCAATGGCTCATCAAGTTCAAGACAAAGGAGGGATCCATTTCTAGCCGCACACCGCCCAATAGATGACTCCAATTCTAGCTTTGCTCTGCCTATCTGTACCCAAGCCACGTCTACATTTTGGTCTGGTTGAGGCCGATTTATAAAGGTTCAATCTTGGCTAACCAGAATCCCATTTCAAGGTAAGCTGTTGAATATATTGAAACTAACTTGACTGGAGGGCGTTGATGTATATGGCAGCAACAGCACCCAATCAAATTAGTTTCAAAATGTTCACCAGAATGTTTAGTAAATTGTAATCTATCAAAGACATGCAATTCTTATATCTCGCGGAGTATTTCAGCTTCATGATGGAGTATTGTTTGCCAACTATTATTATTACGTCAAACTATATGTGACGTAATCGCTTATGACGGCACTACTTGAGTGACAGATTTGATTCATCCATTCTAACTACGACCCCGACCCACCCCCGACCCACCGCGTCTTATCGGTTGGAGTTATCAATCAATATACTTTCAATTCTAACATAAAAAATGTCTGTATTCTATAAGCGGAGATTGTGCGCTTTGCCTCGTCCATGTCGATTCTATTATCCATCGTATTTTACAATACAACGTTACTGATATTATGATCGTTTATTATCTTTGATTGCTGGAGATATTTGATCAACTTTTCACAAGGAAATATTCGGAATTTCGCTGACGGTATTGAACCCACCTTCCCAGTTCGACTATAAATTACCAAAACATTTATTCTGAGAAATGTCATCAGATTTAGTAGAAAATTGGCATATTATCATCACTCCGATTACTGATCATGACGGCTATTAACCCTTACTACGTTAAGGTCAACATTTTAAATTGTCAAATTAAATTAAAAGATGAATCTGTGTTAATTTTTCAAAAAATTGGTTGGAAGATGTTGCTGTCGTAGACAGCAACATTCTCCACCAAACGTGTTGAAAAATGTACACCAGTTTATTTGCTATAGGCCCAGCAAAAGATAGAATATTAACTAGCTGACTGAACTCTCACTTAGACGATATCCTAGTGGGCATTATCTCAGTTAGCTTCCTTTTTCATATCTAGAACATGTGTGCCAACAGTTGGAATACTTGTGGGGTCAAGTAGCATGAAACTGAATCCAGTGCCGGCTTAAGTTGTGGCGATGTCCTAGGCTGGAGCGGTTAATGGTTCGATTTTTACATCTTTACGTTCTGGGATGCAAGCTGATGCCTATTTGGCATACTTTTTTATATTAAATATTAGGTTAATTGGTCAAGATAATTATATTTTTTAAAAAGAAAGGCTAGACAACTAGACCTACCGATTGATTGCCAATTAAATATGTACCATCAGATGATAGAGCCAACACTACTCTATGCGTGTGAAATTATTGGGATTGAAAGGTGCAATATCTTAGAAAAGGTAAATTTAAACTTCCTTAGACATGTTCTAAATGTTAAACGCACTACCCCGAAATATATGATATATGGGGAACTTGGGGAAATACCTATAAATGTGGTCATAAAAAAACGAATGATAACCTACTGGATAAAACTGATAACATGTAAAGAAACCAAATTAGCACTTACACTGTACAGGTACGCGCTAACTTACTACCATCAAAACGGAACACAATATAGGTGGCTAAATTGCGCCAAAGCTATTTTGGATAATACAGGACACAGCTACATTTGGACAAATCAAACAGCCAACACATCCACGCAAATACAGACAACGATTACAAAACTACTAGAAGATCAATTCATACAGATATGGCACACAGATAAGGGTATATCTTGGAAGGGTAAAATCTATGATAGTTCTAAACCTAATTGGGAAATTGAAAACATCTTTTAAGACTCGGGGACAGTAGGAGGATAACATTCACACGATTCCGAACAGGCAACCATGCACTACCTCCCAATACAGAAAGGGAGGTGGGATGGAACCCCAAGAAAAGAGAGGAAATGCACCATTTGCGTAAAAGATGATATATAGGGGATGAGGTCCATTACATATTTATCTGTGGCTTTTTTAAACAAACCATACAGAAATTACTACCTCCATATTACTATATAAGACCTGACTTCTTCAAATTCCATAAGCTCTTCTCAGGTAATAATGCACAGTTGCTATCAAAAGTCTGCCGCCTTATTAGAGCGATTCCTATCTATTTCCAACGTGGATGAAACCGCCGCACAAGCACGGACCGACACACGTGGTCAGACACATAAGGATCGGATTAATTGACGAAGATGACGATGACGACGATGACGATTGCGACGACGATGACGATAATAATAATAATAATAATAATAATAATAATAATAAATAATGAATTATCAATTTACAAATTAAGCACACTTAATATATAATTTTCCCCATATGCCACTGTGCGACCTGGGAGTAATAAAGAAACTTGAAACTTGAAACCTGAAGGCCAAGAGAAGAGACATTTTGTAAAATTACCAGTAAAATTTACGAAAATAGCTATTGCCCGTTTGCGGGCCAAGACAAACATATTTTTGAAAAGTTACGACTGGAATTACTGGCTCGCTTACCGAGCCAGTGATACCGGTGGTAAATCTTCAGAAATGCACTTCTCTTGGACTGCAAATGGACATTAACAAAGGCGACTGCATTAATGTAGTGTATAACGCAGCTTACTGGGCCGATGCAGGGCAGACATCGGCCCAGCAAGCTGTGTTATCTGGATAATAATAATAATAATAATAATAATAATAATAATAATAATCTTTATTTCAAGTTCCCGAGGCCCTCACAACATAAATACACTATGTACAATAATATATAATTATATATTCTCCAGGTATGTAAAGTAATTGCACGTATAAGCACGCGCGCACGCACGCACACACTCACTCAGACACCCAGGCGGGATGGCTGGCAGACATACAGGCATGCAGGCAGGCGGCAAGCAAGCAAGCAAGCAAGCAAGCAGGCAGGCAGGCAGGCAGGCAGGCAGGCAGGCAGGCAGGCAGGCAGGCAGGCAGGCAGGCAAGCAGGCAGGCAGGCAATAGAATCCAAATATTCGCTTACTTATTTAATGTACATGTGCAGGCACAGACAAGGTCATTCCCGAGAATATGCCACTGGAACGACTGTCTCGGTTCCCGAGCCAGTCATTACAGCGGTAAATTTTCAAAAATACTCCAATTCCCGCCGGCAAATGGACATTGCCCAAGATCACTAAATTTACCGTTTTTGGCTGACCATCATGCAAGGGTTAATGTTGAATGATTGAGATGGATATTCTGGATAGCTATTTGAGATTTGCTTTTACCAAGATGTCACGTAGATTCGGATTTTTCTTAAACGCAATTACTGGACGTTTGCTTGTTAAAGGGTTGTTTCAGTTTCTCCTGTAGGTTTTGATACTCATCTTTCAAGATTTTGGAAATTACAACGTTTTTCCGATTATAGGTGAGAATGAATGGAATTTTGTCACGTTGATCAGATAAGCCTGGGTCCGAGTTTATTCCCCTTGGCCACTGTGTTTCGAGTTCTTTAATCCAAAACGATTCTCGCAGTTTTCTTTGTTTATCAGTTTCTTCTGCCGTATCTGAAAGGGGTGGATGTTCAATTGGCATAATTTCAAAGTCACGAAGGACTAAATGGTGAGGAAGATTAAAATGTTCGGAAACATGTGTGTCTTCCTCTAGCCTAATATCTGAGAGGTGTCGAGTTGCCCGCCATCTTAATGGACATTTGGTTTCGCCGACATACTGTTTTTGGCACAATTTGCATGAAATTAGATAAATAACATTTTCAGAGTCACAATCTAGATTAGACTGAAGTTGGAACTTGCTTTTGTTCTGAAAGCTCGTGAAAGTATTCTGGTTTGGGAGAAATTCATCTAACTTGCACCTTTTCTTTCCGCATTTGCGAGATTCGCCTACACCTATAATAGGACGATTGTGAGAAATTTGTGTAGGCCGACGATTTGAGGCATTATCTGGAATGGTTTCCAAGCCGTCTATTGTTTCAGATTTGATTTTGCGCAAGAATCGTGAGGAGTAACCTCGTGGTTTGAGGGCTTTGAATAGGGTAGAGCACGCTTCTTCAAAGTTTTTCCTATCACTCGAATTCCTGTGAAAACGGATTATTTGTGATTTTACTATTCCTTTAAAAGTATGCGGTGGATGGAAAGATTGTTTGTGCAATAGCTGATGCGAATCGGTTGGTTTGAAATACACTTTGTAGTCTAAGTAGCCAGTTGTTTCATACTTTAGACCTTTATATACAGTTACATCCAGGAAATCTACGGACATCTCGTCAATGGTTGCTTTTAATTTAATATTCGGATCGTGACTGTTAAGAATTTCGAAAAATTCATCAAACTCTGCCTTTGTGTGTTGCCAAATCATGAAAATGTCATCAAGGTACCTGCGATAAATTAGGGGCTGTTTTGGACACTTTTCTAACGCTTCCTCCTCCCACTCTGCTACGTAAATATTGGCAAAGCATGGGCTAAAGCGCTTGCCCATCGCGCAGCCGCAAATTTGTTGGTAAATTTCGCCATCGAATTCAAAATCATTGCCTTTCAGACTCAGCTCTAATAGAGCTATTACTTCTCTGTCTGGCCTGTTGGTGTCTGGGTAGTTCACGAATGCTCTACGGATAGAATTTATACCCTTCTCGATGTCAATGTTTGTATACATAGCATCGATGTCAAGCGTGACCAAGAATGAATTTGGAGGTATCCAGGTCTCAGAGACCTGTGATAAGAAGTCTTCTGTGTTTTTCAAGAAGCTGGGTGTCTATTTGCTATTGGCTGTAGATGGTAATCGATGTATTCACTGATTCTGTAGGATTCTGAGCCACAATCAGAGATTATAGGTCGCCCGGGCGGTGACATTGGGTCCAACCACGAATCTATGGGTTTATGAATTTTTGGCAAAAGATAGAAAGTCCGTGGTTTTGACTCAAGTTTAGCAAAGAGATACTTATGTTGCTTTTCTGTGATTTTCTTGCTATTGAGCAATTTTTTAAGAATCTCATTAAATTTGCTGCAATTATTTTGCCAAAGTGGTTTGCTTAGTGTCTGGTAAGGCTTTGGGTTACTAAGTTGGCGTTGTGCTTCACGTTTATAGTTATCTTTAAGCATTATTACAGTCGCCGACCCTTTATCCGCAGGTTTGATGACAATTTCGCTGTTTTTAGACAATTCAATTAAGGCCTGGCGTTCCTCATAGGGTAAATTTGGTTGATCATTAGGGAATGTAGAATTTTTAACACGTTCTGAAAAGAGTTCTATGCTTTCACCGATCGCTGGGTCCAGGATGTTTACGTTTCGTGGCCAGCTAGTTTTTTCAATGAATGGTGGAATGTTACTATTAGAGTTACGAAAGAAGTCTGCTAACTTAATACGGTGACTAAATTCAGATGTTTCCATACAGCCATTATCTAAAAGAGCATCCAAACCTGTTTTAGGTTTTGGTGTTGGGACAAATGTAAGACCAAAATTGAGCAGTGACTGCTCTGCTTCACCTAATGGGGAGCCAGTTAGATTGACAATATTACTGCCCGGTCCTGTTTCCGGGCGGATGTTACCCTGGCCCTTGTCTAGTTTAAATTTAGGAATTTAAGCCAGGCAGAATACATCGAGTTAGCTGTCTTCTCAGTCCAATGAATGTTATCCTTAACAACATTAAATTCGGAGAGTCTAAGTGCAGGAATGACAGTCACAGATTTTGATGATTCAGCCGTCGAATTGCTGGACTGAATCGCCAGCTTCTGCTGAGCTATCAACCGACTTGAACAGTTAAGTTTTGCGAAGTAAATCGCAGTCTTTGGGAATTTGGACTTAATCGCACTGAGAAGCAGCTTTAATCTCTGTTTTGAACTAGAGATGGGTTCATTCATATCATTAATGCAAATGTTAATCACTATTTTCTCTGGTTTAAATGAGCCAGTGTACTTTTGAATTAGTCCTCTAGCATGACACAATTTAGCTCCTGGGTAGCAGGCAACTTGCGTTTCAGGGTGGGGCTCAACATTAATGCGTCTCAGGTTCGAAGCTCCAAAGATGAGTACTTTGTTCGAGAGAACAGGTAGTCGCCAGTCAATTTTGTTTTCGATTTCATGACGAAATTTCCAAAAAATGTTTCTCTCCAACATGGTGGGTTGTTTGGGTCTATTTGCACATTTAATAGGACGCACCTCCAGTGCATTACTTGGACCTGGAGTTGGAGAGAAGCTGGGCTGTGGCAGTTTCCCTGTTGTGGATGGGGTCTTGAGACCCGATGGTTGACTGCTCCGGGGAGATTTCTGAGAAGCGCCAGTCCGTGGACCAGATTTGCTACCATTAACCCTTTCCCTCTGTGGCAAGGGCGGATATTCGTTTGGGTCATTTAGATTGCCTAGTGGATAGTCAGGTAGTGGGATTAATGATGCTTCAAATAGCATACCTCTAGGGCCAGAATCTAATGGTAGCAATGGAGAGATTTTATTGTCTACTCGTTTTGTGACTGGCGGCGAAGTTTCAGGTGATCTGAGGCGTTTTTTCATTTGTGATTGTGGGGCCACAGTTGGTATCATGACCAGAGGTGTGGCTTGTGCGAGATTTTGAATTGGTTGCTGAGATGGATCTATCGGTCGCACAAAATCGTAAAAAGAACTAATCGCATTAATGTCGAGCTTTCTATTATATTTGTTTTTTGCCCAGCGTATAGCATTGGATTTAGCACGACCTAGGTCTAAATGTGGCATTGCCTGTGTGAAGACTACTTCAGATCTAATACTACCAAGTTGTTCATTATAGTGATTTAACATGGCCTTAATGGTAGATTTTGCCCGCTCAAAATTCGCATTCCAGATGGCAAAGTAGATGTCATCATTTGGCATAGCTGGCTTACAAAACCCATTCAGCTCTTCCACCTTCCTGCTAAGCCCATCAGGGAGGGTTTCGGCATCTAAATGCCTACGTAGCGTAGCGATATGGTGGAAGCACTGAATTATTTGGTAATACAGCTTTACCAGGCGCGCATGCGCAGATGAACCCCCTTTACCATCTCCATTCTTCCTACGACCATTCTTCCTCGCAATAGCCATTCAGACAGACAATCGTTCAATCTAACTAGCAATCAGACAGGCAGTTGAGCAGGTAAGACCGATTCGATCAGGCAAACTCAAATTCAAGCACACAAATTCATTCACATCAACTACAAATTGAACCAATATATTACTTACACCTGAAAGACAAATTATAGAATTAACATGTAATATGCAAGGGTTAACAATACAACAATACAACAATACCATACGCAATATTATAAGTTACTCACAGTAATTATGGACACCGTCAATTGGCTAAATGCATTTCGCAGGGATGCGCTTCATCAGTAGCCTGTCAGTCCTTCAGTATAGACAGCTTTATATACCTTTACTGAATTACTCAATCTCCTTTGAAAAACTACTCTATGGTTTAATTTGAACAATTGAACTTTGTGCAAGGTTTGAGTTTCCTTTGATCCGGGTTTATCACAAACATCATTAATAAAGCCGATGATTAGTGGACTGGTTTCACTCCACACAGATTAGTGAAATTTTACTCTTCCGAATTGGAGTGATAAGTGAGTAGTGTTTCCTTCACGAGATCATGAACCGATCATTCAAAGGTGTTATATGCTTTTGTTGGGACACTCAAGTTTGCCTTTTGATGCCTTTTGATCATTTGATGCCGAAAAAACGAATCAAGTTTGGAGGACATATTTTGCCATTTGATAGAATTTTGTTCACCACACCCGAAAGGCCACTGCAGTGTTTATAATTAAACTTTGTTCATACATGTAGAAGGAAAGTAGCTCCCTTAATTGTATGTGAGTGAGTGGCTGGGCGGACACACAGACACACAGACAGCCAGATGGCTGACAAGGCAGAAGGACGGATCCATCCATCCATCCATCCATCTATCCATACATCCATCCATCCAGACATCTAACCATCCATCCATCCATCCCACGCCCCCATCCATCCATCCATGGACGGATGGGGAGGCGGGCAGGATGGGGAGGTGGGATGGGGACGTGCATAAAGGAAGGATAGAGCTTAGTCGGAGAGAGGGAGGAAGGATCCATCCATCCATCCATCCATCCATCCATCCATCCATCCATCCCCCACCCACCCACCCACCCAGCGATCCGTCCATCCACCCAGCCACCCACCCATCCATCCATCCATCCATCCATTCATTCATCCATCCACCCACCCATCGATCTCCACACACCAATCCAACCACCCGTCCATCCATCCATCCATTCATCCATCCACCCACCCATCGATCTCCACACATCAATCCAACCACCCATCCATCCATCCAACCACCCATCCATCCATCCATCCATCCACCCACCCACCCATCCATCCAACCCATGCCCCCATCCATCCATCCATGGAAGGATGGGGAGACGGGATCGGGACGTGCATCTAAGAAGGATAGAGTTTAGTCGGAGAGAGGGAGGAAGAATCCATACATCCATACATCCATCCATCCCACACATCCATGCCACTCAACCATCCATCCCACACACCCATCCATGGAAGGAAGTGGATTGGGGATGATGGAAGGGCAGGATCTATCCATCCATCCCACCATCCACCCACCCATGCATCAATCCATCCATGCATTACTCCATCCATCCATAGAAGGGAGGGAAGGAGGGATGGGAAGGATCCACCCATCCATCCATCCAGCTGGGGAGATGGGATGAGGGATGGCAAGGAAGAATAGAGTGGGCATGTCTGGATAGAGGGGGAGGACCGTCCATCCATCCATCTGTCCACCCACACACCCACCCACACGCACACACGCTCTCACACACATACCCACACGTACACGCGCACGCATGCACGTACCCACATGTACACATGCATACATGTACGCACGCACGCACGCACACACATGTACACACGTACGCACATGTACACACGCACGCACGCACGTACGCACGCACGCACACACCATTCACATTACCCCCCGCCCCCCCCCCGCCATGGATGGATGAGAGGCCGGATGATGGACGGGTAGAAGAGAAGGATAGAGCGGGGATCGGCTGGAGAAGGTGCAGGGGTGGGAGTTCGAGATGGACAGACGGGCAGAGGAAAGGCAGAATAGCGGGATGGATGGGCAAATGGACCGACGGACAAGTGGACCATGTGACAGCCAGACTAGTGAATGCATGGGTGGATTGACAGGAGCTGATGGATGGTTAGGCGGGCAGACCAGTGAATGAGTGGAGAAGCAGGAGAGTGAATCCGGGAATGATTGTAGAATTTGGTATATCAGTCTCTCCACTGAAAGACTCACAGACTGCCTGACGGTGTCGACGGATATATAAGTTATGTTTTTACAAGGCAATAAAATAACAGAACTGGCACTCGCAAGTATGTAGTCAATATTGTCAAAGCACTGGCTCAGAATCTTCAATAATTGAAAAAATTCAAAAATTTAAGATATTTTGGTTTATCTTACTGCCTGAGATTTGTCATTTTGTTTGAGGAAAGCCATATGGCATTAATGTTAACCCTTTACTGGTTCAATTTGTTCAGTAAAATCCAAATATTCACTTACTTATTTAATGTACATTTGCAGGCACAGACAAGGTCATTCCCGAGAATATGCCACTGTAACGACTGTCTCGGTTCCCGAGCCAGTCATTACAGCGTAAATTTTCAAAAATACTCCAATCCCCGCCGGCCAATGGGCATTGCCCAAGATCACTAAATTGACCGTTTTTGGCTGACCATCATGCAAGGGTTAATGTTGAATGATTGAGATGGATATTCTGGATAGCTATTTGAGTTTTGCTTTTACCAAGATGTCACGTAGATTCGGATTTTTCTTAAACGCAATTACTGGACGCTTGTTAAAGGGTTGTTTCAGTTTCTCCTGTAGGTTTTGAAACTCATCTTTCAAGATTTTGGAAATTTCAACGTTTTTCCGATTATAGGTCAGAATGAATGGAATTTTGTCACGTTGATCAGATAAGCCTGGGTCCGAGTTTATTCCCCTTGAGGCATTATCTGAAATGGTTTCCAAGCCGTCTAATGTTTCAGATTTGATTTTGCGCAAGAATCGTGGGGAGTAACCCCGTGGTGTGAGGGCTTTGAATAGGGTAGAGAACGCTTCTTCAAAGTTTTTCCTATCACTCGAATTCCTGTGAAAACGGATTATTTGTGATTTTACTATTCCTTTAAAAGTATGCGGTGGATGGAAAGATTTGTTGTGCAATAGCTGATGCGAATCGGTTGGTTTGAAATACACTTTGTAGTCTAAGTACCCAGTTGTTTCATACTTTAGACCTTTATATACAGTTATATCCAGGAAATCTACGGACATCTTGTCAATGGTTGCTTTTACTTTAATATTCGGATCGTGATTGTTCAGAATTTCGAAAAATTCATCAAACTCTGCCTTTGTGTGTTGCCAAATCATGAACATGTCATCAAGGTACCTGCGATAAATGAGGGGCTGTTTTGGACACTTTTCTAACGCTTCCTCCTCCCACTCTGCTACGTAAATATTGGCAA
>CM067366.1:50186149-50271149 GCA_034401795.1 Chaetoderma sp. LZ-2023a | reverse complement strand
ATAAACAGCGAGTTACCTCCCTTATCACCAAATTCGAGCCAAAATTTATTTTATGGTGTATTATTAATAGCTTTGATTCCTAAAGTAGGCGGCAGCTGGTAGTCTAGCTATGCCAGTGGCAATGCAGTCGTGGGAAATAGAGGGAGTGTATGCATGTATACCTATACAGGCCCGTTACTAGGCAACCTCTGTCGAAATTTTTCGTGAGTTGGAATTGATTTGAAACTTTGGTTTAAACAAAAGTTTATTTTTGTGAGAGCACAGTCAGATATTTCTTATTAACGTGTGCCCAACATTCAAACAAATGCAATTCATTTTTACAAATCAAGAGGTGGTTAACATAATAGGAAAACAATAATTGTGTACATCATTTTTTTTAAATGATGACGATGATGATGCTGATGATGATGCTGATGATGATGCTGATGATGACGATGATGATGATGATGGCATTGCGGACTTAGGCTACATAATTAACCCCTATTGTGTCAGCTTAACACTTTAAAGGCCACGCCTGCCATGACGGCCACTGTAGTGGTCTTGACGTACGTTCATGTTGCAGGCCAAGAGAAGACCACCCTTGAAAATCCACCATCGTAATGAACTTCTTTGTATATCCGAGCCAGTCATTCCAGTGGCGTCTTAAAAATATGCATTTCCTAGCCTACAAATGGACACTGACTAAGAATAAAAGCTTGGATTTTCTTGACAATCAAACTGTATAATCGTCACGCCAGCTAAAACGACCTCTTCATAAAGCTATTTTTTAGTAAATTCCAGTGGTATGCTTACAAAAAGAGTCTTCTCTTGACCAAGAAATGAGCAGAAATTTAAATTTTCTAAAATAATCTTGACCATTAAAGGTTTAAATGGCTAACTTTGTGATTTGAGGCGCTGTTGATACATGGGCGTTAAGGGCTATCCAGTATAGCTGATATCTACTTCCGCATTGGAATTCTCATTGGCATAGAGCAATTCTTTCGACGTAAGGTTATTTGAAACTTTGAAACACGCATTTACAGAATCTAAATTCCAAGGTAGGCCTAATTATAATGTGCAGGCAAGCTGTTGAATATTTTAAAAACTAATTTGACGTGGAGCTGTTGGTAGCAGCAGTTCCCAGTTAAATTAATTTCAAAATATTCAACATAATGTTTAGTAAAATTGTAGACTCACCAAAGACATACAATTCGGACACTTTCGTAACGGATGTGCTTTCCAGTTTCGTGACGCACATGCACCATTTTTATTATGTCCTTTGCTAACGAGAGTAAAATGGTCATTATGACGCGAGACACATGGGTGTCATATCGGATCCCGCCATTGTTGTCAGGTATTTGTGAATGAATGTTTTTAAACAGATGAAGAATATCGCAATGCGCGGCCATTTTAAACGGTTATATCCAGTACAGCAATAATCTTTCGGTTTTGCTATGCGTGATATCAATATACGTTATCATCAACGGTTTATTAGGCCTATAATCAATTTTAAGAGTAAAATGAGTTAGAGAACTGGGTTAGGGAACCACAGGTGAACAACGAATGGATAAACACATTATGTCGACATGTTTTTATCCGGATGATAGGCATTGAACAATTCTAGCTATGGCACGCCAATCTATAGCTGTCGAGAGCGATTTATATACTAATTTTTTTAAGCGTGTTCTCACTAGAGTTAATCGGGAATAACGCCATACTTCAGTATGGTGTTATTCCTAATTAATTCTCTAATGAGAACACGGCCTTAGAATCCTGAGTTCCCAAAATCCCAATTTCATGGTAACTACGCTACAGATAACCAGTTGAATATTTTGAAACTAATTTGAATGGGGGCTGTTGCTGCCAAAGACACACAATTCGTCCAACCGACAAACTATTTTAGGTTGCATTTTAACTATATAATTTTTTATTTTGTAATGGTCATCTTTAAAGCTGCCGAGATCAAGGTATAATGGACGACGTATTTACATTAGCACGCTTACATATCTGAATTTTCTTAAACGATTGCCTAAACGAATCCAAAATCGTATGCGATTGACGGACCTTAAGCGCATATATGGAATCGGGAAAAGCGTATGGCCGATGCGTTAATGGATTGCGTATGCGGATTGGGATTGCGGACACATTACGTCCTAGGCCGCATTCTCACTAGACAGTTAATCAGGAGATATATATCTCGCGTGTGTATTGCCCCAAGGTAACTGTGATCTCAAAGACAAAATATCAGATAAATGATAGTCTATAAGTTATTACTTACATAAGCGGCCTCGCCGGCGCTAGGTTGATTTTTGAAGGTTATTTTAAACTCGGTCGTTGGCTTGCATACGAACTCGCATGGCAAATCTTCCAGCATTGCCATAATTAAAGCAATAACATTGAATACAAGAAACCAAAACATGATGCTGTCAGATTGGACTTATCAATGTGTGAAAATCTGAAATCAGAGATAAATATGTCAATTGATTGGTGTGATCTGTCACTCGGGTATATGAAGTCATAATAAATTACGTCACATGCCCGCAGAAGTCAGAAACAAGATACTTAAAGAATGACGTATCTAGGTCCTCAATGAACATTGAATAATCTGTCAAGCCTTTGAATTGTATGTCTCTACTAATTAAATAAACATTATATTGGGTATTTTGAAACTAATTTAACTGGAAGTTGTTGCTTTTATGCGCAGCATCAGTGCCCAGTCAAATTTAGTTCAAATAGTTAACAGGTTACCAGTATATTTGCCTTGGACTTGGGCGTGTGAGACTTCATTACTCAAAGAAAATGTATCGAGTACAACACGCGCAATGCATTAACTGAGCTGAGCTAGAAATTGGCGGGGCATAGCTGGAAATATATCCCTTTTATTACAGCGTCATCACCAAAGGGATCCATTTCGAGCTATGCCCAACATTTTCTGCATAACAGCCGCCCACATGCGACCAGTGTTGAAACCGATTTGAAACTTTGAAACGTAAATACCCAGCATCTAAATTTCAAGCTAACATTACTGGTCGCATGTGGAATATTTAGAAACTAGATGTTGATACCAATGACAGCAAAAGTTCCGTGTCAAATGACACTCAGATACACAAGAGAATGTTTCAAAAATATTTAATTCAGCAAAATACGCACAATGCATACACTTTCGTGACGCATCTTTCGTCTTCGTAACGTCGTTTTGATTGTAACGTCAACTAACAAGTGATATATTTTAAATAACTTAGTTGTATCAATGCCGCGTGATTACATGTATCTTATTTAGTAAGAAACATTTGGAATGTATGAGCAGGGATGTCTTAAGCCGTATGGAGAACAAAAAGAAGCCCTTATCCGCATGACGTGTCAGAAATATCGTTTTAGGCCTACGCGAGGCAATCCTTTAAACCTTTTACACCCAAATGTGTTCAAGAAAATTTCCAATTTCTCTTAGAAAATATACATTTGCAGACCAAGAGAAGACTGCTTTTGGAAATCTACCACTGGAATGATTGGCTCGGTTATCGAGCCAGTTATTTCAGTGGTACATTTTCAAAAAATAGTCTTCTCTTGCTCTACAAATGGATATTCCTCAAAACCACTGAAAAAGCCGTTTTTGGCTGATATGAGGATTGAAGTGGTAAGATGGTTAGTCAGGTGACCATCTATAGTAACCGTATCAACTCTGAGGTGGGTGAGTTACTTTCAAACAGTCAAAAGTTGCGTGGTAGTTTTAGGCTCTCGTGTAGCATTACTACCCCAATTCACCTTTCCAGGGTATCCATCTATCATCTGACCTCGTATGACGACATAATCAGCCCAGCGCGTGTATGATGACGTCATAATTAATTGGTTTCAAAATATTCAACAGCTTAAACGTGTAGTTTTTTTTGGAAATTGATAGTCAGGGTGTTCAGCGATCGATCGATCCCAACACGAGCGAGGTGTGGGTGGAGCTGAGCTAGAGATGGGCGGGGCATAGCTAAAACCGGAAAGGTCCATTGATGATTCCACTTTTAGCTATGCCCCGCCCATCCATAGCTAAGCTCCTCACACGCGTTGTCTGTGTTGGGATCGATCGAACCCTGAACTCCCTGAATCTCAATTACCAGAATACAATACAGGTACACCGATAAATATTTTGAAACTAATTTGACTGGGTGCTGTTGCTGCCTATGGCAGCAACAGCGCCCCGTCAAATTAGTCTCAAAATAATCAGCATAATTGTTATTAAATCCTAAAGACATACAATTCGTACACACGATGGACTTTTAAAAGTTCATGACCTACTTAGCTAGCCCATTCATAACGCATTTTGATTTTAACGTAATGCATTATGGCGTCAATCACCTCAGTGACAAATTGGAGTCAGCCATTACCAGGAGAGATGTGACAATTTGAAATTAGTTGCTATGCGATGAATAGAATGAAAAGCCCTCTTCAATTGTGTATCAAATTTGTCACAATCGTTTAGTAAGATCTTATTTGGATCCACACTCAATCTCGTTCCAACTGCGAACGTACTAAAACGTATGCGATAGATTTTATTCGAAATGGGAACACGTTTAATATACTCGATATAGTCTATCTGTAGCTCGAGTCGCTAGCTAAACGGAAAATGAAAGTTTACCGCATGTTCAAAATATTCAACAGTACCGTGTTTATTTTGTTTCGAAACCAGTTTATGATATTTCTCAGCTGATGTATGGCGTTATTCCTAATTAACTCTCTAGTAAGAACACCGCCATAATCTCCAAGAATGTCGGTTTCATGGAACTCACACATAAATTAATATTTTGAAAAGGATGTGGGCTCGTTGCGCAGGGAAAAAATTAGAGATGTAGTTTTCGAGGCATTAAACTCGACGAGCCACATGTTTGCCCAATGCGTCATGGTCAGTAGATCGTAATCGAGTGTGGCAGTGTGTTCTTTTAGATCGTCTGACATTACATATAGGCACGTGTCATCAGCAAAAAGTCTAATATTGTGAATTATATTGCTGGGCATGGCATTAATAAAAACTAAGAATAACAAAGGACCAAGCACAGAGCCTTGTGGCACTCCAGCATGTAAACGATGTAGGGTGGACTCATTGTCGTGTATAACTACTCGCTGGTATCGGTTTCCAAGATAATTTTCGAACCATGTAAGTAGATTTCCACAGATACCAAAATTCCTAAGCTTCTGTAGGAAGCCGCGATGCCATACTCGATCAAAGGCTTTAGATATATCGAAGAATGGAAAGATTATTTCCTTTTGATCGTCAAGGGCTTGAGTAATATCTGTGTAGATATCAAGGAGTTGGTTTACTGTAGAATGTGATGGAAGAAAGCCAGACTGATATAGAGTGATATCATGTCTAATATAGTTATAGATATGTTTAAAAACGGTTCTCTCCATAACTTTACTAGGACAACTCAACAGTGATATTGGTCGATAATTTGAACATAAGCTCTTGTCTCCTTTCTTGAATATAGGAGTTACATTAGCGATTTTCCAAGAAGTGGGGAACTGCGCACTAGAAAGTGAGTAATTAAAGAACTGCGCTAGTATTGGGACCAATACTTGTTGGCTCTCGAATAAGAGTTCCGGACTTAATTTATCCGGGCCAACAGCTTTAGACGTGTCCAGATTGGACAGTACATCGGAGATGTCAGTGTTTGATATTGTAATTGAGTGGAGAGTATTGTCCGTATACATAGATAGAGGCGGTAAGTTGGCATTAGCATCGTCAATATTGGCGATGCTAGAGAAGTACCGGTTAAGGAGGAACGTCTTGCATATTTTCCACCACTCTTTAGAACCTGTGCGTCCATGCCTTATTTTTTCAGCTAATTTATTCCTGAAGTGTTCTTTCGCTGTTCGGACTAATGTACTGATGAGGTTTCTCTGTTTTTTAAAGTTGGCCACGTCTTGCTCTCTGTTAGTTTTTCTTGATTTTTTGAACAATTTTTCCCTGACTCTCATTTCGTGCTTTATTTTGCTGGACATCCAGGCTTTATCGTTTGGGTTTATAGTTATAGTTTTATTTGGGATACTAATACTAGCAGCGGCGATAATGTTTGTAGTGATTGTCTGACACCAAATGTAGACGCCATTAACATCGGAGATGTTGTTCCAGGGTGCGTTAGTTAAGTGATCCCTAAATAAATCTCAATCAACTTCAAGGATTCTGAAATTCTACGCACCTCGGCATTACCTTTAATAGCAAAGGGAATTTGCTTAACCATGTGAGTAATCTCATAGCAAACGCTCAACACAAACTCTCCTTACTTAAAGGTCTAAAATATATTCTAGACCGTAAATGTCTAGATATCATGTACAAAACATTTATTAGACCATCGTTAGAATATGCAGATGTTGTGTGGGATAATATTCCACAATATCTTGTAATTCGGTTAGAGGATATCCAAAAAGATGCTCTCAGAACGGTATGTGGAATGACACGTGGTGCGAGCACTGAAGACCTGTACTTAGAAACAGGCATCGAAACCTTGTCAAGCAGACGTGAATTTCATAGATTATCTATGCAATTTAAAATTATTAACGGGATGACCTGTGAGGTTTTGGTCAATCATCTTCCCACACTATCCCAAGCACGAAATCCTTACAATATCCGTCATCCAAATTTCTTCACTCCATTCCGCTGCCGTACTGAGCTCTTCTATGGATCCTTTTTCCCAGCAACGCTCCGCGCCTGGAATATCCTTCCTATGCCGGTGAGAGATTCTGTCACTCTTCTAGAATTTAAAAGCAAACTCAAGGCTATGTCACCCATACGACAACCCCCTGACTGGTATTACGTAGGCCCGAGGTTTGCCAAAATAATGCCATGCAGGCTCCGAAATGGTTGTAGTTCTTTAAACCGACATCTATTTGACAACCTTCTGTCGGAATCTGCCAGTTGTTCTTGTGGGCACAATGATGAATCTACAAACCACTACCTCTTACATTGTGCCCTTTTTACCGAGCAAAGAGTCGTTTTCCAAAATCAGCTTGCCTTGAACGATATTTCTCTTGCTAATCTTACGGTCAACCAGCTTCTATACCGGACTTGCACTGCCAACTTGGAAATGAATAAACTGATCTGTAATACGGTATGTCAATACATAATTAACACCAACCGCTTTCAGTAGCTTCCCGTTCGCGAACTTATAGTTTAAAGGGTAAATGGACAGCAGCCCAACACGTACAGGTCGGGGCGAAGGCAGCACCTAGAGCTCACCTCTGCTATTCTTCCATTTGATCTTATTCCTCGCTCTCTCTATCTCTCACCCTCTCTCCCCCTTTCCTCCTCTCTCTCTATCTCGGTCTTTCTTCCTACTCTCCCCCACCTCACACTCAACATCCACACACTTATGCACACCAATAGACTACAATTAATTAAACTATTATGATTTGCCGCCATTTTGTTGTAAAAAAGTTTTGAATAATCTGTATGTGTATGGGAGACACGGGCATAAGACTCTAAGTCTTATCGTGCTTCCATCTGAACAAAATAAATCACGTTTAAACCAAATTAATATTTTGAAAATAAATTGAAAGGATTTCGCTGCTCCCTAAATTATTTTCAGAATTGTCAACTGAGCATTTTAGCACTTACCTAGTCTCACCAGAGGATTCTATTTCTAGCTATGTTGCTCCCACACGTCTTATGCGTGTTGGAATCGATTTCTATACGTTGAGATCTTAATTAACAGAAGCCCACTTTCACTGTAACTATACAGGTGAACTGTTGGATATTTTAAAACTATTTTTCACCGGATGCAGCTGCTACCCATGGCAGCATTGTAGCAACAGCTTCCAGTCAAATTGGTTTAAAAATATAATGTAATTGTAAATCCATCAAAGACATTTAATTAGTAAACTTGACGATCATTTCCAGCCGCATGACATAGAATTCTACGTCACTATGATTGTGGCGTCAGCTAACTAATGGTGTAATTGCTTCCGACGTCATATAATTTGAGTGCCAGTTTGGATCCCGAAATTTCGAGTCAATTTGATTCACTCTTGTAGACCTACGATTTTCTAATATTGTCAAATGGTTTCCTGGACACAAATGTAGGGCTAACTGCACTCTATGGTTCATTATTTCACTGCGTTAATACTCCGACGATTGACGTAATAATATATCTGATTGTGACGTCGTTTGAATCAAAGTAAGTGGGATAATTAGTCATTTTAATTGATGGATCGAATCCGTGAAATAAACATTAATGGAAATTTGAATATCAAATGGCGTAATTACCTTTATCAGCTGAGCTCTACGCAATACAGAGTCTTCTTCACTGGAGTACAGGAGTATCAATGCTTGAAAGAGCTGCTGCTTTGGTGGACTATTTCCATTAGTGCTGTAACATGATTGGCGGTGTACGGTCCAGGCAAAATTATAATGCATTCTCATTTGCCGAGCTAAGTGTAAGAGCAATGAATAATTAAATACATCTACGTTGATGGAACCCCGAGTAAATCCTAATACCCGTCTATGCGATTTAAATATTCAGATTGGCAGAAAGTGTCATAAAGGAGCTATTTCCATCTATAGACAACCCTCGATATGGCGTTAAGGGAATTTCGAAGAATAGGAGGTCCAGATCGATACCATTAACCCTTTAACACTCATATCAGCCAAAGCCGTCCTCTGCTGCACTCTTGAGAAATGCCCATTTGCAGACCAAGAGAAGACTATTTTTTGACAATTTACCACTGGAATAACTGGCTCCATAACCGAGCCAGTCATTCCAGTGGTAAATTTTCAAAAATCGTCATCTCATGGTCTGCGAATGGGCATTTTCTATGGAAAAAAAAGTCGAAATTTTCTGTGACAAATTAAGAGGTTAAAGGGTTAAATAACCTGTAATATACATAGAAGATCTTAGTCGAGTTGACATTTCGTATCAAATACACGACACGATTTTAAAAAGATTTCAATGCAGAATTCCAGTTTATCTATCACTCATATGACATCATAATCAACTGCATGACTTGTAGGATGACGTCATAATCAATTACCTAATGAAAGGTGTAGCTAAGTTCATCACGAACGCGTAATTGATGCCGGCCTAAGCGTTGTTTTACGAATTGTATGTGTTTACTATTTAATAAACCTGCTGATGAATATTTTGTAACTGATGTGACTTAGCATAGGCAGCAACAGCACCTTGTCAAATTACTTTCAAAATATTCAACAAACTACCTGTATTATTTTCTGGAAATTGATAGTCGGGAAGTTCAGGGATCGATCTATCCCAACACTGTCAACGCGTGGTTGTAGTTTAGCTAGAGATGGAGGGCATAACTAAAACTGGATTCTCCATTGGAACGAGCTTTAGTGGTGTTCATATACGATATCACTAAGCGACTGTGCAATTCACCATTCCAGTTTATCCATCTATCATGTGACGTCTTAATGAACTATGTGACGTGTATGCTGATGTCATACTCATGACGTCATGGATGATTCGAAATAGTTCGTCGTTAGCCCTTAATATTCCGACACGTTGTCCGAATTGTATGTCTTTGTTATTTACTGAACATGCTGCCATAGTTAGCAACACGCCAAATCGAATTAGTTTCAAAATATTCAACAGTTTACATGCGTAGTCTTCTCGAAATTGATAGTCAGGGAGTTCAGAAATCGATCGATTGATCGATCGCAACGCGAGCCGGGTGTGGGTGGAGCTTAGAAAGAGATGAGCGGGGCATAGATACAACTGGAAAAAACTGGAAAGGTCCGTTGTAATACGAAATGGCAACGGGTCTTAGATTCGATTCATAACATCCGATATTAATTTAAATTTTCCTATGGCAGCAACAGCGCCCAGTCAAATTAGTTTCAAAACATTCAATAGAATATTTATTAAATAGTAAAAGCAAACAATTTGTACAACAACGCATAGACCGTCTTCAAGTATGCGTTCGTGGCGTACTTATCGACGTTATTCATGACGCCATCCATTATTATGTCATTCTACACACCACGTAGATGATTATGACGTCATATGATGGGTGCATACTCTGGAAAGGTGAATTGCATCACAAATCGTGACATAATTTGCCATAACACAGGTGTATCTCTTTAGCACGTTAGTGAAACGGACAAGAGGGGGTGGGGTGGGGGCGGCTAATTTCTATTGGAAATTTACATAGCCATTTGATTGGTACTTAACATGGCACGCCATGCACCTTTGATCAATGGTAGCAATCTAAGTTAATAAATAGCCTTCACCAAAGTTTAAAAATTGTTATTACTAACAGCTATTTGGTGAGCTCCGGGTCATCTTTAACGCCAGCATACTGAGGGGGAAACGGCCTGTAACAGTTCGTAAGGAATGCACACACGAATGTATTAGCAAATGAGCCATCTTCTAATATTTTTATTTGATCGGTTGAATTTTCCACACATCTCCGTCGATAAGCAACGCGGTTGCATGGAAGTAGATCAATTATTTGTTTTCAAATCAGGGAGTTATCAAGCGAGTGAATTATACTAGTCTAATCGGTGTTATTCAACTCATTATATCCAGCCAGTGACTGGCACGTTATTGGTCATTTAAGCATATAATGGCTAAAGTTGGTCTAGAATATCAAAATATTTGCTTATTAAATGTCGATTTGGCTGCCTAGAAAAAAACTATTTTTGAAAATTTGCTTCCGGAATAACTGGCTCGATCATCGAGCTAGTTATTCCAGTGGTAAATTAAAATAAAATACTCTTCACTTTGCCTGAAAATGGGCATTCCTTTATACCACTTCAGAGGCCGGTTTTGGCCGGCTGCAACATGGAAGCGTGAACTGGTGCAATACAACAATTAGTCACTCGTTATAACTCGGTTGATATGTGAAATATGGCTCTGGGGACCACAAAACAAGCCTGATAGTTCGAACTATTATCCCGTTGCCACCACTGAGCAAATGTTCGTTATAAGATAACACGTGAGTGTCAAGCGCTGTGATATAGCGGCGTGTTGTTTGCCAAAATGCTCGTGTCTTCATGTAGATTAACATAAAAAAGAATAACGTTAAAATTATAAACTCACCTGTCGTATTGTGTCAATAGAATAACCACACGATTTGCACTTGAAAGCCGCCAAACGTCCACATTCACACACATGCATGTCAGGAATATTTAAATTTGAAAACGTCCACAGCTGCTCATGCATATATTATCGGGAGATGTAGATAAGTGCAAAGCGCTCTTGGCAGATCTCTTCAAACTCCTCGGCAACAGTGCCTACGGGAAGCTCATCGAGGCCCTAGAACGCCATAGCAACACCAGCTTCATGAAGGATAGTGCATGGCTCGAAGATCTCGAGGAGATCAGTGAATCATACGAGCTCCAGAGTCGCAAGCCGAGAATCACTATTCGAAGGCCCATCCAGGTGTGGATAGCCGTTTATGAGCTTGCGAACCTGCGAATGCTGGAGTTCTACTACAACTTCCCCGATCGCTACATAGCCCGTGACAGCTTTGAGTACCTGCAGATGGACACTGACTCCACGGATATCGCTATAGCAGGCTCCAACCTCGACGACGTCATTCGCCCTGAGATGCGAGCAGAGTACCATGCTCATAAGCGCGACTGGCTAGCTTGGGACAAATTGTCTGGATGGACTCCGGGACTACTCAAGCTCGAGTTCGAAGGCTCTCGTGGCATCGCTCACTGCTTCAAATGCTACCACGTGGAGAGCACAGCTGCAAGTAAGTGCTCAGCTAAGGGAATGTCAAAGCAGCAGAATGAGGTCTCTACAGTGCCCTACATGGCGGAGTGGACAGAGCTAAAAACCGAGGCCTACGCATGCGCAACCAGGGTATGGTAACATATGAGCAGGAAAAGCTCAGACTCTCTGCTTACTATGATAACCGCCATGTGCTGCCAGATGGTGTCCATACCGAGCCCATCGAGTATCATGTTAGCCCCCTAGGTGGTGGTAGCTGTGTGTCTGCAGGGACAAGCTGAAGCTCTTCTACGACAAATGGTCGCCTAGGCACTCCGTGCTGGCATGCCAGGTAGTACAGTGTGGGCGGCCCCTCCGCCTCCACATACCTGTCAAGCTTGTGAACATATATCGACCAGTTAGGATCTGTTGCACGCCGTCGACCACCTTCCAACTCACCAGGCCCATACAGGTACTGAACCAGAGAATCAGGTGTTAGGCACTCCTCTCCCTTGTTCGCTCCTCTAGAGCTGTGACTGGCAACAGCGGAGTGTCTAATAGCCTCTACCGGCTTATTCCCGATTAGCCTAGTAACCTTGGCATTGGATCTCTCCACCACAGCAGGCAGCCCTCTCACCCATACTCTAGAACGTTCACCCAGCGCAGCTATTTCCTGGGCGTATTGGTGTGGGAACAGTCTCACTGCCAGTGTCCAATTCCACCGCTCGATGATAGCTTGGGCACGGTGATGCAATACCTCGCCTCGCCTAACTGCCACACCGTCTTTCCGCATGAGGGCTGCAGTCTCACCTCTGAACTCCTTACCTTCATCCACCTGCAACAATTCCGGCCACTGGAGCGGATTTTCCGAAGCCTCGTAGACACCCTGGAATGCCTGGGCCACCTGGCCACCTGCCTTGTCTGTGAGCGGTACTGCAGCCTTGCACCTGCTGGTGACATCGACGATGGTGAGGGCATACGTGTAGGTCTTACAACCAGCCGAGTCATGTGGAAGGAATAGAACATCTGCCTGGTGAACTCTGTTCAAGACAGTTTCATCGAAATGGGCATGCCTGGTGTGCCGTGGACGAGGTCTGTATATCTGCCACATCGCCTGGCGGCTGAGCCACTGGCTAACTGTCTCCAATGTGAAGTTGTGGCCCTTGCGACGTGCAGCCTCGAGTAGTTGAGGGGGCTCACAGTAATATCCACCAGGCTGATAGTAGAGTTCCTTAAGAAAGACGGTTGATAATCTCCCGGATTTCATCACTGACATCCACTCCCATCCTGTCACGCATTGCCTGGGTGAACTATAAACAGATGAACAGATGGCCGTCATTCATTTGACAAGCTGAAACACCTCTGCACACTGGCGTCTAATCTCTGCTGGATCCTCACTGAACGGTAGTTTATCAAGCAACCATCGGAAGTTAAGGGACTTGACCAGATCGTACAGAGACACCATCCTTATATAGTATGGCTTAAATGTTCGGCGGCCCAGATGGCTGCGAGCACCATGCAACGTATGGTAGCCAAGGACCTGCGACTCCAAAAACCGAACCTACTCATGAGACGATGGCTGGTATGGCTTCAGAAATCTTCTCCACACCATGGAGAGCATTGTTGGTGATCTTGCGGACCGTCTCGCCAGCCTTCATTGTGAACAGAGCGATCAGAGCCCGAACTACTGCCAGTGGACCGATAGAACCTTTTACGTAAGTGCAATAGATTCCTTTCACTCTGTGTACTAGCGGGATTCAGGCTCTACATCACCATACTCACCACCGACATCATAGTCTGCATCATAATCATCCTCATCATAGTCCTCCTCATATTCCTCGTCAACTATATCCTCGACTGGATCAGCCTCTGGTGCATACATCGCTCAGGGGACCCGTCGCTGGGGGCAGCTATTTAGTAGCTTTAAACTGTAGTCTATAGCATGGCATCTGAAATCTTGAATGCGGGTGTGTTTGCCTTAGCGAACTGGGAACTGATAGAACCTTTTATGTAAGTGCGATAGATTCCTTTCACTCTGTGTACTAGCGGGATTCAGGCTCTACATCATCATATTCACCACCGACATCATAGTCTGCATCATAATCATCCTCATCATAGTCATCCTCATAGTCCTCGTCAACTATATCCTCGACTGGATCAGCCTCTGGTGCATACATCGCTCAGGGGATCCGTCGCTGGGGGCAGCTATTTAGTAGCTTTAAACTGTAGTCTATAGCATGGCATCTGCAATCTTGAATGCGGGTGTGTTTGCCTTAGCGAATTGGGGACTCAGCTTCGCCGACAGGATGGCGGCACAGGTCGAGCGTGAGCATCATAACCAGGTGATGGAGAAGCTGTCTAAGGAGAAGTTTGAGTACAGAAAAGCACTCGAGCATATGCGCCAGAGGGAGGCACGCTGACGACAACTCCGAGCGTAGGCCAACCAGAGCATCAAAGAGGCAGTTGAGAGTCTCGATGAGTACTATGAGGCTGTAAAGATATCTGAGCCAACGCTCGACTATGAAGCATCGACAGGTCAGAAGACAGTAGAGTTTCATAGTAGTGGTGGCAGCTGCAGCTGTGACGACAGGAGTCATGCTCTACGCACGCTCAAGCTGAATATCTGATGTGTTCAGCATGCATACCGTAGCATAGCCAAAGTAAAGTACCGTCACACCTAATGAGCGAGTCCCAGCTATGAGGTTTCCGATGTTGAAGCTGAGCTGGTTGCCATGATTAGGTGGGATGTCCTTGGTTAGCTGTGGCTTGGACATGCTGGTGTTCTTGGTCCACATGCACGATCCGCTGTTTGGAATCCGTTTGCTTCAGCTCCTGGTCATTCTCGTCATGCCAGACATGAAGTCTTGGAGCATTCATCGTCACATCTGCGAGCCGCTCAGTGTACACCCGGAGGAACAGCCTATCTTGCATGGCAGCCGGATTCAAGTGTGTGTTCTCGAAAAGGTTAAGAGTGGAACTGCCTAGGGCATCTCGACACCTACCTGTAGTTTGAATTCCGTGAACCCCTCATTGCACCCCACAGCGTAGTACCCCTTTCCCATCGCATAGAAGGTTGGTCCATGAGCCAGCGGACCTAGGACTCGGTACCCATCGTTCACATAGGTGGTGTCCACGGTGCTGTTGCTCTGCACGATCTCCCACCTGTTCACAACCTGCGGGAGCTCTGCCGTCCGTTCTGTTGTGCTCTGTAGCTTGAACTCGAGTGTCGTGCTCTTGATCTTGTGGATCAGTGCCGAGATTGCAAAGTTGATGTACTTCCCAGCAGCGGACAATGGGTTCTCATCATGTATACTGGGTCGAATGGCCATCAGGCGATCCTTCCGAGGATCAGTGCGGTGAAATGTCGTGGGTTCAATGGACCCATCTGGATGTTGCACATACTGCAGCATGTTTTAGGTCTGGGTATATAGAGGTTTTTAAACGGCTGCCATGTTCAGTAATGTTCTCCAGCAGATTGTCTATAGACAGCAGGACGAGTCAGCACGACAGTCAGCATGACAGCCATGGCGTGCACTGTCCCACTGTTACAGGGACCGAGGACTGCTTCGTGACATCAACATTATCCACGAGCGAGCCAAGGTCACAACTCCATCTGATGCGGAGATACTGGCAGCCATAGAGGAAGGAGTGCCAGCTCGTAGTACAAAAAAACTCCTGACTCGGATACTCTACCGGAAGTTTGACAGCACCCAGGGCAGGGCACTCAACCTACCTGTGGCCCAAACCAAGAGTCCTGTTATTCTAGCTCTCCCAAGGGCGAGGGTCGAACCCAAAGATCTACTAATGGTCGGGAAGTGGGCTGCCATATTTAGCCTCCATAGCCAGGAATATCGAGATATGCTGGATAGGCTCCAATCTGGAATCTGGAGCAAATAACTACTTAAGGGACGAGATCAGTGCCACTGTAGTGGAGAGCCATGACACCGGTCATGCAGAAGGTACTCAGGAGGGGTTCACTGTTGGCCGCAAGGAGGGGTTCACTGTTGGCCACAAGGAGGGGTGTCACTGTTGGCCGCAAGGCAGCTGTTGAGCACATCTTCAACGAAACAGGGCACAGGAGATTGGCCAGTAATCTGCCAGCATTTACGAAATTCCCAGATAACTACCAGGACTACCTCATCAAATCGCCTCGCAAGTCAGATGCTAAGCATGCATGGCTAAAGTGGGTCTTCTGTGAGAAGTTCCAGTAGAAGAGAGTCCCAGACGATGACCCTCAGTGGGTAGAGTGTGAGCGACAATATAAGTAACGGGCTTCTGGCGAAACTGACGAAGTTCCTCAAGCTTCTGACGAAGTTCCTCAAGCTTCT
Organism: Chaetoderma sp. LZ-2023a; assembly: GCA_034401795.1. Classification (NCBI taxonomy): domain Eukaryota; kingdom Metazoa; phylum Mollusca; class Caudofoveata; order Chaetodermatida; family Chaetodermatidae; genus Chaetoderma; species Chaetoderma sp. LZ-2023a. The sequence continues at coordinate 50,255,188 of CM067366.1, read as the reverse complement.
GACGAAGGTCCTCAATCATCTAACGAAGTAGCGGAGACCGCGGACGAAGTTCCTCAGCCTTTTGAAGAATGAAAACAAAGTTGCGGCGGCTCCGACAGTCTGTCAGCGAAGACATGTAGCGCAGGCTAGATTCCTGGCTGGATTCAGCTTGTAGGTGAATGTCTGCGCCTTTTCCAGAGATGGCTTGAAGTGTGACAGCTCACCTGTCTCCTTGTTGCTGAAGATGAAGTGGTACAGATCAGCTGCCCTCTGTACACCTGCGATAAAGTCCCCTTTGGTCTCCTTGGGGGTTAGGCTGTCGTATATGGTCTCGAGCAGGGCCTGTCCACACTTGGAGCTGAAGTATAGCAACCGGGCATTGTGACGGACATCCGGTGAGATCGCGCGGGTGTACTTCTGAAAGAGGATGAAGACAGGTATCTTTGTGTGCCGGATGCACCTGGTGATGTTGCTGAGGTAAGTGACTGTCTTCTGGTCCATTGCAGGGTCAAGTGGTTCTGTCAGTCTGGCTGCCAGCAGCTTCTCCATCAGTGCTTGCAGGTTCTGCGTCTTGGTGATTGGGCCATTGTACCATTGATCATTACTGTCAACCGCCTCAGCGGCGGAGTCAGACACCAGAAGGATGTATTGAGAGAGTAGATGTTCGGCCAGGAGAGCCTGCAGCAAGATGTTTTCCCCCTGTCCTGACGGGGCAATGATCAGCACCTCCTGGACAGCATCAGCCGGCGGCCTACTGTCGAATGGTACAGACATGCATACAGAGGATGGTTAGCACTTGGTCGGCGGTAGCCTCGTCTAAATCCAGGAGACTAAATGGCAGTACTTCCTGCAACAGCTCTCTCGCCTGCAGAGTCGGGAATCCTGCACTTCCGGCGGATACGAAGGATGCGATGGAGACATCAAGCATGAAATCTCAGCAGCAGCTGAGAAGATAGCGTAGAGGGCCTGTGTCAGCACCCAGAGTGTCTAGTACATCCAGTATCTGTATGATACATGCATGGGAAGCCATGACTATCCTGTGGTCTTAAACAGCAAACCAAAGAACCCTGACGTCTTCACCTCTGGTAGCTGGCGGCTGGTGGTAGCACCCACTGCGTCATCAACATAGATATGGCTCAGCCTGATGGTGCCTACCTTGAGATTCTCTCCATCCTTTTGGAATGAGCTCCGTGGTTTCCGGAGATCCTTAACCAGGTCTTGTGCATAGGTCTCAGCCATAACCTTGATGGCCCCAGCCTCATCGACTCCGAGCATACCTCGCATCGTCGCCCTGTCCTTGATGCCCATCCCCTTGTATACAGTCTTGGCCTTGTAAATGGCCAATTGTCCTACCATATCAGTGTTCCTGGCTTCTTCACCTCTGGTAGCTGGAGACTGGCCGTAGCACCTTTGTTGCCATCGACAGTGATATTGCTCAGGCCGATGGTGCCTATCTTGCGATTCTCTCCATCCTGTTGGAATGAGCTCCACGAGTTCAGGAGATCCTTAACCAGGTCCTGTGCAAAGGACTCAGCCATAACCTTGATGGCTCCATCGCATCGTCGCCCTCTCCTTGATTCCCATCCCCTTGTATACAGTCTTGGCCTTGTTAATGGCCGATTGTCCTACCGTATCAGTGTTCGCGATGAGATCTCGGGCTGGGATGGTTACTCAGATCTCCCGCAGGTCTACCTTCTCATCGAAGTCTAGGAAGGAGATAAGGGCAACAGTATCCTCTGAGCCTAAGTGAGCAAGATCGCCTAGCTCTTTGCTTTCTAGGTCTGTGAGTGACAGAGACATAGTGCTATATACAGATGGCTTAAACCTACTAGTCATACCCCCAGTCAAATAGTTGGGCATAGGAGGACCACGCAGTCGGCCAAGGGAATAGGTAGCATTGCTCATGGTACTGGTCCTCTCTGCAGGGGCATACCTTGTGGGCAGTCCACCATTCCCGGGCATTGGCAATCCTCAGTCTGTGTGCTCGACTATGGGCTACACACCACCCTCTGGCAAGCCATGCCTCATATGCTGCAGGGGTCTCGTGATCCATCTCTCACTATTCAGAGCTTTTAAATGTAGGCGACGATGATCTCAGCCATTGCTCTCGTTGCTAGCCCTAGAACCGCGGCCTCCATTAGTGTAACACATTCACCCATGATTTTGGCGGCAGCAGTGTAGGCGGCACCACTGAGGGCGATCTTTGGGATGGGGTGAGTTATTCCGAGACAGTGCCCGGCCACCCCACTCACCATGTTAGCGAGGACAGCTGCAGTGGTGGCAGGAAGAACCTCATTTCCACCTGCCATCTTCACCATGGCCACATTCGCCGCCACGTTCCTGGCGACATGGACTGCCATATGTTTTGATTTGGTCAGTAACTTCTGTGTCTGGGTTCGCAGCAGGTTCTCCACCTTCTGAAGACTTGCCTGGCTCTCGGGCAGTTGCTTCACGATCTGTACCATCGATGTCATTATTTAAGCACTGAGTATACAATGTGGTTAAACGTCTGTGTTCCCTATCGAGAGAGCTAATAAGATCTTCCCAGTCTGCATCTGCAAGGTGTCCGGGTTGGTACTCAGGAATATTCATCTCTCTATTGAGACATCTTAAACATGTCCGGGCTCACGCTATGTGAGAAGTACTTTCATGTCTTCCGAAGGGAGTTGAAGGATTACAAGAAGAAGACACCATATGAGCTTGCTCAGCTCTCCGGTGCTGAGCTGACAGAGGAGCTGACAGCTGTGAAGCTCTATCTAGGATTTGGTACGGGACAGATCTGCATCCTCGAATACCTTATCATAGCCGGGAGTATCGTCGAGCAGCTCCTGCGAGCTAACGGTTTCTACAAGGATCGGAAGTATCTGTCAGATGTGTTCCAGCAGGAGCAGACCGCCATGGCTCATTTGACACAGAGCTGAACAAGGCTCTGCGATACTACAAGCTGGAAAACGGATGTGCTGCAGAACCATCCAGCCCTTGGATGTGCATGTTGGCAGCGTGTATAGGGGATGTAGGGCATGCCAAGCTGGTTCAGTGTCTCACCGTGGTCCCCACTGCTACTGTAGAGTCTGGATAGTCTTATAGCTGATTTGCTAGCGGCAGGTGCGTTGAATTCAGTGTTGAAGCCGAAGTGGACACCAGGGGAACTCCCCTCGACTATCATGTTCTTATAGCCCCTGACTTGGAGGTCCTTGATGTTCACGATCATGTTGTTCGGAATCAACCGTAGGTGTGGTGAAATAGCAATGTCAAGTTTGCGACGGGCCTTCTGCAACCCCTGCTGGAACTTAGCAATACAACTACTGGGGTCTGCCACGATGATCATATCCTCAAAGAGACTGATGAACATGGCCTGGACCTCTTCTCCGCTGACACCATCTATGGAATGATGCAGCTTGGTCTGGGCTGTAAGGAGCCAGTAGCACAGTGCTGCCAGGGACTGGTTGATCTGAATGATCCCTGCTGGTGTGAGGCCTGAGGTGGTGTGTGGCACAAAGTACTTCCACACATCTGGATAGTTCTTGCCGCAAGCCTGTGATGTATATATTTTGCCCCAGCGCTCCAAGGTCGGAGTCTGGATCGAACGAGAATGTCGCTGTCTTCCGATGGCCTACTCATCAGGGTGTTCGATAGGGGAACCCTGAGTAGTCTCGTCTCGTGTCACCGTACATAACCCCTAGATCACTGTTGTCACCACCATGCCACCGATAGTCTGGGTGAGCACAGAACTCTCTCTCAGTAGTCTGCTGGCCGTTGAGACGCTATGACTGTTGAGCTGTTGGTCGAAGTCGTTTGTATCAGGGAGGCTTGCACCCAGCTCATGGAGGATTCGTCACAACGTGAAGTACACGTGGAATCTGAGACAGCTGGCGATGAGCACAGCTTCAGGAGTACCAGAATAGGAGTGAAGCAGGGTGGAACTTACTCTACATCCTACCGTGGCACACCACACGGCAAAGTTCAGCTACTGATTCCAGTATGAGAGGGTTGGAGCAACCACACAAGTGTGAGCTTTCTTCACATCCTTGATGGTGATAGGGCGGTTGGTCAGCGGTCGTGGGTTGATGGAGAAGCCAGTTCGGGACCGTCAATGCACTGTGATGGAGAACGGTGTTAGCTCTGGTATATCAGACAACAGACCTCTCAGGCCAGTCAAGGGTGTACCCAGGAGGGGCAGTTGGCTCTGGATGACTGTCGTGAGGTTCAGTGGGAAGGCCATCTATACTGGTGTTCTTAAAGCTACCATACAGGCAGCACACTATTTGTAGTCGTCTCGACTCCAGAGACCTGCGAGGCGACCTCACTGTAACATCTCGTTTTTAGCTCCTCCATATCAACCCGCCTGCAGGAGCCTTTGAGGTATTGCTGTTGCACTTTAGGTTTCTCCATGCGGTACAGGTCTTGGACCTACAATATATGGTGGTACTCTTCATCGGTGACCTGTCCATCCTCAAGAGCTTTGCTGACAGACTCGTAGATAGTCCGTAGCATACTCTGGGCCAGAGTCACATACTTAGCATGCTTCTCCAACCTCCTTGCGATCTTCCACTGGCCCACCACCAAGCCAGTGGCCAAGACAGTGGTAGCTAGTGTCACGCCACCCAGTGGGATGGCGACGATGGCACTCACCCCTGTAGTGAGAGTGGCCACAGCTGCAACACCAGAACTGGCTCCAATCACACCTGTAGCAGTGGTTGTACGCGCGAGGACGTTGTAGGCTGTCTTATATCGCCTGCGCGTTCTGCTGTATTGTTCTGCTTCAAGGACGAGATTCTTCCTGATGGCATCTATCTGCTGGAGTCACAAGCCATGTACTGTACCACCCTCGTCAGTCAGGGAGGGGTCAATGAGTAATAAGAGTGTAAACTCTAAATGGGTGTCCGATATCCCATCCGTGCTGGCATATCTGTTAATGGAGGGGCTGTCAAACAGGTGATTTATAGGTGTGAACAGCTAGGACTGATAGCTTTCCATAGGTTGCTGTTGGCACCTGGGAGATACTCTATCACGTCCCGGCCGACTTCTACCAGTGAGCTGCTGTGCGCACTGCCCAGAGGTTGATGTGGCACATCAGCATGTATGTATGTTGTGCCCCGCTGGGGCACCTCGAAGAGGACCCATTCTACATGGTACTGTACCACCCGTCTCCCCTCTAGAGAGGGTGAGATTACGTTCTCACCACTGGAGAGCAGCAGTCGGACAATTAGCATGGTTATATCTCCTGTTTAAACCCATCCTATAGTGTGCTATGGAACCCATATTTGCCCACTTGACTGGTCTCGCTGACCTGGCAGATGTGTACGCAGTTGGTGTTGCCAAGGTTGAAGAGAGCGATGGCAAGTCATTGGCCCTACTGTACCAAGCAAACTCAACGGCATTCTCCCTCCACCCCATTGGTGGTGATGGGGTGGAGCTGCTCACAGACCTCAAGGATGTGTCGAAGGGGAACATGGGTCGCAACATAGATGGCCACAAGATCGTGTTTCGGTACGATTTCCCGAAGAGGAAGTACATCTTCGAGCTGTTGATTGAGGTATCAGATACAGAGGTGGCCGACATCAACACCCTAAATGACGACCTCGACTTTCATCTGGTCAAACCCTATTCGAGAAATGCCCCGCCGATGACACATGATGGTCTGCTATTGACCCAGGCATAAAACCTGCAGTTCATGTTTGAGAAGACTGCAGTGTGGTACCGCGCTGGACCTGGTGGTGACTGGAAAACATGGTTGCCCCTATATAGGCCTCCCGCAGTCATTGACATAGAGGTTACTCCCCTCTCCACTGTTGTGAAAAGGGATGGGACAGTTCGAAAGCTCTACAATCGGGGATCAGCCTTCCTCACCTGCATACGTGTAGGTGTCTCCCTGACGAGGGTGGGTCACCGGATCGGTGTTACAGGTGGAAAGCTTCTGCTGCATCGTCCATTCAATGGACCAGAAGAAGCTGTTAACCTCCAGGAGGGCATCCTATGGGTTGGTGGTGTGTCACATGTCTCCAAAGCCAAGGGTGCTGTTGAACTGCTTTGTGAGTCAGACTCACTGGCCCGCAAACGACTCATATAGTCCTAGAGCTACGTTTCTTTGCCGGCGGCAGAGTGAAACAGCTAGCCCCTGCCCCTGAGGGGATGAAGATCACTATTGATCCGGAAGGAACATGGCTCGATCTGGCACATTTATTTCTCGAGGGGTTCACTCCTTTCAGTTTAACTCTTCATATATAGCCATGATTCTCATCATACTGCTCATGCTGACATCTACAGCAGTGGCACAGGGCGCTGATAGTGTCATGATATTGGATGCCACGTGGGCCCACTTCCGGGATGACCCCCAGTACAATCCTTGGGTCGACCCCTTGCGGAGAAACAGTTACGACCGCTTTCACCCACGTGATGAGATAGAGTCTGTCTGCCACTTCTATGGGGTGGAGAGGGTAGGACGTGGTGTCTGCTGGAGACACCTGCTGAGCACCAGATTCTCTGTGTAACATGTGAACATGCCAGCGTCTGCCGTGGTGCAAATGCTAATCACTTTATCATCCTACCAGGTGAGCGTTGTCAAGGTAGATCGAAGACACTATGGGTGGTCCCATCTTGCCGATGCGACTCTGGCCAGAGACTACATGTTTGTCGGAGCCTACACAGAATAGAGAGAGAGAGAGGGAGGTCGGCCACTGGCCGGTATCCTAAGGAGGTTCTCGCGGACATGGGGTCCACACAGGAGTTTCATAATCGCCATGGCCTTCCATGTCCTGGAGAACAGCAGCTCCCCCCCCCCCTACCCCCACATGTCTCAACAACCCTATGCCCCGCCTAGAGCATGTCGAAGAAGGCCTGGATCTGGCCCTCGGTCACAGAGCCGAGCGACGAGATCTTGCTGCGTCATTTCCGTTGCTCCAGGGCGTGCGTCTGGCAAATGGCCTCATAGACGGCGTGCGGGTTGGGCGACTCGTGGATCTGCACAGCAAGTGTGGTGAGCTCGTTGATGCCGGGCTGGTTTTCGGCTAGGAACCCGGGTTTGCGTTCCACGGGAACGTAGTTGATCTCAAAGACCTTCCAGGGGATGATGCCCAGCAGGCAGTGGCAGTCGGGCGTGACTGCCGCCAGGTCGTCTATAATGATGTGGTCAAAGAGGTTGCTGCAGCATCCGCGAAGCATCGGTCAACGTGCTGCGTCAGGTACTCGCGTCGGTCCACGAAGCCCATCATCTTGTCGAACGTCTTGGAGGGGCAGCTGCCGAAGTCCACCAGGTCAAGTATCTTGGCGTCAGGCAACATCCCCGAAGTAGCTGATCTGTGTCAACCAGGCCTCGTAGTCCGGCTCGCCATTGTGGTCGATGGACTGTAAGTCGTTGCTGCTAGCCAAGCGCCAGCCGAGCCGCAGGGCATAGATGGCGGTCATGCCCCAAGACACAGGTCGGCACTAGCCCTTTTTGTCATGGTAGTCGTAGTCCTCTTTTTACTCAGGGCTGTCGCCGAGGTCTTCAAGCGCACAGATGCGGTAGACCACGTCGACGTAGAGTCCGAACTTGGCTACCGGTGACAGCGGGAGGCCTGACCAGACCTGCGGCAGGTAGTAGCGTGGTATGTCTCCCTTGGGGCGCTGGCTGTAGGTGGCCTTGAACTCCAAAAGTACCACCACTGTTTGTACTTCGTACTCCTTGTCGTTGACTTCCAGGTTGGTGTACAGGATTTGCCACCCCTCGGCGGAGTCGCGTTGCCACACCAGGTTGAGTCGACAGTAGCCATCGGGGCTGTTGGTGTGTCCCCGGTAGCCCAGCCACCCGCCGTCGACGTGGATGTCGGTGCCCCGCGCATGCGTCCTGCAGTCGATCTCGAGTAGGCACACAGAGAGTCCCCCACCAACCCGCCACGCTGCCACTGCTCCAGGTCTTGGCCCAGCACTTCTGGCCCAGAACCTCCTCAAAGTTCGAGTAGGGGTTCCACCCCATGCTGGCGGCCAGTTCAGAGCTGTCTACCATTGTTGCCTTTTTCTGCAGCCATCCCAGGCTGCGCTGTTGTGGGGCGTCCAAGAACAGTTGGATAAACTGATCAAGGTTCTGTTCCATCTTGGTCTGGATGGCATCTTCCTCCTGGTGTGGTTGATCACAAGGCGATCAGTGGTTTATATCACTGTGGAGGCTTGTCTCTAAATGGGCGTTCAGACCCTATTATGTGTGGTAATAGACGGGTCGGAATTAAAATGATACTACCTCCGTCAACTGGCCGTCGTTCGGCGATCTGTGGTGGCCCCTCTCAATCCCTGGGGGCCTCCACACCAACCCCATGTCTCAACAACCCTATGCCCCAGGGATTGAGAGGGCGGTGGGGGCCACGGGTCGCCAAACGACGGCCAGTTGAGGGAGGTGGTATCATTTTAATTCCGACCCTACTACTAAAGCTAACTACTTATTGTTGTCAATATACACACATGTATATTTGTGTGGGTGTGAATGTTGCAAGAACATTAGCATCACCGCAACATTGCTAATAACGTAGTCTTGCTCAATAGTTACTGGAACTATTCATTATATTTCACTAGCGTCTATTGAAATAATAGCAAGCCTGTGTGACGATACAAGGGCGACTACTCGTATCACGAACAACAAATTACCACGCAGAGTGACGTCCTTTGAACAGTGTTTTGTACATCTCTGAGGCTGCAGAAACACTATATTCTGCTTGTATTTTGTCGCTGTACGTGTGTGTGTGTGCGAGAAAGATTACCTACACTATGGAAGGCCAGTTCAATCCACTACATGCGTCGTCATTGAAAGCACAACAACTTGCATCAAGGCTTGACATTCGCCAGCTTACCAGGGATGTACACCCAGTGAGTACTACCAACGCTAGTAGTACGAATTTGAATTTGGAGCCTCACAGGAACACTGTATCTGTGTATGGAATAACATCTCAGCCAAAGGCTGAAAAGTAGCATGAGGTGGGAAGCATTTGTGACACCAATGAGACCCACGATAAATAACGATAAATAATTTTGAAGCACCACCGACTGCCATGGAGTAGACACATATTCTGGCATATCCACAGCCAGGAATGAGCGTCAATGAATCATTTTCAATAGCTCATGAACGCTTTATGGGCAGTAGTAATGATGGTTTGGGTCTGAACACCCCTACATACAGCGGCCACGAACAGAGCTCTTCTCTACCAAGCCTGATACGATTTGGCCCGTGTAACCATGAGCAAAACACACTACCAGTTAATACACATGCCATGCCTTGCAGTCCACCTATGGCCGACTCACAGGAATAGACAAGAGAAGGCCTAGACGCCATTATCAGTGCCCTAGAGGTTGAGCGAACAATTGCTGCAATGGCACAGTTGCTAGCTGGATATACAGATGCAGCAGCATCACAAAGCCAAGCTAGCACTGATAGATTAAATGTTGCAATTGCTAGGTGGATGGATGTTAAAATAAAGCCAGAGCCTGTCAGTAATAATGCCACACTACCGGAACTTGAAACTAGCCATGCTTCGAAGCCACGTACAGGATATTACCAGTCAGTGGGAACACCAACTTCGACTGGTGTCAGACATGGTTGCGCTCCAGCGCATGTATCAAACACTGGTGTGGATGAAATTAGTGCTCCAATTGGTGGCAGCCGGGCCGGAAAAGCTTCAATATCATAGACCGGCATGTTTCCTGTGAGAAAATGTAAATATATCATTGTCAATATAGCAATCCTAGTGATAGTATCATATGTAGTGTTTCTCTACCTGGTTAGATTGTCAGATCAGTGTTGCGTTGAAGCACGCGGTTTATTGGTTCACGGGAGGTTGAAGTTACGTTGACTTCAATTCTAGAAAACCAGCGCTGAAATACTTTTCCGTGTATACAGCTGAGTTTTCAGTCCACACTATTATTGAAACTTGCCACTTCGCATACTTTTACCATAACAAATTGTATCTTTGCCGCCAGCTATAATGTAACTTGTTATTACAAGACACGGTGAAATTAATTAAATTTCGGATGGGTATTTAATATAGGCTGATGCTGAAATACATGTGCATCGGCCCCTTTGATAGAAACCAGAGATGTGGCTGTTGGTGACCTGATGAAATAGTATACCCGTATGCTTTGCTGATAATTAAAGACATTACATTTACTCATGCTGTATGATATACGGTGCAGTGGAGAAGTCAGATGTCCTCAGTAACCTATGCTATTCTGATACACTACACAAACCAAACACGGCCTCTGCAATGGTTTTGAACACGTCCATTCGCAGACCAAGACAATACCATTCCAGGAAATTCACCACTGGAATGACTGGGCCAATAACAGAGCCAGTCATCCCAGTGGTAAACCCTAAAATAATGGTCCACTCCCGGTTCACAAATGGGCTATGAGAAAATTGATACAATATTAAGCAAATTTTAGCAATAACGGGCTAAAGATAAATGGAATAACAAAGTATAGGAAGATACACCTCATTTTATACTAGCTGTTCAGATTGTATCCAACACATACACTACGAATGCCATTTTAAACAAATTCTGCTACCTTGTTCCCTGGGTGGCTAGATATTAAGAGACAAAAAGGAATCCAATCTGTCACTCAAACATCAAAATGATCAAAATACACAACTTGTTATCTGACGTCAAAATCATATGACGTATGTCCGTCACAGTGTGTTAGCTGACGTCAAAATCATATGACGTATGTACGTCACAGCAAATGCCCGACGACAGGCGTCTGAATTGTGTGCATTTGCTAAGTTTGTAATTTAATAAATAAAATGTTGAATTATTTAAAACTAATTTAACACGGAGATGTTGCTGCTATGAACAAATTATCAAAATATTCAACAGCTGGCCTATATAGTTCCAACACGATCTAGCTTCCGGGAGTGTAGTGGTAGCGCAATCGAATCGCTTGGCTAGAAATGTGCGTGGTATGCCTAAAGCGAGAAATGGATGCCTTTAATGGAGATTTCGGAAACAAGGTTGATCAACACTATTCAACATTCTGAAACTTCCATTTAGATTCATTGTTAAACATTTAGCACACACGGGGGATTAATTCTTCCCTCTCTCTCCATTTCCCTCCGGAATAACAGTCACACCACTTTGATAAACCATAGAAGAAATAACACAATCGCCCTCGACATTATCAAGACCAACGGGACGTCCGGACCCATCACCGTCCTACCATCTCATATGTACTGAATGCACGGCTATAAGACTCATCTCCTTCACACCTCCATCCGACCCGATAAACCATGTTTAATTAAACCATGTTTAAACCAAAAGTACTTCCGAAAACATTCTCTGTTAGTGCATCATTACTAACCCGATATTGGTCCAGTACCGGTCTTGTAATCCGCGCTAGCAGAGTTGTCTATGGAATTTGGGTATAACATAGTTCACTACCTGATCAAATGGAAGCACGCCAAAACGTTCCCACAACCGCGCACACGCACACATGTATACTGTAATTCAAGACGACAATGAGTCATGCGGTAAGGTTCGAATATCCCAATAACAACGACGCCACCGCTTCTGGAGGAGAAAGGTAGGAGAGAGAAAAATAGTTAAGAAGGTCAGAGAACCAGAGGATGAACGAGAGAGAGAGAGAGAGAGAGAGAGAGAGAGAGAGAGAGAGAGAGAGAGAGAGAGCGAGAGAGAGAGAGAGAGAGAGAGAGAGGGAGAGAGCGAGAGAGGGAGGAGGGAGTGGGAGAGATGGAGCGCACGTGAGAGATGAACCTGGGCATATTTAGAAGCGCTCACAGTGGTGTCACTCATACCTGTACTCCCTAGGAGGTGTGTGATTATGGGGGTCGATTGTGGGTAGAGTACGGATGGTGTCGGGTGGTTGATATTGGTGAAATCGTTTCGTGCTTAGTATATAGTGGCATACAGGCTTTGGGATTTAGAGGTTGTGCCGCGGATGTATTATGGAGTCTACACAGGTTTATGTTGGCTGGTCTGGAACCAGGATAGAACCACAAAGGTGGTGGTGGCATGTAGGAGACATCGCTTTAAGTTTGCTTTCACATTCGTCTAGAGAAACTGATACAGTTATAGGGTTGGGAAGATTATTCCAGCACGAACAGTTGCTGGAAAAAGGAGTTTCGACGGAGTTCGGTACGGCAGCCGAGGGGGTTAGTGTGTTTTTCATAACGTATGTTATATGGCTTTCTATTTTAAGAGCTGTGAGTGATGGTCTGGCAGAGTAGCAGGAGTCATATCATTAATGAGCTTGAATAACAGTATTCGCCTATGAGTTTCGCGTCTGCGAGAAAGTGGTTTAAATCCTGCTCGACATACAAGTCATCTTATCGTTTTAAGCGCCTCTTTTTGTATATACACCTGTGCAAAAGTTAAGCACCACCCTATTTTTACGCACATGCGAGGGTATATTCATGTGCTATGAAGAAAGCAATAGCATAAACATTTATGTACCCATCCATCTTAGTGCAAGAGGTAATAATGCAACTAGAGGAATGCTGATTATGATGGTGGGGAAACACTGTATGTTTTTATTTGAACTTGAAAACGAGACATGAATATGGTTACGTTGACACAACTGACAACTATTGCCCTACAGTTGACACACGTGGCTAGATTGTCATTAATGGTGTCTGAAAACGAAGTTTAACATCTGTGCACGAGTTTGAGACTGTCATTATTAATACCGGGTATATCCACCTTGTGCCTGGATGACGGCCTGGACACGACGTCTCATGCTGGTCACCAACCGACTGATACGCCATTGTGGTATTCGTTGCCATTCAAGATGGAGTGCGTCTGTTAATTCCTGTAGGTTCTGCACAGGAGGATCCCTCCTTCTCACCATGTTTCCCAGAATGTCACAGATATGCTCAATAGGGTTCATGTCAGGGCTCCTTGCTGGCCATGGTAGGGTTTCGATGGCATTCTGGCGGAGGTATTAATGCACAGCTCTAGCACGATGTGGTCGGGCGTTGTCATCCATGAATATAGGGTGGGTTCCAGGTGCATGATTTACAAAATGAAGGACCACAAATTCCAGTATGGAATCTTGATATCTTTGTCCATTTAGTGTTCCTGGTACAGTCAACAGATCCAGCTTACAATCAAATGAGATGCACCCCCATATCATAACGGAACCTCCACCAAATGGAACTTCTTCCATGATGTTACGTTGATCGTACGCCGTGCGTCTGGACCTCTATACACGAGTTCGACCATCTGTGGCATGAAGCAGGAACCGACTTTCATCGGACCAGTGTACCCGTCTCCAGGATCTCATGTTCCAGTGTCTTCTTTCGTTGCACCACCTCAGACGCTCCTCTTTGTGGTGTGCAGTGAGGAGAGGACGTCTGACAGGTCTCCTAGCTTTCATGCCAGCAGCATACAGTCTCCTTTTGACGGTAGACATTGACACTCTATTGCGCGTTTCCCATTGCTGGCTGAGCACTCTGCTGTTGGTGAATGGAGATCTCCTAACAAGGCGTACTAGGGCTCGATCATCACGGGCAGTAGTCTTCTTCGGTCTTCCAGATCTAGGCCTGTCCTCCACCTCGTTAGTTTGCCCATGTTTCGCAATCAAACGACTGATTACAGTATGGTTAATATTCAGCTGTCTGCCAATCTCTTTGCATGACATACCAGTGGTATGCATGCATATGATTTGCCATTTCACACGATCACTTAACCTTCGTCTTGCCATAGCGGTTCACAATCAAGAGCTAATTCTCTCTGTACAAATAAACCACGGTCATGAACACAAAATTCCTAATCTTGTCGCCTAAATCTGTATGTAATGTTCCACACCTCAAACTGGACTTTTACATAACTGAACACGTGTGCTGTTTCCCGCCACGCACGGACATCAAGCGGCGTGAAGTCATGCATGCATGTGCATTTCGTACTTGGAATTATGTCAGCTAACGCGGGGACAAAAAGTATGGCAGCCTAGTTGTACCATCATGTTTCTATGTTCTATTGTTTTTGCCGGTGCTTAACTTTTGCACAGGTGTATAGTTTCTAGTCTTTACACTAGGTAGTCATGTATGTTGTCCCAGATGATATCGGCATATTCCAGCCATGGCCTAATAAATCTTGTATATATAATCTCCAAGCATTTCCGTTCTAGAACATATGTAAGACTTTTATGTAAGGACAGTTGTGTTGGGCGTTTGATAATAGGTTATCTATGTGGTTAACCCGGTTCCCTCTGTTGTTCACGGTAACGCCGAATGAATTTTCATGACAGGACCGTGTCATTAAATGGTTAATTAAATAAATCACAGACATGAGCCAGTCATTATGTGGATAATTTCCAAAGGGTATTCTTCACTTTGCTTTCAAATAGAGTTAGTGAGGACTAACGTATCTAATGGTCAAGCAGACCAAACACGGAGTGAACAGTGCTCATAAGAGATATTTATCTGCACAAAAACACTGATACACTTTCAATTTTGGTGGGATTCCTGGCCATTAAATGGTTAATTGATATAAGTAGAATTTTGAGCGCGTTGCGGCACTGTAAATACAAGATTAATAATATTGACAGTAAGCCTCATATTACTAATAATAACAAGTATATACTTGTGTATACTGATATAGTTAGTTCTTTGCAAAAATGTCCTTTTAAAAAATTTTGAAAATTGAAATTGAAATAGAAAACCCATTGGCTTTCAGGACTTGATTGGTTTGGAGCTATTACCATTGATGGCTAAGTCAGCAACAACTTCCTGTCACACTGATTAATAGGCATCCATCAACCTCGTAGTTTTGGGAGAGAAACACACAAACATACGCACGCACGCACGCACGCACGCACGCACGCACGCACGCACGCACGCACGCACGCACGCACGCAGGCAGGCAGGCAGGCAGGCAGGCAGGCAGGCAGGCAGGCAGGCAGGCAGGCAGGCAGGCAGGCAGGCAGGCAGGCAGGCAGGCAGGCAGGCAGGCAGGCAGGCAGGCACGCACGCACGCACGCACGCACACGTACACACAACGCACGCACACGCACACGTACACACAACGCACGCACGCACGCACGCACGCACGCACGCACGCACGCACGCACGCACGCACGCACGCACGCACGCACGCACGCACGCACGCACGCACGCACGCACGCACGCACGCACGCACACGCACACGCGCACACGCGCACACGCACACGCACACACGCACGCACGCACGCACGCACGCACGCACGCACGCACGCACGCACGCACGCACGCACGCACGCACGCACGCACGCACGCACGCACGCACGCACACGCACGCACGCACACACACAGGCACGCACGCACGCACATAGACACATACAAGTACACACACACACGCACACACACACACTCACTCATACACACACACACACACACAAAGCGCGATCACACGCACGCACGCACGCACGCACGCACGCACGCACGCACGCACGCACGCACGCACGCACGCACGCACGCACGCACGCACGCACGCAGACACGCACGCACGCACGCACGCACGCACGCACGCACGCACGCACTCACGCACGCACGCACGCACGCACGCACGCACGCACGCACGCACGCACGCACGCACGCACGCACGCACGCACGCACGCACGCACGCACGCACGCACGCACGCACGCACACGGGCGCGCATGAGCAACAACAATAACAACAACAACAACACAATTCGCACTCTTCTTCCAACCCAAGCGTCAGTTATCCCGCCAGTAGACTCCTAAAAATACTCTACGTACGTTTGGTATACAATGGAACATTCTGTAGCTCGCCGGGTAGTGTCGGGCCGTTCCGGTGTATCACGTTGACTCGCCGCGCCGCAAGTGCACACCAAGTGATGACGCTGGTTAGCATCTGGTCTCAGGGTGACGAACCTTGTACGAGACTGCCCTGCGGGAAACAAAAACCGGCTCCTAAGGCCAGTGGAACTCAATCATTCCGGTGGGGCCGTGCTACCATTGTCGCGAACATTAAACACAACTGTCTCATACCAAGACTTTGTGTCACCAGTATGCCTGTCCATAGCAATTTCGTAATCTATGGACTTACAAGATTTGATTTGGTTACCTAAAAATATAAGTCTATACAATGATTTTACCTAAACAATTATAAATATGCTAGATAAAACTATAGTAAGAGCATACGAAAATACGAGACATAAGAGACAGGTAGATGAACTTTTAAACATGGGGCTCCCGGAGGTACCACACTGACTCGTAGGTCCACAGAGGTATTCCCACAAGGGAGGCTCCCGTACACGAGACTTAACTAATTAACTTAATATAAGTTATTATACCTCTAAGCTGAAAGGAAGAAGGTTATCTCGGACGAAAAGTTATGTGCCTCACGCGGGCACTACTCCTAGTGCTAGTTTGTGTGAGGAGTTGTATCCTTGCGTGGACCGTCGTCGCTGAATCATTGCGAGAGGCAAGTGCCTCGCGTGGGCCTCCGTCTCGGGAAGGTGTTGCCACGGCTTAAAGTGGGAGAAGAGTAGTTGGCAAAAATGGGCCACTCTATTATTTCAACCAAAAATGCTTGAGAAAGAAAGACCATACCTAGTGAGATTATGACTATAGGGGTGTGTGCTGTTTTACGTGAAGACGGGATAGGCGATTCCCGATGGATTCCCTCGACACCGTCTTATGTGATTCTTAGTATGCTGAATTAGTAGTTGCCACTTTATTCATGCAGGCCTTCTGCTTTGCTTAATTAGCTTTTAGTTGTTTTCAAAACAAGAACTATTTTTGGCCGCAACTGGCTGGTATCTACATAGCTATTAGACACGGCTGTCACTGAGAACAGATGCCCTAAGACATCAATACTGAAGACAGCGCTCATACATGTTACTTAGTAAGATCTCCGAACTGGATAAGAATCCGGACATCCCGCTCTGTAGCCACATAAAACGTTACAAGACATGGGTTACTTTTCACGAAAGCGTATTAGACCATTGTTCTATCATTATGGTGGGGGTGAGAGAGATGAATACCCACCGGGCGAGGGCGCGGCAGATCTAAATATCATGCCCAAACATTCTGATGGAATTCGGTGGGGGTACGTATCTCGCCCGTCACTGGGTCCTATGGAACTAACCGTTTAACCTGTCGTTAGGTTTATATACAAGTTGCCCTGTTTTGCACTGCAGTGCGGGAGGTTGGTCCACTAAATAAAATAATAATTAATATATGTTTTCGCAGTGCTTTCCTACATTGGCTAAAGTGCTAACTACTAAGTATCCAAAGATACACGGGAATGTGTGTGATACCACACCCTCGTCATCACCGCTCGGAAACCCCAATAGTTCCCCAGAGTCGGATAAGCCCATGGTGCGGATAGGGACATCCAAACAATTAAGAAGCCACAAGGCTGAGTGGAGCATGAAGAGAGACAAAATCTTGGAGTTATGAGTCTTACCGGAGTGCGGGGCTAGATTATCGCACTGTCGGAAGAGAAGAGTATATTACAGAGTATGCAATGAAGAAAGTGTCTCTAATCATTTTGAACCTATCCTATCGAACTGAATAGAAAAGGTTTAGTCAGTAGCATGCTAGGCTAAACAGAGTTATAGCATGGACAGCGACCTCAGTGAAAAATTGTTGGTGGCAGGAGAAAGTGCTGCATATATAAGTGTTGCTGTATCGTGTTTCCTACGTGCACTGCAGTCCTATATTTTCTATAAATAAGCAAAACATATGAACGGATGGCCACTGGCCATATATATACATAGTCTAACCAGAACAATCAATACAGTATCAAATGATCAAGGTATATATATCAGTACAGGTTAATGAACCTACTATAGTGCGGTTAGCAACACATTGAGGAAAATGAGAATAACCATAAACAGAATACAGAAATTATAACAAGCGGTCCTAAGACCGTTACAGTTCCTTTTAGTCTCGGGACCGTTCTTACGGATACAATATAATTAACGAAACCCATATAGAGAAATAATTAAACTGTGATGTATAGTTACTTGAATTATGCTGGTAATCATTCTTAATTTAGACCACCGTGTTACTGAAATTGATACGTCATTCCATAGTTGACGTGCGTTGATGCATTCTTAGGAAGCTGGAAAGTTCCCGCAGCTTGGTTCCTGCCAGCTGTTTTCTGCAAACAAGATTTCCACAAGAACACTCATGGCAGGAGGACATCGCTCAGCACTTTAGCCTAATAGGATGTCTAACGAGCAGTTAGCAAAAGATACGATAGTACTACTGTGGTGAAGAAAGTTCCCATACACCGATGGCACGGATGGAAGGTGTAAACAAACCGATCACAAGCGGGGGTTGTCAGAGGCAAAGGAAGATACAAAACAAAGCTTCACGGTGCTGGGTACGTCAGCCAGCTCTGAAGACGCACCGGGCGGAGTTTACTTGCTGCGGTTGAAAGTCAGAAGAACCTACACGATATCAGTGCGGGATAGTTGAAATACCACTTTTTGGCGTGGCCAGCAGATCCGGCGAGTATCCATCAAAGAACATCCTGTCTCTACATCTGTAGAATCACATATTCAGGCCGTAAAGTCCTCACCGCAAATTCGTGTTCCGAAGTAGATATTGATATTCGTGAACAATAATCAGAAAGTTCCAAATGACTCCCGTAAGTAGGGAGTTACAAAATTGTTTTAGTGTGGTGGGTTGGGCAACTGCCAGCTACGGGAGAAAAACCTGACACATAGCGAAGTAATACGGGTATTGTCTGTTGCGCTGATAGTAGCTGGTACAGATCCAACCTGTTCAGCCCCTGGCCGAGGATGCTCTCGATCACTGGATCGCGTCTCCTTTTTTACTGCCAGTGACGTCACAGGCGCAGGCTCCAATCAATCATCGTTCGAGCAACAGCCAATCAGCGCATAGCTAATAATAGCGCAGCCGAATGTTCTAGAGTATTCTAGAAATTTTGCGTCCACGTGGTTAGGACGTCACGGCAATATTTTGAAGATAATCAAGAAGGGTTTTCCGTGGATAACTCAGCCATTTCTCAACCGATTTTGAAATGGTCTACATATTTACAAAGCCCGTTGAATTCTGGTCTTGATCAATGCCAGATTTAATGGGAACAGGCAATCAATAAGGATTACAGGGTACCATCTCAGTACACTAAAAGCGCCATCCTGTCTTGGTCGTAACTACGTGCTCCATCAAAAACAGCATCCTGGTGCGCGCATGCGCATCATGTGTTTTAACGATCTCTTCCATAGGCCTATATACGCTTATGGCTCTACCCAGGGGGTGCGTGTTCAGGAAACGAATCTTGGACGGACGGCACGTACCCAGCTTAGCTTAGGCCACTCCCTCCTAGTTTGACATCCGTGGCAAACGATCGCGCATGACGGATCGACGCACGGATTCCCGCTAGGCAGGAATTATAGACTTCCCGGGTAGGCACGTGGCCGGAGAGGAGTAGTAACGCAATAGATGCGTATTCAAGAGACAGAGCACATAGGGGTGCCAAGAGGAGGGGGGAGGCATACTTTTAGTTTTCAATTTTGACATGGAATCATTTTTCCAGGCCTTTCTTTTTTTTGTTTTGTTTTATTAATATTACGGTGCGTGCTGTAACTTTATTTAGTAGATGATTCTAAACAATAGCTCGCATGGGTGTTTTCTCCGAGTGCGGGTAATTATTATCTCAGCAAAGAACACCCAAGCTCCAACGTACCACAATTTAAGTTTAAATATATAATAATATAATAATAAGAAAAGACAGGTATATATAAACCATGTAATTTACCCTCGCGAGGTATTTATTAAATCACACCAAATTACTTGCACACCCCGGGTAAATAAAGGGGTACGCAACACGTATCTCTTACTATCTATAAAAATATATATTTGCGGCCCGTTATTGCGGTTCCTCAACGGGCAGCTCTCGCTGGCCCCATATCCGTCCTGACGTCTGAGACAGGAAGAAAAATAATAAGAAAAATAAGATATATAATAATAATAACTTAAAAGTTAGTTTATCAGGCATCCTCAGCGTAGCTGAGACTGCATGACGGGATTGTGACATTATTGCACTGTGGGATGTTGTATTCTTTACGTCGCACATGACGTTCTTACAACACCGGAGTCCGCAGTGCTCATTGTGTGGGGGACACAGCTGGGCACTGAAGTGTGCGGCTGTGTCGGATAACCATAGTCATCCTAGGGACGGGATTTAATTGATCTAACATATATAATAAGAAGCAAAGTATTTTAAAAATAAAGTAATAAGTAATACATTTCCGCGAATCGCACTATTGATGATTCTGCTGAATCACACATGACTACACCTCTGCAGCGAAATTTCCCCATTGAGTCTGGGTCCCACGACTGACGGTGGTGGGTCGCGGTGGATGCACTGTCATTGCTGAGATGCTTTCACTATTACTGGCACTGTCGGAAACATCTGAAGTGATGGTGGTGGAAATATGCGCATCCATAATGTCTCTCACAGTTACTGCCAGTTCTAATATATCTGTCCGTAAGGCAGCGGCGGTACTAGTGGTTGCTAATGTCCGTGATGCTATAGTGGTGGTAGTCGTCGTGGTGGCTGTTGTAGCTGTCGTGGTGATGGCGGTGAGCTGTAGTGTAGGCTGAGGTCATGATGCGGGACCGAACACGGCAGGAGACGACATTTTCCGAAACTTAGCATATTTTAACAGATGACTTGCGGTGATGTTAGGCACGGGTTGAATGTCATGTGTGTGGGCGATCCGTCTCTTTCCCACATATGGTCGTTCCGTCGTGGTTCCCTTTCTGATTGCTTGTTCAGAAAGGCGAGGAGGCGGATGCTGAATAACACGGGTCAGAGTTACACTAATCGCAGCAGGCTGCGACGGACATGGTCCCTCGTCTATGGCAATTTCTGGTGGAGATGGTGTCTTGGAATGTCTATTTCCGCAGATGTTGTAATCACTACCGAAATTGGCTGACTGGCTAACACTGTCTTAGACACTACGGTGGCGGGTGTAGTGACCGTAGCCGGATGGCTAATAACTGATGCGGCTGATGTAGGTGCTGCTGAACTGGATATTGCGAGAGACTTTTGCTTCTTACTCCGCTTCAGGACTGGCGTGGATGAAGTAACTGGTACCGGTGTAACGCTTCCAGATGTGGCTGCAGGCAGGATTTCACGTTTGGCTGCTGGTACATTGTTTACGGTAGCCGCGGGAAGACGATGACTAACGGGATATCTACGAGTAGTGTTCTTCGTGCGAGCCATTTTCTCGGTC
Source organism: Chaetoderma sp. LZ-2023a (assembly GCA_034401795.1). Classification (NCBI taxonomy): domain Eukaryota; kingdom Metazoa; phylum Mollusca; class Caudofoveata; order Chaetodermatida; family Chaetodermatidae; genus Chaetoderma; species Chaetoderma sp. LZ-2023a. The sequence goes on along the minus strand of CM067366.1, from coordinate 50,234,014 downwards.
GGAAGAACTTTGACCGGGAACCGAGATTCGAAACGGGTGGCTATAACGGCACGATCCTCGTTCTCTTCTCCAGGAACTAATGTTACTTCTAACACACGGTGATGATATCGGAGCGCACGGGTCACCCCGTAGCGAGTAGCGGTGTAGAGATACTGGCACGTCACACAAAAGGCTGACTGGAAGAGATGATCCGTATTAACATGAAGTATGCGGTCGGATTTTCTCGTAAAAGTTCTGGTACAGGGCTCTCCGCTAGCTAATAACGAGCTGCACGGGAACCGTTTTGGAATTGATACCGATTCTCCTTCAGACGAATCCGATAACGCTAAATCTTCAAGGAGTGACATCTCGTTCCCGCATGGTAGTTGGCTGCGCGAACCTTTTTCAAAACCTAATGCCCTATCTCTTCATTGTTTTTAACTTTCCAGGCCAAGTATAATAATGAAATAATAATAAAACAGCCGAATTTGGTTTGCGACACGAAAGAAGACTAATGCTATCTGTTCTTCCCTGGTGTCGAGTTTTGACGGGAAGACAAAGTTTCAGAGCGTGCTTCCTCCTTTTATACTATTAGGTGATGTCACAGGCGGCGGATGACCACACCTAACAGTTTTAACAGATGATTCGGTCATTCTTATGTGAAAGTTTCCTCTTTTTCTGGCCTAGACGTCTAGGGATTAAGTCTTCGCGTATAAAGGGAGTACTTTTAATTATAGGAAGAATGGCTTGTTAAACTTGTCTTAATTTCGCGCATTTAACAGCCTTTGATCAACATAGAAACGTGGTACTACTTTTCCTTGGCGGTGTCTCACCTTTTAATTAGCGTGAGGCGGTTCTCCAGATTGGATGCTTATAAACTTGCCTATTCTAATTTTAGGCTGAATGCTCGATGGGGTGTGTGTGAGCCAGGTGACGTCAGCGGACGGCGTTAACGATGACCTCGTTAAGCACCTGCTCAAACCGCAGAGCTAATTTCAACAGGAGTGAGGGAATGTCAAGGTAGACACAATCGGCCTGAGTCATATCACCGTCGACGGAGCAAAAGATGTTATATTCAGCCTACAACCACCTGAGGTGAAGAACTCAGGGTTATTTGGACTGCCAGTTAAGACCTCTTAATAGACAGGCGTTTGTAAAACATGTTCACATTGCTCTACAGCATCTTAAGTCTGACTATCAGTTTCCAGAAAACTAGACAGCTAAGATGTTGAATAATTTGAAACTAACTTGACAGGGCGCTGTTGCTGCCTATGACAGCAAGAGTGCCCAGCCAAATTAGTTTCAAAATATTCAACAACACGTTTATTAAATAGTAAATACATACAATTCTTACAACACCGCTTAGTCATTCATCAAGTATGCGTTCGTGACGAGCATATCTACGCCATTCCTGACGTAGATGATTATGACGTCATATGATTGATGTATAAACTGAAAAGATTCATTAAGCCTACAAGGGCAGCTGCATTGGATTAATGTTGCAGTGCAACGTGAGCGGTGGCCATGAAGCTGGATATATGAGCTAATTAATTTAAATATACACATTACTCAATGATGTGAAAATTCAGTTTTCTACCCTGTCATATTCATCGCTGCACAGAAGTAGTTAGCATCTGATGTTGAGAAGCCAATGTTGCACACTGTCCCACAAATATCCTTGTAGGCAATCTCCAATCGGCCACCATACGGAACCAAACCACCAGTCAAGCGGATCTGAACATCATCAGGCTGCACTCGACCAGCTATTATTCATAATAATAATAATAATAATAAAAATAATTTTAAAAAAAACAACTAAAATTAAAAAAAATAAAAAAAATATAATAATAATAAGCAGCAATGAAATGTCGCAAGAACTGTGCCACGGTAATTTGCCATGTCTTATTGAGGAACCTTGACATTCTCGCCCACCCATCATGCACCACTGAACTTAGTCAAACGAGATCTGCAATCATATGGTAACTCACATGCCACATTTTTTTAATTCTGCTAATTTGAGCATTCTGTACAATCCCTACCCATGGCATACGAGGGAGGGTGGGTTGGGTGAGATCTAATGTAAACGTCACCACGAAATTCATAATCATATATGTAGCTCACATACAATCTTGGTTAAATTCCAATAAACTGTTGCAGACAGATAGTCAGCTGCATAAACAGACAGATACTGATGGACATGTCAATGCAAGGACGAGGATAGTATAGTGCTCAAAGAAAATAGTTATAAAATCATTGACACCTTCTTCGGGACGACTTCTATATAAAAGTCGTCAGATGGCGGTGGCGTCACATCTATATAAACAGCATTCACATCTAGGTGGCATATTGTAAAAAAATAAGATGATAAAACTTCAAATACCACATATACATTTGCACAGTATTTTCTTAGTATAGGCATACTACTTCTATCACCATGCAGAAATATTGCAAATGCTGGTGTGCACCAATATCACGTATTGCTGCGTGTGTAAGAGTATTGCATACATTATAAGTTAAACGAGGACATTAGGTACACTTGTATTGAATGTACCTATTTTGAGAATAATGATGCTGAACTAAATTGCATGCTCAGACATTAACACTCGCACCGATGAATTCCCCATATCGAATTTTCAATGCTACCGTACAGGAAAACTGTTGACTATTTTTAAATTACTTTGGCTGGACGTCATTGCTGCCGTATGCAACATCAACGGTTTCCGGTCAAATTAATTTCAAGATATGCTATACAATAACTGCTAGATCACAAAGAAGATATCATTTTCAAGGATGTGTCTGCGAAAGAGTTACATATTTCAGTAACGCCACATTTTAAAATACTCTTATGAGAATGCTGTTGACACAGTAGTACTCGAGATATTTGATTAAGATAATCCAGCATCAATACAACGGCAAAAATGGTGGTTTGTACACGGATCCTGGTACGTCTCACGCATGCGCCTTGTTTGGTATTACTGAAATACAACAACAGTAATTTCATTTCAACGCAGGATCGACATCTGCACCATTAAATAAATTACACTGTATTGGCTTCTTTATTTTGCCATTGTCTTGCTAATAATTTATTATAGATATCACTAGATATGACTACACGATTAGTATGTCCTGTCTGTAGCAGCACATCACTGTGGCCGGGCGGCCACTGCCCCCACGTTCGTACCCGTCCGCAGAGACTGGGTGGTCGGTTGTCACGCAAGTTTTCGTCCCCTGCTTTCTTACATCCTTCGGGACCCAGAGCGGAGCATCAATCGGGCGAGGAACTTGGTCCACAGAGGTGGAAACTGTCCACACGCATGAGTCTTCCCTGGTGTCCTTCGAGTATCTTGGCTGGTGGCAGGGCTTGCAACGACGCCCCCATCATGCGTGTTTTGGACTCCCCCACAAACGCTTGCTGCTCAGAGAGGTAAGCCACCTCCTTACAGACACGCAGGTCCGGCCAGACATTTCCAGCAGTGCCTGAGAACGAGGGGTTCTTGATGAGGTGGGTTCCTCCACACGGACTTCACCATCTCAGCTGTCCATGGGCGGAGGGTCAGGTGCTTGGTAGACATTCCACTTCCGGCTATCTCTTGAGGTTGGTGTCAGATGCTGCCTCTAATCCGTGCGGAGGAGGTTGGTGCACACGTTCGTCCCTGCAGAGGCGGGTAGAATTACAGAATCGGTCAGAGGTGAGTTGGCGACTGAGGAGCAGAGGTGACGACAGTGTTTCTTGTGGGGGTGCTGTCTGTAATGGAAGTTTCTGTGGTTGGGAATTAATGGTAGTTCCAGTGATGGAGTTTCTGTGGCAGTGGCGTTTGCGGTGGCTCGGTTGGCTACAAGGGAGGCAAATCTCCCTAGCACATGTGGTCGAAAAGGCATCTCCAGGCCGATGCGTCTTTCCGAGAAAAGGGATCTGTTCGAGTTAGTCCTGCAGGGAGCGGAAGATGCATACGGATGCAGTGCATGTGAGATGGGATGACAGTGCTGTAGGTGTCTCTCTTCACCACACGTGGCTTCAGATCTTTCCTGCCTACATTCGAGCCAAGCGCTTTTTAAGCATCTCTCTCGGGCACTAGTGTCTCGAGAAGGGGACAGGAGACGCTCTGTAGGACAAAGGGCATATGTGCCAGCTGGGAAAACGGCTGTCCCTAAGCGGGAAGAGTGGAAGAATGAGATAGTTGGCTTTTCCTATCTATCCCAGGCACTCAGTGCATCGCTAATGGTCGCTAGTTTCATCAGTCAATATATCTAAAGATAGTTAGTCGCGAGAGTTGTTTGGTGCTGAAAGCCATCTATTTCCTAAAGATCCACGTAAGGCAGAGCAGGCGAATACTCCTACTTTGGTATCCTAAAGAACATGCGGGGAGAGGTTTAGTCATTGGCGCCCAGTTGATTCTCAGCAGACGTCCAGGAGCAGGCGTTCTGTGTGTGCCTAGCTCTAACACAAGGTGGTGTTTTTACCTCTAAAATGTTATGCAGTGTAATGCCTCATACAGCCGCAAAAAGGACGGGGTTGGTTAGATTATGAATGAACCTCTTCCCTCACAGGTACAGGCGAATCTTTGGTTCAGAGCCTAGACCAACTTGAGCGACATCAAAAGGATCTTGACGTGATCCAAGAGGTGACCCATAAAATTAAAGAGGAAATAGTTTAGTGGAACGTCTGCTGAGCCTGGGCGCTATGAAGACGTAACAGACTTGGAAAAGATTCCAGAGATGCGGCGGTAATCTGGTTCAGTTGCACGATCCAGTGTTAACAGCTGGATCATCCAATTAAAGCTACGTTTATATTGACCGCTGGCCAAGTGGTTTAAAAAAGAAAAGGTTCCCTAAGCAATGGAGAGGAGTTGCGCCATGGTGTTTCTTTTCAGTTCAGGTGGATAAGCTTAGTGCGTCTTAGAGAATGGTGCGTTGCTTATGTGGCGAAACCTTCCCTATAGAAAATATAATGGTCACAAGCCCCATTGGGTTGGTCAAAAGGATGGCACGGGTTGGTCGAGGTCTTGAACGAGAAGCATCCATTGGGAGCTGTTCTACATAGCATGAAGCAATATCGCGACTTCGAAACCGTTTGCTATGGGGTGACTAGTTGGCGACAAGATGTTCAGGCATGAGCGCGGTGAACTGAGGGGCTTAACTTTCCTAGTCCTAACAATAATTCCTACTTAAAGGTGGCTCTTAGCCAAAGCCGAAGTAGCGCAGTCCGGGGTGCTCATTGAGGGAATTCGACGGGAGCTAACAGCTAAAGTGGCAGATACTCTGCAGATGACAGTTATACTATTTAGATCAGTCCAAGTGCGATGTGCGGGGCCTAATGCACACGACGAAGAAGTATCCTTTTAGCGGAGAATTTGCGCAAAGCACTGATGGGATCACCTGCTTAGAAAAGTGGCAAAATGATGATCGTCCACATTCGTAAAATATTTAGGAAAGCGACGCCGTCTCAATGCTAGCTTTTGTCTTTATGTTGCGTGCGACTGCCGTCAATGGTTTGGTGGGGTGAGTGGGGGCGTGAATCAAAACCTAATCTAATCGCGCAACCCAGAAACAGAAGTGCAACTCACATAACAAATTTGGATCAAGCCCATCAATCATGACGTTCTCCTACCACCACTCCGGCCCCACCCCTACCACACCATTGTAAATCCCTACACTTTTGTTAACTGAATCGTTTTGCGCACCCAAGCACACTTCCCCATGCGCCGACCCATGCGTCCTCATCACCCTGGAGGCATGCACATCATATCGAATCTTTGCATGTATATGCAGATTTGTAAAGGCCCACTTTGGCTATAAAAGGCACCAGGTGGTGTTGGGGTCACATCTATCAAAATATAAACACCTTTCACATCTAGGTAGCATATCTTTTTAAAATAAGGTATACAACCCTTACAAATGTCTTACATATTTGTACAGTACATACTTGGCATAGCACTGGTACTGTCATCTCGAAGAATTTTAATTTAATGCAACATCAAATTGCGGGAAGATATGCTGTGAATGATTGATGAGTGTAAACAGCTAATAGTAGCCACTTGTAATATCCCACACCTTATATGGAGGGAGAGCATGCAGTAATACATAAACAAACACGTATCCTTAATAAAAAGTGGGGTCTTATTGCCACATATAAGTGGAAATAAGGGTGGTGAAAACTGATGCTGTCAATAGACAGCAACAGCCTTCAGCAGCAGTGCTTGTAAACTGTACACCAGCCTTTCTCATACTGGCCTGGCAACAATTATTCGTTTGACGTCAGTGTGACATGTGTTGACTAGTGTTGCAGAAAGCTGTTGCTGCATTTAACAGAAACAGATATCGTCATTACCATTTTAAAAATTGGTACATTAAGAATACTACATGCATAGCTATCTAATAAAAGGAGCTAATACCGCAATACTGAGCTAAATGTATTGCGAGATAAATTGGCGTAACTGTGTGGCTGCTGAATTACAGCTGACATTTCCCATGGGGCGTAACTCTGGATATATGCCGACTATTTTGGAAAGAATTTGACGAGCTTAGGCACCAACTACTTTAAGTCAAATTGTTTTCAAAATATTCAGCAGTTCCAGAGATATTGTCCATTGGACTTATTGTCTGATGGCTGCTTCTGTTGAATATTTTGAACATAAGTAGATTGGAAGACATCAATTGCTGCTTTAGGCAACAATTTCTTCCAATCCCATGATAATTATATTCATACTTCTCAACAGAACGTTTTATTTTGTTCGGGAAATGTCTTAAGTTATTTCTGAGCGGTACTCTACACTAGTCAAATTACATGGAAGAACATGGCATTCTAACATTCTTAATTAATGTTGCTGTACACCATTTTGATATATAAAAGATATAAGTTAAAAAATGCAAATGCAAGCAGTATATTTGATATTATAAGTATAGAGTTCAATCAAAGGTACATTTACCATTTTAAGAACAGTTTTCAGTCCATCCCATGAAGTGGTTGGAGACAACGGAGTCCATGAAGTGAAACAGCAAAGAGGATATATAACAATCAGTATCAAAAGACGGTTTATGAAACAATGCTGATGAAGCAGCGGTAAGAATACAGTGGCAGTCACAGTGATGAAAGGATAAACAATTACGAATAATCAGTGAGATGAAGAAGAAGAGCTGATAAAAACGGGTTTATTTCCAATTTGAGGCGATGTTGGATTGAGGAGTGAGGTTGCTGTCACTTTCATGGTCTTAAGCTATTGAGGGTCTCGCTAGTGGTTTGATGGTCTGATACTTAATAGAATAGGTGTATGGGCACAGTATAGTTCTTCTTATGGTCTGGCTTTTACTCAAAGTATCTGTCTTCTTAGCTCAGAGCAGGTGGTCGCGTAAGTTTCATCTGAAGCCAAAGGGGAGTCAATGACAAACAGGCTCGTCCACTGTCTGTGATGTTTCTCATTTCCAGTTATTATTTATTGACTCGCCGATGCTGCGGTTGGTTGTTCAAAATGACAAAGTCGGGATACAACCAAAGTCAGCCGCCTTTGGCATAAAGAGGGCCTTGTCGGCGGTTTAGATTTTTCTCAGTGGATTGGCTTAGGTTATTCTGCGGCTGTTGGCGACCTATGTCAAACAAAGCCTTCCCTGGCTCTACCTGTGACGTGGCATACAGACTTCATGATGATTTCGCTCAATGAGGCAGCTTATATACAAGCTAAAAGAGGGTCACCCCTCCCTCCCTCATTGAGAGAATCAGATTTTTTTTTACGCTGACCGAATACATCATCGTCAGGTGTATGAGCTTCAGTGCGTATCGGCAAGAGCGTCAGCATCGAACGCAGAAAGGAGATTCCGTATTTTCGGAATGTCTCCATGTTTATGTAACACAGAAAATATCTGAAGATAGCATCAGTATCCTAAAGAGGATGCGGTTTCAACAGCATTGGAATCTCTTCAATCAGTCAACGAAATTATGTCCGACGGTCATCTTACAGACATATACACAGTCTACAAGTTTAACATAGTTATTCTGATAGGCACCACATGGAAGATACATAGTTACTTGTGCGATACCAACCAGCAAGCAATACATATCGGCTTGCCCTAACAGGTTAAGTAACGATAAAGGCATCCTGCCATACTTGGTGTATATGTACGGTGACATCAAGTACATAATGACGTCAGCACACATGCCAGATATTAGACGTCGAGACAGGCCAGCGACAATGTACAGAGCAAACTTCAGGACCATGCAATCCACGTACACTGTTGAAGAACAATACCTGATCAACCCTTCACGACGAGTACACGATATTCCCGCTCATGCCCAGTGACTTTAACATGCGTGCATATTGTTGCTTGCGTATTAATCGTCCAGATAAAATATAGACCCAGGATACAGTTCACTGTACATTGAACTTTATGTACTGCCTCTAAGCGCTCCATGATAATTGGTGATTGCCTCCAGACCCACGAACAGACCAAATGTGAATCAGAGACCAAAGCCAAAATAAACTGAGGAGTTAGAATTGAATTAAGTTCAAGATCCCCTAGAAACTGATTTGAAAATGAATTAAGCAAAAGATGCCAGACATAGTAATAGAAATTTAAGACAGAATTCAGTTAAAACCTCTTAAGAAAATAAGCAGCACACTGAAACCGAAGGCAGGTTAATATCACAACGATGCATATTTGAAACTGAAATCAGCTAAGATTATTAACACAAGTGAAGTAGGTACGATTCAAGTAATCTCCTCACTTCATACAGATTTAGTCTCCAAACCCCCAACAATAAGGGAAGAGACAGAAGACTAGTTAAGAGTAAAATTTGGAGAAATCCCGTTTATGTATAATTTTGCAAGTATTTAACACGTTGACTGCCAACTACGTGTATACTCGTAATTGTAGGTGTACCAGATTTTTCCACTACGAGTATACTCGTAGAAAATCGATGGCTGACCTATTGTAAATGAAATATTCTGGCATACATGGGAATGAAATTAACAATGTACTGGCAAATGGGGCAATATAAATCTATGCAAAATTAACAAAAACATAATTTTATATTTATATTGCATCATTATTTTGAATAACACAAGTCGGAGTTTCCGAAATTCTTTCCGAATGTGATATCTCTCACACAAACACTTCAAATCAACTCAAATAAACTAAGTCTAACACTCTACCTGAGTACAGCATAAAACATTAATGTGTCATGGAAAAAAGCACACCTTTATCATGCTCGAACAAAATTCGTTTGCTGATCAAAAATGTTTGTCATCACATATACACATTTTAAGCTGTTTTCAATGATTTCTGGGAAAACAAACTCACATATATCCAAAAACAATATATCAAATAATAGTTCAATCAAAACATATAATGTTAGAAATTCGGTTTTAGATCTCTGTTTCCTCAAGCAGATGGTATTTTTTTAAACATTGGTCCACAGACAGACCGGGACAGACCTCGCAAATGTAGCACGATTCTTGGCGTTTCCCTGTTTTTGTACAGATCCGACATGGTGTAGTAGGTCTGTCTTTCTTTTCGGTCAGTGGCAAATAGACAAGATAGTGAAACGACTCCGCTGTGGCAACTGCGGCTACACATTGTCCTTGGCCTTGGAGATTCAACACAGCATCACCCAACTGATGATTTATTACATGGTCACGAAAATTTATGAATCTCATCCGCTCCCTGCTGTTGTCATTGTACATAATGTGAGCATTCAGGAGACACATCTCGATAATGTGCAGGGCAATCCTTTTGTACCATCTTATGCTCTTGCGCAGAGCTGAGTAATATGACAACATCTGATCAGATCTGTCTATCCCTGACATACCGTTATTGTAGTCTCGCACACTATTTGGTTTGCTTGTAACTTTGTTATTCCGATTTGGGACATCCACCATCTCAACTTTGTGCATGTTGCTTATTGTCAGTACATCACGTTTGTCCTTCCACTTACAAACTACTACCGAATCTGACTGCCTCCATTCACATTCACCCCTCCAATTTTTTATGAACCACATCTTTGGGATTCGCTTTCTGATCGGCACGGAGTGTTCCCCATAAGTAGGTTGATCTGACGGTCAGTTCTTTCACAAGACCCACGGAATTGCAATAGCTGTCAGTGTACACCGCGTGGCCTTTGTCCAGGTAACCATCTAGTAATGTACGTACCACAGCACCAGCCTGTTCTACGCCAATATCATCTTCAAGACTTTCTCCAGAATATATGCGAATCTTTAGCACGACACCTCTAGATTCACATAGTTCAAACAGTTTGATACCGTACTTGTGGCGTTTATTCTTTATATACTGCCGAAACAAAAGCCTACCACGCCAAAGTACCATTGACTCATCGATGCACAGATCTTTTCCTGGGTAGTACGTGTTGGTAATTATATTATTGAAATGTTCCAGTACTGGCAGGACCTTGTACATGCGATCAACATGATGCTGAGTATTGTCTGTGAAATGCCAGAAGCGCAAAAGTAATTGGAAACGGTTACGGCTCATAACACTGCTAAACAAAGAGGTGTTATACACCACATTGGTGCTCCAGTAGTGTTCCAAGGTGGGAAGATTTACCGTCCCCATGTGAAGCAACAGACCAAGGAACGTTTTCATTTCTTTACCATCTGTATCCTTCCAAGCCTTCAGGCGGGATTCTTTACGCAATGGACGTTGTTTGTTGATTTCTGCTGCAGCATACTGATTGGTTTCTGTGACCATCATATCTATCAATTCATCAGTCACGAGCATGTCAAAATAACTGCCAGGGTACGCATCAGTAACTTGCACTTTAAGACCAGGATTTTCATTGAAGTGAAAGCTGGTGGATTTTGCGCAACATTCGACCAGGTATGCAGGGCAACATCAAACCTCGCACCTCTCAAAGTTCCATGCGAAGCTGTTGGCACAGCTCTACCATGGTCTCTACCACTGCCTGGGGTAAGGGGTGTACGAACTGGTGTAGCAGAATTACGTGAACCACTCCTTGTTCTAATTCCACGACAGCGTCCTCCTCTGGTACGCACCCCACGTACGCTAGATCTTCCACGTGGCAGTGATGGTACGTCATTGTCAATTGAATGATGAGAGTCAGAAGAAACTGTTGGGTCACCACTATCACTATATTGATTATCACTACTTTGACTATTACTTTCATCAACCTCCGTGTCTGCCTGATAATCTGCATCTAAATCACTGTCATCTGTTGGTGTTTCTGAAGAATCATTAGCTAACTCCATAACTAGATTATCATTGCTCTCACTTTTCGTATCAATTAGCAATTCTGCTACCTGGTCCGCTGTCAAACGTGACATTTTGGACTAAATTGCAACTAACTAAACGTGGTAACACAGAGAAACACGTGTTATATGAGAAACAAATACGAGATAACTCGTACCTGGCATATGTGATGGGGAATCACACAGCCACTGCCAGCTACGAGTTAACTCGTATACGAGATAAATCGTAGCTGGCAAATGGATATGAATTTACATTCACTCCTGCAGATACGAGTAATCTCGTGCCACGGGTATTCATGATCAACTGAGTAGAAATTAACGTATTATTACCAAGAGATCAATAAAAACAAAAAATAGAAAGGTTGTGCACATGCGTATATGGAATGGCAAATTGAAGCGGTATTACAATTACGGTTATACTCGTAGTTGGCAGTCAACGTGTTATGGCATTATTGTATAGTAATTAATAACAAACCAGCTGTATGTGTCTAACATTCACCAAATAGCTAATATTAAGCCGCGAAGTCGGCGTATGATCGAATACACGAAATTACGCGATGACTTACCTCCCTTGATTTTGAGCTCTTCAGCGTCAATAATGACGTAATAGTGGAACAAGCTATTATACCGTAACGTTGAATACATGCAGCTTCGTTCAACTTCAGCAGGATAAGTACAGTTTGGTTGCATTTTCCCGATCCGGCAAAGATAAAAATAGCTTTTTCAGGTCTTATGCCAATAAAAATAATAGAAATTTATATGTTGCTTGATTTTAACCCTAAATAAACAACTGACCATAGAGTCTAATGCGCGCTCTTATTTAACATGCATAATATAGTCGACATAGCGGAATGAGGTTTTTTGTTGCTGAATTAAATACATGTGCATACGTAAAGCAGACACACGTAAGTCAGCTAGATCTTTCTTATCTGTTTAAAACAAAAAGTGTATGAGATCTCAATGCATTTTCTTTAATTCTGACATGTTTGTCGCCACTATGTAGGCTACATGGTTTAGTCCTAGAGGGTGGGTGTGTAGTTAGAATCACGCTAAAACGGCAACAGCTACGAAAAACCAATGCGGCAGATTTTTCTCGGTTTTAAATTTCCAGACATGTTTGAGACACGATTGCTTCAATGGCGATTTTGGCACGATAGAAATGTGCGTGAAGAAAATTAGCCTGTAAATGACAAGATAATTTAATGCACAAGCGTGTTAGTTTTTAAAGCTTAGCATATACTCATTATTTTCGAGACCAACCGTGTGTAGGTTTTATCAGACACCCTTTTGGTGTTACCTAACATTCATAGGCCTGTCACTAGTAAGATTACAGTTGAATACGCGAAGAAAAATAATCGATATTACATGACGGTAGCAATGGTTGGATGGTGGGTTGGGGGCGGGGTGGGGATGGGGGGGTGTAAGGGGTGGGGGTGCGTGGGGGGGGGGGCAGTTGGGGAATCAACGGGCCTGCATATTTTCACGTTGATGCAAAGCATATTGTTTTAAGCCATTACTACCGGGCGATAAAACAAGCATTCCGTGTGATGGAAGCACATAAATAGTAGCAGATGAACGAATTCGTAGGAAGACTGACATATCGGTTATCGATCGTCTCTCAGTTCATGCGGACGTCAATGAAAGCTTATAGTAAACAAACAATGTTGACAGTCTTCGACGCACAAGCTTTCCAAAGTAAATTTGTGCACTGTTAATAAACGTAGGCCTATCTAAATATGACAATTTAGTTCATCTTACCCACCTGTTATAAATTATTATTGTCACGTTTTTTGCGCATCTTCACTCATATATGTGCTTTTTCAGTATACACGACAATTGTACACACTCAGGGCCAGCATTTGTCTCTAGTCCGTAAACCAAATTACTCCAGTAAAAGTGTGGGAGAGTGAGTGTCGTTATGCGTAAATTTATACGTTATGTACATGACATTCAAAGAAATGGTAGATATATACCAAGAATTTACCTCCTCGCCCACATACATATAGGATACATACGCATGTGTAGGCCTATGTTTAGAATGACAGGAAACATGTGGCAATGTGTAGGCCCGACCACAGGTATTTTTGGCATAATTTTTGCAACTGAATGCAGTGTTATTTGCTTGTTCCACCCCGGCCACTCATTGCTGGCATAATGTATATCCCTAAATGCTATCGTAATCAATACTTGTTAAAATTGATGTTTTAGATTGTCACACATAGTTTGGCTTAAGTCTACAGGAGATTTAATTGTATAGGCCTATACAATGTATCCAATATGTGCCTAGCTTTCTCCAGTCTTAGACTTAAACAAATCAATTGATTGCGATACCTTAGGCAAATTCGTAAATTCGGATCTACCGGTGGACTTTGCATTTGGTTTGTGTGCGTGCGATGAGGGGTTTGGTGGGGTGTGTGTGGATAGAGATACATCTGGAAAATCATAACAGATTCTGCTGAATTATAGGCGCAGTTTGGATACAAAATAGATATGTTGTTTATCAAATGGAATGCAGGAAATGACATCGCATAGCATCGGAATTTTCAGGGAGAAGAACTAGACCGCCCATATCTCCCCAAACGGCCATTTGGAGGGGACACGCCCTCACTCACAGACCCTCTCCAATGTTGGACAAACTCAATTATAAAATCCTAGATCTGCACGTGACAGCCATCACATCAATACTGGATGTAGCAAGATATAGTGTCGTAAAAATACAGTATCTACAGAATCACACCGAGATATTTTCTCGAGCAGATCTCATCTAAAAAGGGGTTTTTCGCGCCCGAGATATTCATATTTAAATATGGCATCGGTGCTATTATAAGCTTTTGACTAATGTCTACCGGGAATATCATTGAAATCATTGCCTATTTCAAAATTCATTACTAAGTACAATAGAATGAAAAATTTACCCTGATTAAACAGTGTTGCCTGTATTAGCTTTGCTTAGCGCTTGTTCCACTATGACGTTACAGCTGCTCGGAATTCAAGGGAGGTAATTCATGACGCGATATTCTAAAGCTATGTACTTTATCGGCAATAAATATACAAATAAGCCATGTATTAACAAATTGATAACAGCTATATGATTTGGAAGGACTGGATATATTATAATGTCTTAAAATACACTCTCCATATATGACCTTTAAAGGAATTATTGAAAAACAACATAATTGAATCATCTACTGTTTCAGCTCAGTTGTCATGTTGAAAAAGAGGACTGGAAAGTATAGATTTGCTTTTGACTATATAAACCATAGCTCTGCTATAGAGAGTTTCGCTTCTCCGACACCACGATGTGTAGATGTTTTACACACTAGATGAAGCCCACCCAAATCATCTAGTTGCCTCAACCTGAACAGTGGGGTTAGGCGGATCCAGTTGGACGCTGAAACTAAGCACAAACTAGCTTTTATTTGCCAACAGTTAATTTTCGATTGGATGCAATTACCCCATAAAAATGCACCTAATGGTTTCCAAATGGTGATGACAAACGTCTTTCAATGGTTAAATTGAAAGAAATTTGTGTGAATGTGATCTTGATCTGTTACGTCTTACAAGGTTATTTGATCGACTTCATATGACCAGATTAACTCAAGTATAATGTGCCTATGGCACATTATAGCAAATGACGAGATTGCAGTGGATACATTTAAACCCGATGCAGTTCACTACTTCCCTAGACTCAATTTTGTAAAGCACCTGAGGAAATATCTTTTTTGTAATTATTACAGCAGATGTATTGCTAACTATGCCAACATTTCCCATCCTGTAAACACACTATTGTGAAGGGCTAGTAAAGTCACGTGTCTGGAATGTAAAGAACCTTTCCAGACATGAGTCCGGAATTCATTATCACTTCAGATGCCTCTTGTTCTGCAATTGACCTTTCCAGAGTACCCATCCATCATCAGACCTCGTTTGGCGTTATAATCATCTCTGCGCGAGTATGATGACGTCATAATCATTACGTCACAAAGGGTTCCATATAGACTGTCATCAAATCTCAAATGGTCCGGGACGTTGTATGAATTGTATATCTTTGTAATTCTTTGCTATTTAATAAACATGCTTTTGAATATTTTGAAACAATTTGTTGGGCGCCCAGTCAAATTAGTTTCAAAATATTCAACAGCCTACCGGTGTAGTTTTTCAGAAATAGATAGTCAGTGTGTTTAGAGATCGGTCAATCCCAACACGAACGAGGTGTGGGTGGAGCTTAGCTAGAGATGGGCGGGGCATAGGTAAAACCGGAAAGGTTCATTGGTTATGTACTGAGTGAAATACACCGTAACGGAGAAGAGCATAATATAGGTTATGAAGAGCCTTTAAAAAGAAATGGTAAGTTATAGAAATAGAATGTCTTGCACTGTTAGAAGCAATAAAACAACATCATCCATATTTAGCTAACAGACATTTCACTGGCGTAATAGACCATTTGTTTGTTCGTTCTGTCAGTTAGTTTTATTCACAGCTTATAGCTGGATGTATTTGAGCCATGCCTCTATCTTGAGGTGCTTCCCCGAAAGGTTGCGAAATGAAAATACAATTTAAATAATCAAAACTAAGATTTTGCAAGAGGTGTATGCGTTGCCTGCGGTTGCCTAATGCGCTGAGGGGGTGGGAAGGGGGATTACTGTATTCCTCTCTGATGTAGGCTGGGTGTAGATGGCAGTCAGTGAAATTACATCTAAAATGGAACTCAGGAAAATGTTTAGAATTAAGAAATAGTTAGAGATGATACTGAAATATAATTCTATCAAATAAAAGTAAAAACAAGTAAGATGTGATTAACTAAGCAATAAACAGGAAAACTATATGTCCAAGGTTAGAAATTAAAATTATAACATGTTGCTGTTAGAAACAATTAGTTGAATACAAATGATACTTATGGAATAACAGGCCTAACAGTAACGTCGTCAAGTTGCTAATCACACTTTCATCCCCATGTGCTAAAATGTTGACCCAACGCTGGGAAAAGGGGAACAAAGCAGAGCCACAGCATCCACACCAAGAGCAAAGCTACGTCAGTCATGATTCCCGTATCCAGTGATCGTGTTCCGAGAGCTGCACACTTCGTCTCCATATCTGCATCGTTACATCATCAGGCACGCCGTCACCAGGAACACAGTGGCGAGCAAGCTGCATCATCAGCATCTTCACACAACCAACAGCATCTCTTCAGGTTGAGTCGATTGCGGCTAAACCATAAGCCCGCCTCGGATCCTCCTCCTCTCTTATCTTCTCTCTCCTCCAGTAATAGATCACTCCACACTGCAGTGGTTGCATAATCTAACACAATCCGCTTAAATGTTAGCTTGGTGGGCTGTAATATTTCAAGACTAACATTTCAACATTAAGCACAGACCAAGTGTGGAATCTCAAATTGTGATGCCCTAACTAAAATAATATATGACCCGCTAAAGATTCAGTGACACTCAGACATCTACTGGATAAACAGAGTGTACTTCAAGCAACAATAAGCATTAATACGAGCTGGTATGCCACGTACTTGCCATGAAGGGTTAATCAGCTAATGCCATTCAACGCTATGTCCGCGGTCCTGGTCACACTTGACTGCAGAAACTCACAGGACACTGTTCATTTCAACTTCATGGACTGCCTCTAAACGCTCAATGGTACCATCACTAACATTTCTGACTTGTATGTTTTTCGTGAACATACAATGTAATACACATTTGGTTGAATATTTTGAAACAAATTTAACTGAGATTTGTGGCAGTGATAGGTGGCAACAGTTCACAACCAAATTAGTTTCACAATATTCAGCAGCGTAATTGTTTAATTACCTTGAAATTGAATTTCTGAGACTGCATGATTCAATGTGTCAAAATCGATTTTAAACAATTGTGAGGAGCTTAGCTTGAAATGCATTCCTCTATTAGTAAAGGTAATACTTACAATGTTACTTAATCATTTGTGTTCTTATTTTTGCCATTTAGGTATATAATAAATAGGTCATTTTACTGTTTTCGACACCAGCATGGATTTTTATTGAACTCGTCCATGTTGTTCTAAAATCCGAATTTTGAACTCGACACTTACAGCATCTCATCCAATACAGAGTTTAACACAACAGAAGCGTATACATAGAAACTCAATATTGGGTTAGAAAAGGTCAAATAACCTATTAATACTCTAGTACACAATTACTTACCTGGAAGACAGATACTAGAGACGTCTCTATTATGGCCGCACCGAGTTCTTTCCCAGTTTGAATGCTGACATAAACCAAAGGCTGTCTCTGAACCTGTGCAGTGCACACTATCAAACTATAGGCACGCCGCTACCGCTAACAACAACAACAACAACAACAACAACAACAACAATAATAATAATAATAATAATAATAATAATGAATAAATAAATAAATAAATAAATAAACAAGTACATAAATAAAGAAAGAACGAAATAAAGAAAGAAACTGAGAATGTACACTTAAAATACGAGAATATGGTTTAGAATAGTAAAAGAATGGCTTTCTGATTGCTATCTTTGATTGTATCATTATGGTTGATGAAGAAACAATGGCGACTATTATTATAATTCAACCAGCAGCTTCAGAGTGAGTGAGTGAGCGAGAGATCACGGGGAACCATGATCATCCGTTCAGGAACAATAAGGTAAAACCCTGCCGAGATATAAAAGCTACGCGCGATTGGACGCTGATTAACAGAGAGACGGACAGATAAACAGATGGACGGACGGATGTACTTACGGACGGACGGACGGACATACGAATGGACAGACGGACGAACGGATATATGGAAGGATGGACGGACAGGCCGACAAACTGATGGACGGACGGACTGACAGACAGATGGGCAAACTGACGGGCTGATGGTTCGACGGACTGACCAGCCGCCCACCCAACGGACTGTCCGACTGACTGCCTGGCCGACCGACTGACAGACCACTAGACCGAGCGACCGAGCGACCGACTGTATTCTGCGGCTGTTGTAGTAGAAACATCATACAGCTGCAGTCAGTCCTTCGTCGATTTTGGCCACTGTGTCTGTTCTCAGCCGAAATCCCTAGCTTCCACAGGACCATTCTTGATTTGAGTGTACCGAGTCCTGCTTTCTTAAGGTCACCTCGTGGCACGCTTAGCAGATATATGGAAACACACCCGTCCTTTCGCGGTTGTAAATGTACTGGCTTCAAGTATGGTGGATTCCAAGTCTCTCTGTGCTGGTGTGTTTTCTGGCACCCTTAGCACATGACCAAACATGGACCCATCTTTGCTGGGCGACTTTTACAGACAGCGGCGATGTATTACACATCTTTTACAGTACATCATTGGAAATTATGCTGTTTAGCCATCAGTGTCCAGTGAGGGTGTGTCGGTGTTTGCCGTGCCAGGCATCAAGTTTGTCCAAAGATGCCTTTGGAGATGCCCAGCTGGTACAGTTATACAGCATCAAGGATACGCAGGCTGAATTATATAAACGTAGTCATTTTTTCATGGGCATCTTCGATCTACGAATGAATAGGTTGAGCAGAACTGGAAAGTTCTGCTCCCCATGATGCAGCGTGCCACAATGACAGCAGTACTACACAACAGGGAGCCCGGGATTTTAGTTTAGCTCCATGGTTCACCGCCACGAAGTGGAACGCCATATCCTTTAGTTGCATGCGTTGCCGATAGGTATATGTGGGTGAAATCTGTTTTCGATTCATTCATAAGAGATTCTCAATTTTTAGTTTTGAATTTAGATTGATGTCTCAAACGCTGCAGACTTCACCTAACTTGACTCGTAGACCCAGCTTGGTGTCTGCAAGTAGTAGTACCAATAGTCGTAGTTCACCTGTATTGCAACTGGCCTAACATAGTACATCGAGGATATTTTAAGGTGTAATTGTGCCAAAGCGTGCGACATGGCAATGCCCATTTTGAAGAAATCCCAGTGTTTGGACATGACTACTGACACAAGCATGTGATGAGCCCAAGTGATGTCTGCAATGTCTGCCCATACAATGTGTGTCCTAATTGCCACAACTACGGCTTTCAATCACCCATATCATCACTGAACAACATGGACTGACCACATTGCTGATCGCAAAGTCCCAATAGGCTCTAAGGCCTATAGCTCATGGTGCTCGTTCTTATGGAGGTGCAGACCTGAATTCTGACCATGCGTCAGTCATTATGAGCCTTCGGAAGAACCATATCTGCCTAATGCATACACACCAAACAAAGCAAGAGAATAGAGGAACCTACAACCTACGCAACCTCATCAGCAACATTGTCATGCAAATGTCATACAAAAAGGGCATCGGGGAGAAGATAGCTAACATCGACGTCTGCTCTGATCAAAACGAAGCCCTAACCAAAATACTGAAATCTATGGAATCACCAGCTACCGGCACCATAGGACTTCTAACAAACAATTGAACTCGATATACTAACGACCTGTAGTAGTACATGTATCAGCAGAGCAGGCCGCGTTATGTGTGGTCGGATAACGTGAATGACTAGCCATCCCGGACCCAGTAAAACGCCGGTCTGGGCTATGTTATTGCCGCCCTTATGGATGGCTATATTCAATGCACAAACAGAGGTAAGCGTGTCTAAAACACGATTTGCCTCCTTTACTCACATGTCTGTCCACAGAGAGCACCCTACCCCCTAAAGGACATGTTTTCTTTCATAGAGTAGGGCATGGCCACGTTTGCATGATGGCTGTGATTGAGTGGTCAATTTTAGGTTTTATATATGATCTTTTCACGACTTCTTTCTCGAGATAAAGGTTATGGTCACAAAGGTTCTCTGGAGTGCTTGGTACCATTAGAGACCCTGGAGAGGACCGCACGCGAGTATATTTAAGAATTATTCATAAATTCCCGAGTACACCCAGGAAAGAAATAGTGGGGAACACGACATGGCGATTGAATTAAGCCTGTTCAGTTAATCGATATTTCATCGATAGTCGATTATTTTTCCTGGCGATTATATAATCCAGTGGAAAATAAAATAATCGAAAAATCAAAAGAGACAAATGTTATTGAGCAAAGATCGATTATTTATTTATATCTTGCATAATTTAGTGTTTAGTTTTGTAATACAACTAATGCATCGGTGGTTTGATTGCTATAGCAAGGTAGTTGTATAAACGTCCATTGCTGAGGTGCAAGCCTGCACCTCCCGGCTCATAGGGCATACATGTGAACGTTTATATAAGTAATTGCCTGATACGCTGGGGATCAGAAACATTTCATTGCTACTGTTTATGGAACCATATCTGCCTCTGAAAGCTAAATAGCATGAAGTGCTGGTGGCCATTTTGCGAAAAAAAAGAAGAAAAGTTACTGTTTTTCATAGTAAATTTACAAAACATCGATTCGAATTTTCACAAATTCTGCTAATGTTTTGGAACGAAAATCCACTAGCTCTCTAAATGTGCAAGCAATTTGAGACAGACACTATAGTATGTCCATCCAATCTGCGGAAAGGTCGGGCGTTAGACAATCTGGAACACAACCCGCAGCCATAACATCACAAGGGTCGTTCCACGAAGCTATGGTATTAGTATCATTCCAACATCGGCGAGTCCGGGTATTTGCAGAGACACGGCCGACTTACAACTTATACGTTCAACAATGAAACCCGCTGTGCATGATTCATAGGCATCCTTCAGTCGCAATACAGTCAACAGCTACTTCTGTGCCAGAGGCTACAACAATGCAATTTACTGAAAGCCTAATAACTGCCAAGATCAAAGAAGAGGAATGGATCCAACATGCAATTCAACTTCTCCTGTCTGATGAGCTACATGACTGTGCATGTTCTTGGGCTGCATATCATGCTTCACAGTAACCCGTCCTAATAGATCATCCTGCTATTACCGCAATATTACCGCCTTTCTTTGAATATGCTGATTCTCCGACAATGATAAAGCATGGCATGAACATCACAACCGAATTTCTGAATCCTGAACAGATTCCTGTTTTGGCCTGTGATTGCCCCATGTTTGCAAACTGCAAGCATATTCAGTGCACCGGCCTCATACTCACGGAGAAGATGTCATTATGTTTGGCGGACTCCATTTGGAGAAGGGCTTGTGAAATGCCCTGGGCGGGTTCTTAGAAGGATCCGACTGGACAGTGGTTTTAGCAGAAGCAAATTTTGCATCACCATGCCGAGTACGGGTTGTGTGATGCTTTCTAAAAATGAATCAGCTGTACCAAGCTGATTCATTTTTTAAAAAAGCATCACACAACCCGTACTCGGCATGGTCATCAACTAACTGCACTGGCACTGTCCAAACTGTAGCAAGTTGCATACAATCGTAACAACACACAAACCTATGATCGCTGGAGGAGTAAGATGATTGAACTGAGATATCGTGCCGACATTCTTCTTCCCATTCGCAAATGAGCCCCGAGATAAATGATCCTTCCTTTGTAAGTCGAATGCCTGGAGTGACTAGCTGCGAGTCGAAACTAGCAGTGCCAATCTCACCTTTGCGAAAGAGGATGATGTATCCTGTGATTATGTCATCTAACTTACTTAACAAAATACGGTTTCAGAGAACATAGATAGACAGACGGATGGAAGAACACGATTTCAATATCCCCTCCGTCTTTTCTCAAAAGCTGTTGTGATAATAAACTGTTTAATCATTGCTGTTTACTAAATTAATATTTTCCGTTTAGGATGCCCTTATTCAGCATGCCAAGAGAACTACTTATCAAGCCAGCATCTGGACAATCTGTCAGCAAGCACAGCATGTAATTCTTACAAGACAATCGCTTTCAACCTGTCTGGATACTATTGCCTGAAGCTGTCAAGTCCTGTAGTGAACTGATTAAGTGTGGCTTCAAATCAGAGCGTGGTTGTGTGAGCTGTAACTGTTCAAGAGGGAATCTCCCATGTACTGAATTCATTCAGTGAAAGTACCAGAAATAGCGATTGCAATACCTACCAGACACTTCAACAACTAGATACAGTTGATCATACAATTCAGTTGGTGTAGACGTTAATTGGCAGCACAAGAGATAGATTTCAGGCCATGTGTGTTTTGACCACCTTTGTTAATGAACCAACATATATGGCTCCTATACAAAGGTGGTCTCCTGCGCGGGATTTATCCTAATTGCTCTAAAATTCGGATCTTATCAGTAAGTGCACATGCAATTTGGTGTAATGTGCTTAATATTTGCATAGCGACATATTTGATAATTTACAATGAAAACAATCATCGTTCATATATGTGACCAGTCATATAAGTCTATGATAGAAGTGTCTAGCTATTTTCAAACTATGCCGTCATAGTATGTCGTATAATTGATTGCTTTTACCACGTTTTAGCCTTTTTATAGTGTTTTGTTTATCTGACAGCGTAGTGGCTACAATTTGTGAGAAGTCACGGTACCGTATATTTATAAGACAGGGACTAACTGGAGCAGAAAGTTAGAAAATCTATTTTGGCGGCCATTTTGAGCTTATGACGTCATATTCTTTCACTTTTGCTTGTTATTACTGTACTTACACCATTTAATATGGAAATTCTCATCAGCTATCCTCTTCTATATTGACAATTTACAACGGATCATGCGCTAAATAAGGCATATAAAACACAATTCGGCGACACCATTTTTATACAATGCATTTGTCGGCCATTTTGAATTATGACGTCTTAGCAACTTCCTGTTGGTTCACATTTTTAGAGCTTAGGATTTTGTATTGGCTATGACCATATGATCACCATACAAAAGTTGGCACTTCTGTCAGCCGTGTAACGATTTGCTGAGTTTATTGCCACTCAACTAAAATGATTGAGTTTCTATTGGTCATTCGTATTCAACATAACCTAATATTAACACAGCGTAGCGTGATAATATAACCTAATTGCGTATAAAATGAGTTCGTTCTTTAATCATAATCTAAACATGTAGACCACATCGGGAGTAACTTAAATTGTGGCAATGAAGATACAAAACAAACATGTTTATGTTTGGTTTATTTCTGTACGCGGGAGTTATTACATAAAGCTAAGTAACACACCCCGTACCTAGGGCGTGTTCCCACTAGCGAGGTAATCCCGAGTAAGGCCATGTATTGGAGACCGGATTGACTCTCTAGTGGGAGCACGGCCGTAGATGAGTCTTTCAAGTTAAGATCACAAGTTAGCGATCACATTGACAAGTTCGTTCATGTTATATATTAGACGTATGTCGATACTACTACTACTACTACTACTACTACTACACTACTACTACTACTACTACTACTACTACTACTACTACTACTACTACTACTACTGCTACTACCACTACTACTACCACTACTACTACTACTACTACTACTACTACTACTACTACTACTACTATTGCTGATGCTACTACTGCCACTACCGCTACGGCTATTATTACTGCCGATACTGGCGCTGCTGCTATTGCTCCTACCACAACCTCTGCTCCCGTTTCTACTGCTAATACCACAACTGCTGCTGTTGCTGATGCTACCACTCCTGCAGCTACTAATATTATTACTGCTGTTGCTGCTGCCGCTATTGCTGCTGCTGCTGCTGCTGGGACAACTGCTGCTAATGTTAATGCTAGTGTTGATACAACTGTTGCTACTGCAACAACTACTGATGCTGCAGTTAATTTAACTAATGACATGTTTATTAACCGGGAAATGTTCCTAATACCCTCCACCCCGATGTAAATACGTGTGTCGACCCAAATAGCGACCAATATAATGGCCCTATAAGGAATACTTTGCCCAGTTTATTGCATATTGCATGCCTAAATGTTTGCGGTATTAGATCGAAAAAACAATTCCCGGAATTTCACAGCTTTGTAAATGCGTATGATATTATCTGTTTGAATGAATTAAAAATAAATCAAACAGACCACGTGTCTCTAGTAAACTACGATTTGCTAGTCAAACTAAGAAAAGGGACTGGCTCCTCTGGTGGACTAGGTTTATTGGTCAAAAACAGTCTTGCAAAATATATTCACATCACAGATCCAGATACAGATAATGATTTCGTCATGTGGATACATATAAAAAAAGGGCATCGTTTGTAATAACAAAGACATACTAATAGGCATTGTATATATACCATCAGAATTGTCCAGATATTACTCAAACGAAACGTTTGACAAAATTGAACAAGATTATCTAACTCTTAGCAGTAAGTATGAATTAATCTGCTTAGTTGGAGATTTTAATGCAAAAATTGAATCACATCGTGATTATGAAATGTATGATAAGTTTACAATCCAACAGTTTAGAGTAGACGATTGGGCAAATGAAGAACTCCAAAAATTGTCATTCAATGGGTTCTCCATAGAAAGACACAGCCAATGTCAAGCACTATACTGAACGGCAATGGTCGAAAGTTATTGCAGCTGTGCAAAAATCTCTGCGTCTTCATTATAAATGGCAGTTTAGGTAAAGACGCGACAATGGGCAAAGCGACCTGTAGACATGGAACTGTATTAGAATATCTGATAGCAAATAGGAAATTTATTGAAATAATACAAGAATTTGAGGTATACGACTATGATCCGCTAATTTCAGACATACACTACGCACTTCACATATGTATAAACCGCAGCAACGACACCAACAACAACAACAACAACAACAACAACAACAACAACAACAACAACAACAACAACAACAACAACAACAACAACGACGACGACGAGGACGACGATGATAATAATAATAATAATAATAATAATAATAATAATAATAATAATAATAATAATAATAATAATAATAAACACCAGGCGAACACCAACAAACGAATCCACTGGGTTTCACATACAAAAAGAAATGTGTGTGCAAAACCTAAGCTCTGATACGCTTAAGCAAATTAAGACAAAATTAAGCCAGATAGAATTAGCTGTTAAAGGTTATTAACGTAATAATGAATATGATAAGCGATCTGTTTATTGACAGTGCGCAAAAGACATTCGGCAAGAAAAACGTCTACCAAGGCAGACGTAAAATTAATAACCAACCGTGGTTCGGCAAAGAATGCTCCCAGAAACGCCAACTATACCACACAGCACGAAAAGGATATAATCTTAACAAAACTGAAAACAACTATCAAAGACTTAAAGAGGCTAGCAACCAGTACAAACGAGCAGTTAGGCGGTATTCGCAAGACATGCGCCAACAACTACACACAAAGCCGCGCAACCTACACAAAACGGACACAAAATCCTTCTGGAAGTTAGTTAACAGTAAACACAAGAAAGCTGACGATACACGAATCGAGATAGATAAGCTCTTCGATTACTATAAGTCAGTCAATGAATCTAAGGAAACAGACGAAATAAGCCCTGAAATTGAAATTCCAGTCTGTAAGGAACTCGATGTACCTATTACGCAAAACGAAATCGCTGAAGAAATCAACGTTTGAAACAAGGGAAGGCAGGGGGAGTTGACCAATTAAGTAATGAATATATTAAAGCTACTGTAGACCTAATGATTCATATCTATGAGAAACTCTAACTTAATCTTAGACAGCGGTTGTATGCCTGAACTGTGGTGAATAGGAAAAATAATCCCTATATATAAAAATAAGGGAAACCCAGCAGAACCGGGAAATTATCGCCCAATAACATTGCTTAGCTGTATGGAAAAGCTGTTCACCTCGATATTAAAAAAAAGACTAAATAAATATTCAGAAAAGTATTATATTTTTTCTCTGTATTTAATAAAAGAACTGTTATTTGCACAAAGGAAGAAACTCTATTGTTGCTTCATCGACTTTCGATAGGCATTTGATAGTGTGGAGGCAGGACCTTTGGCATAAGCTTATTAAAACTAACATATCTGGAAAATGCCTTACTGCTATATATAGCATGTACAAGTCAATTAAGTCATTCGTCGCATACAATAATATTGACTCAGACTACATTTTGTGCAACATTGGTGTAAGACAAGGAGAAACTTATCTCCCGTTTTATTTTCAATCTTTTTTAACGATCTAGAAGAATATTTAACAGAACACGGAATATCCGGTCTTAGCTCATTAACCCAACAGGCAGAATTCTACTTAACTCTATTTACTTACACAATACTCATGGCGGATTCTCATACGGCACTGCAACGCGCCTTAAATGTATTTTACGACTATTGTACTGCCTGGAAACTACATGTTAACACAACAAAAACTAAAGTCATGATAATTTCCAAACGTAAGCAGCGGACAGAATTACATTTTAAAGTTGGAGAGCCCCCTATCGAAATTGTGGATGCATTTATTTATTTAGGTGTCTGTCTCAGACAAAACGGAAGCTTTGTTAGCTGTATGACTCGGAACGTTAAACAGGCAACCAAAGCCACTTTCTCTTGACTAAGTAAAATAAAAGAGCATGACATCCCAATAGACTTACACAATTATTTATTCGACACAATGATAACACCTATCTTACTGTATGCCTCGGAAGTGTGGGGATTCGAAAATGACCGCCAGATAGAAACTTGCCAAAAAAAAAAATCTTTAAAAATGCATTACACCTTAAAACATCCACACCAAATGTCATGATATATGGCGAATTGGGCCGACTGCCACTCAATATAACTATAAAATGTAATATGGTCAGGTTCTTGGCGGGGTTGGTAAACGCTGGGTATGGGAAACTGTCATCAACACTGTACTACTTAGCATTAGCATTCTCAAGAGAACGAAATATTGAAAGAAAACGGATTAAAACCATAAAATTCATTCTAGAAATAACTGGGCAGGCAGACGTGTTCTACCAGGAGGAAATAAACACCGCATAAGTAATCACCAAAATAAAAAGAGTCCTCAAACAACAATATACCGATGAGTGGAAAGCAACCATAAACCAATCGCCACGTCTGACATTCTATAGACAGATCAAAGAGAATATAGTTTTTGAGAAATATTTCAAAATCCTACTGTACCGAGAAGCTCTAATCTTATGTCATTTCCGAACACTTAACCACAAACTAGCGATTGAATCCAAAAGATGGCTAGGTATTGACAGATCAGAAAGATTGTGTCCTGAATGCAACTGCATAGAAGATGACATGCATTTTTGTTTCTCATGCTCTAAATTCTATAGACAAAGGCAGAAATTCATACCACGATTCTATACATAAAACCCTAATACCGAGAAAACTAAAGGACTGTTTGCAATATGCAATAAACCGCTCCTTATCAAACTCTCCAAATACTTGTTAGCATCAAACAATTTAAACAGCTAGACTAATTCATCCATCTTCTCACCCAATCATACACCCGAGTTATCCATCAACCCACGCATCCATCGTCATCATTGTTAAAGCGATGCTAATCTCATCTCAAATGCGATAGATCGTACGATAGATTATAGTTTATGGATTCCATAGCATTCACATCCTGTTACATTCCCTTACCTATATCACAATAATCTGCTTTGTAACATGGTGTAAACGTTGAACAGCGAGCACAACGATTTTGTTTACTCAAGCGATAGTGTATGGTGTCATGTAAGTGGCAATGCATTACATTCTTTATTATGCAAATCACCTTGGTGAATATTTTGGGGATAATTTGATTGGAAGTTGTTATTGCCTATGGCAGTAACGGCTTCCGGTCAAATTAGTTTCAAAATAGTCATCAGCTTACTTGTATGATTGTTTTTATATCAAATTATATGTGGCACCGCTATGACTGAGCGTATTGACCAAGGCAGATACGCTAGTTTTTCCTGAAAAGTAAGGCATGACAGCCACCATAGGCTTTGGAAATGTACCAACGTTTAATCTACTTAAGCCTGAATAGCTTTCTTTAGCGGCATGATAATACGCTTAATATTATATTATAGTTTACGAATGACGTGTTAGATCCGCTGAACAACTATTATATGAAGTTAGTTCTCCTTTAATACTGCGTGAAACACTGCAAGGGCAAGTGACCCAAAATAGAATAATACATTGATTATTGTTGTTATCATTATTATGTAAGCAATCCCACTATCGTAGCCCTCGTCGGCAGCGCGGCGGAGATGGTGTAATAATAATAATAATAATAATAATAATAATAATAATAATAATAATAATAATATTGTATTTCTACCGCCATTGTCAATGTACAAATAATCCGCATATGCCGTTAGCACGAACTGAGTGTAATAAAGAAAATACGAAAATACGAAAATACGATAGGCAGAGACTCCAACCATGCCCATGCACTGTTGCCGATTCCGCCTCCACCCACACCCCACCACCTCCCCACCGAATTGTAACAGCCACAATGAGCATTAAAGGGATGTATCGTATCCAATACAAATGAAATCGCTCAACGAGCGCATGTCATGAGCATTTTAAAATGAGGCTAAACGATTAAATGCGCAATGAGTAAACACACGATAAATACGACGACTGAATTATTACTTAATCAAACTTACACATAATCAAACTTACCCATACATTAGAGTTAATCGAATGTAAATGGAACACATATTATTGGTAATCAGTAGGCGTCTAGATTGTAACAATTATTACTGGCGTAATCAGAGATTAAAGTTATATATGCCTAGCTTATTGCCGGTGAGTAGGAACAAATTAAGCCGTGAGCGTGTATTTTGGGTCAAAACTTCACGGAAACACATGTATACGTGCTACACGTTTTTCGTAACAAACATTTCGAGAAAAAAATTTCGAAAGAATTTGGTCATACAATAATTGTACCCGTATATCATTGACCTGGATTAAACCGATATAGGGTTCAACCCCGTTTGAAAATTGACATCGTCACTAGTTTGATACTCTGGCATGCCGCATAGTCTTAAACGGCGCATATTCACATCGAAATGTTTGAAAATAAAATTGTTGCAATTATATACATTTAAAAGCTTAAATCGGGTAGCTCAATGTAATGAAACGAAACACACCTTAACTATGATGATTCCATTCCACATAAATAAGTTTCATAGGTTTAGTTGCACAGTTGAATTAGGGACTCGTGCCTCTAATTCAATTAGACAACTTAAAACATTATATTAATTTATACGTAATGAAATCATTATATGCTAAGATTTATTTAGTTTCATTACATCTAGGCACACACTTTAAGCCTCTAACCGTTTACCATTTTCAAAATTTTTACTTTTAACCGTCCTGCTGTGAATATGCACCTTTAACTGCAGCCTGTTCAAAGGGGAAAATATTGCAAAATATTTTGTTAAATCTGCAAACTGCGACAATGGGAGATTTTAATATTCATTGATTCATGCACTATGCAAACCGAAGAAATATGTTACCAATTTTCGTTTTATATAGGTGCAATTTCGACCATATTCAAGACGACCCAATAAACATATTTAATGTTTATGAATAAATCTGTTAAACCCCACCCCAGTCCCCTTGTGTCAACAGCGTCTCAAAGCGCTTAAAAGTCTACTTATATTATATTAGGGCCAAGATATTTCAAGAAAATAATAATCTTTTAGAATAAAATTTACAAAAATTACTTTCTGTTGTCGTGCAAATAGGCATTACTCAAGACCGCTACAGGTGCTGTGCCATGAAAAAGGTCAAGAAAACTTTTTTCTTAGCTAGTGTTTATTTGCCGGCTGAGAGAAGACTACTTTGGAAATTTTATCACTGGAATGACTGGCTCGGTTACCGAGCCAGTCATTCCAGTGGTCAATTTTCAAAAATCACTTTCTCTTGGATGAAAAAATGGACATTCATCAGGACCACTACATAGTCCGTTTTTGGTGTTTTTGACCATAAAAGAGGTAAGTTAACACAAGAAGGGTTAAATTATATTTATGCCTTTGGAATTTGTAATAGACAAGGTATTCATAGAATCGCGATGACGTCATCACACTCAAATTTCCCATAATGCCCCGGGAGAGACGCCATTTTCGGAGGGACTAATTTAACTTTACGGGCAATGGGCTGTAAAACCTTAATTACATTTTCTTTAATATCTTGCAGAATTCATTCATGATTTGATGTTTTCTTATACCTGTCGGGGTTATTACAGATACTCAGACACAGGATTTAATGGTTTGAACTTCATGGAAAATGTAAACAATGCGTTTGTATGGGCAGCCCTCTTTAGCACGTAGTAAGTTTGACCCAACTTTAATGGCGGCCGATCTCAAGATGCCCGGATGTGCGAAACTATGAATAGTTTAAACTGATGACTTGTATGCATTCTGCTTACTCACATATGCAAACAATGGAAGAGATAAATCGCTAATTGGACAGCGACGGTAACAATTCCCATGTAAATTAGTTTCAAAATAGTCAACAGAATGTTTAATAAATTGTAAATTTTTCAAAGGCATACAATTCGTACATTTGACGGACATTTCGAGATTCATGACGGGGCTATTATAATACGTCATTTTGATTATGACGTCAGCATATGTGTGATGTATTTTGATTATGACGTCATATGTTTGCGTGGCATTTCGGATCCCTCGATTAACACATATTTGAATAATAAACTTAATGTAATCATTCTTTTACATTTACTTCATCATTTAATTGCCACTGAAAGGAATTTAAATTGGAAGTTGCATAGTAAAACTGTATATTTACCCATAAGAAGAAATAAATCACTATATTTTACGAACAAAACGAACTGAACAACAAACAATAACAAACTCATATCTCCGAGATACTATGGAGAGAGAGAGAGAGAGAGAGAGAGAGAGAGAGAGAGAGAGAGAGAAAGAGAGAGAGGGTGAGCGAGAACAAGAGAGAGAGAGGGTTAGATAGAGAGAGGGAGAGAGAGAGAGAGGAGAAAGAGAGAGAGCGAAAGAGAGTGCGAAAGAGAGAGAGAGAGAGAGAGAGAGAGAGAGAGAGAGAGAGAGAGAGAGAGAGAGAGAGAGGAAGAGAGAGAGAGAGAGGGGTGGGTGTGGGGTGGTGGTCAGCTTTATACCGAGGAATCTCTCATCAGACCAACGTCTACTGTTAATCTACGTGTTCTTTGGGACCAGCCAATGACAGATTTCCGCGCCATTGAGTAATAAATCAGCTCCATCAAAGAGTTCTTCTCCTGTTTCTATTGACACGTGGTGCATGCTAGGTACACCTAGATAGTCTAGATGGTCATCTGATTGTAGTGAACTTGTGTTGGCATTTCATAGTGTGGAGCTTTACTTTAGGTTAACCAAGGACTCCAGACTCTCAGTCAATCATATGACGTTATAATCAACTACGTCATATGTAGGCTGACGTCATAATGAATTGCGTCAGGAATGTCGTGATCAACTCCATCATAAACGGTTAGCAGTACGTCAAGTTGTACGAATTGTACGTCTTTACCATTTAATAAATATAGGTAGCATCAGCATCCAGTCAAACTATTTTCGAACAGTTTAACTGTATAGTTTTCAGGAAATTAAGATTCATGGAGTGCAGTGATCGATCGGTCCCAACACGGCAAAGCGTGGGTGGAGCTTAGCTAGAGAATGGTGGGGCATGACTAAAACTGGATTCATCCATTGAAAACCTACCATACCGCGCTATATTTCGACGTGTGCTATGCTTGATACTGCGAGATAACGCTTAGAAGCTACGGTGCGGATAACGTGCATACTCCTGAACACGCTGATGCTAATCAGATTAACACTTCAACGCTCATTCCGGCCAAAAACAGCTTCTACACTAATCTTACGAAATATCCGTTTGCTAACCAAGAGATGGCTATTTAAAACAAATTACCACTGGAATGGGTAGCTCGATAATCATTCCGGTGGGAAATTTTCAAAGAAATCTCTTAGTCTGCAAATGGACATTCTCCATGAGAAAGCTGAAAGCGATGCTAATCTCATCTGAAATGATGTTTTGCACGTGTAGATTATGGTTTATTGATTCGATACTATTTATATTCTGTCACATTCCCTTATTCGTTTGACAATTTACATGATTTGCGGCAGCGGCCGCAGCCGCCGCAGCGGCCGCAGCGGCCGCAGCGCGTTTGTGCAGCAGGCGCCGTGTGGTCCCCAGCTGACGAGCTGTACTGCTGGCAGGAGGTCGACCATTGTCCAATGTCAGGGAGGTGGGCGGACATCCCGTCGCTTGTCTCTACCAGAGTCACACTTCCTTGCGGTTCCTACCTACACACGTTTGCAAACCAGAAGCGGTTGCAGCATTTATGAATGCTTGTGGGTTCGGCCGCATATAACCGGAACGCAGCCTCTTCTCGATATTGAATTCGATCGTGCTGTTGTTAGTGGCTGGCGCCCTTGCCAGACTGGACTAAAGCCTCCAGAAAGGAAAAGGCCAGCCGGGCAGGGAGTGCTCCTCCGAACACATGCATTGAAATCTACCACCGCACCAACAACCACTGCCACCATCTCTGTCCCTTCCGTAGCCGCAGCCACCTCAAGATCATCAAGATGGTTGCCTCTAGTGTTGCCTTTCTGCCTCCGGACCGCAGCTGCAAGGAAGGAGGCGACGCATCCATCGTCGAGCCGGCCCAGACAGCCGGACACGTCAGGTACAGGCACTCTGCGATGTTGGGAATGCCCAACCGAACCTGTATATCTCAAAGGAGATGGGTGGCCGCTATGGTCAGTAAACGGCTGTGGGGAGCCCTGAGAAAACATCCAAAGGACAGTGTCATAAGCCCCGATACCAGCCACCGAGATCCAGCTGGGAGGACGATGGACGTAGACAGCATTCGCCTCATCGACCTGAGCGAGTGACCGAAGGGCATTGACAGGTATGAGACAGCGGCTGCCCAGCAACAACTGACGCCCAATATGGGGCCACAATGGCAATGCGTGACGATTCCGCCAGCTGGACACTGCCTCGATATGAAGATGTCCTCCTCCTCCACCCGCTATAGAGCAAGAACGAGGTAGAGCATTCCACCATCCTTGGCCAGCCACGCCTGGGCTATATGATCCGCGTCAGTAAACAGAATCCCCTGCCGAAACAGCCCGCCCTGACGAAGCATGCCCTGTGTAGCGCGGATCTGACAGACGGGTACGGATCATCCCAGCTAAGCTGGGTACGGGACGACCGTTCCAGGTACGTTCCAAGCACACACCCCTAGGTAGGGCGTACACGTGTATAAGGCCATATGAGAAAGGTTTCCATAAAATGGCTACGTCCGTAAGAACGCGTAGCGCGCATGCGCGCGCATCAGAACTTCCCCTGGCAACATGTGTCAGTATTGGAAGAGAGTGTATACTTATAGTGTACAGAGTTGGTACATTTGATTTGTTTAAATCACTTCATTCTCGTCGTTCTTGTTACTGTTCCGGACCAGAATGAGACGAGGATTTCAAAAACGTTTACCTTTTCAAAATCGGACAAGAAATGGCGGAGTTATCCATAAATAGCTCACTAACATTATTTTCAAAATATTACTTGGACGTTGTAATCGCGTGTATGTATTACGCGAATGAAGAATGCGCTGATCACGTGATCGCCGCGTCACCCTTTTAGCCTGCACACTGATTGGCTCCTGCTCGCCCGCTGTTTGGCTGGGGCATCCTGCCTCTGACGTCCCAAGTAATATAAAAGGAGCAAGAAATCAAAAATCGAGAGCACTTCGCCGAGAATCGGTACTTTTAATGAGAGTCTGAGCCCCCACCAATCTTGCAGCCTGTCTGTCCTCCCAATTCTAGCTCTCTTAGATGCCATTGTACCATCCAAGATATTCAGGCCCCCGTCACTGTTGATACTGGAGCTACCATTACCATCATCAGCTCCCACCTCTACGCCACCATGCATGAGAGCATGCTTTCGCCACTAACAGAATCCAAATTGATGATCTACGATTCATCCAGCGGATCATCATAGCTAACATCGCAAATGATGCCTTACTTGGCATCGATTTTCATAAGAATTGCGGCGCTATTGTGCATTGTGCCCGCCAAGACTTGGACATCATATAGCCACGGGTAAATGTTCCGCCCTTCACCATACTTGCACGCTTGTCTTTCCTACACCGCTATGCTTGACCCCAGCAAAGAAGAAATGTAATTCATTTCATTACATTGAGGTACATATATTTCCTTTGGGCCTCAAAAGGTGTTCGATTTTAACAATTTTATTTTCACGCATTCTGGTGCGAATGCACACCTTTAATTTTTCCTGGGGGACGAGCAGTGCGTTGGTCTGTGCAGATAACTGATAACTGATAAATATATTACACCCAGACTTTACACAAAGTATATGGGGTTATATACACATTTTCCCCATCAATCTATGATGCACGAAAAGCTCATTAGAAACCAGTGATGTCTGAAAGCATATTTTACGCTTCTCAGTTGGTGTTGCATGGGAATCATTCTCAGGTCATCATCCAGTAATCCAGCGCGGCAGCATCTATAATAGCTAGCCTTCTCTGTTATATTTGCATACCAGGGTCTGTACTTACGCAGTTGTAGTTGGTAATCTTATTCCGGCATATTTAAAATCAAAAGTATGAACAACTACTGTTACTTATATTTAATAATCGATCAAGTAAAATATAATTATTATAACGTGCGAGTGCACTACAGTAAAGGTATTTCTGCACACTCAAAATGCGTAAGACCGTTTCTCAAATATTGTTCAAGCAGATGTTATTGAGTTTATATATATATATATAAATGTCTTTAGACATAATATAGTACTCTTGTACTCAATGTATGTATGTATGCTCATGAGCCAACTTGGCATAAAAAGCAATACAATTTACTACAAATAATATAATTTTCAGGAAGTCCGTATGCTTGGGGAGTTGGTGGGGGGGGGGGGCAGAACACACGCACACGCACACGCACACGCACACGCACACGCACACGCACACGCACACACGCGCAAGCACAACAACCACGCACGCTCCTAGAGATCTCACGAGATATTTCTCCGACAAGGGAGATAACTTGCGATTTCTCTTTATCGTTATTAAATATACATTATTACGTCTACCATCAGCAAGTAGTGTTAAATGATAGAGGGGACAAAGTTACATTGCCCGAAAATTTTAAAATACATCAAGTTCAACTCAAACAATCCAGTTCAATGAAACAAAAATAATTGGAATTCTGTCTTTAACTACTACCGTTTTCCGTATGTCACAGCATCCTTCTTCTATCTACGAATGCCTTGTTCTTTTAAATAAGGCGATTTCGCCTACTTTAATGATGTTTCAAATGTTTTTGTAATCCTATATGTATTACATATGGATATTGTTAAAAAAAAGAAGTTAAAATGTCGATGTAAAATTTAATAATATAGAATGGAATGTTAATAGAAGGGGTAGCATGGTTTTGGCGCTCCTGAACTTCTATTCAGAAATGGGATTAGTCAAATTATTTTTGAGAGCCATCTTGGGTTTTTCAAAGATATCCTGGACTCATTTAAAACACTACTCCTTGGTCTTTAATTAATAGCCACATTTCAACGAAACCTGGACGGGATGACCACTTGGTAGTGGCTTAAAGACTTCTAATAATGATTTTAATTGGTCAATCTTTTCCGGCAGCCATTTGGGATTTTCCGAAAATCTAGAAATCCTTTAAAATATATCTTCTAATCGTCTTGGTGGATTTTCATCAACTGTGGCGGGATGGTATAGGCTCCAGGACGCGCACATTTGATTGGCCGATTTTCCTGGCGATCATCTAGGATCTTACGAACATTTTCCGAAATCATTTAAGCTGCTACTCATGCTTTATCAATGGCCCGATTTCAATGAAAAATGAGGATAAGATCCTACGATAGTAGGCTATACTACTAAGCATAAGAATTTGTATTAGCATTTTTGGTGGTCATCTTGTGGTTTTTTTAAAGAATACCCACCGCCTCTTGTCGGGTCACATAGGTGTGTATTACTGTTCAGTGTCCAAGCGTGATCTTATCAACAAAGATTACCACTAAAGCTGCGGCCAGGTCGAGCTACGACGACCCACGCTGCGCTAGAACTATCGGCAACTGACAAGGAAACTTGTGCTCGTGTGGCTTACGATTCGATTACTAGCAACTATCGGCAATCACTTGCGCTCCCCGTCTCCAAGTTGTACGCGCACCCGTGTCAACTGGAAACGCAGCATAAATTAATAGGTCATGTAATTGTTTTTAAACGACCTTTCATATTTGTAATGCTTGGTATTAAAAAGTGTAGGTGTGTTGTGCATTGTCGCCATAAAATGTGTATATCCCGTGTATCCAAGAAATCATTAGATAAAAGGAAAAAAAGATAGTTTCCATTCCTATGGTAATTATGTATTTTCCATTTGCTACTTGCTTTAAATTATAAACACGGCTTTTGCTAATACGTAGCCTAATAATCCAGGGCGGTTGAGGTTAATAAAACTATCCTCATGTATAAAATCCTTCAGCAAAAACGCAGGAATTAAAAATAAATAGACAAAAGCGTGTAGGAATTGTTCTGGAACGCTCTATAAATTGTATATAGATTTTTAATTTTATGTAGATTTTAGGTATAAATGTATATAGATTTTAAAATTTAAGAGTGGACGCCCTACTGAAACACACCAAGGGCAGTGAATTGAAAAATAATGATATCAAGATTTACCCATAGAATATGCTTCTCAACTTTAAGCAAGCTACCCCTGATAACGCAGCTTACTGAGCCGATGCTGGGCCGATACCGGGCCGATACTTTCAGTATCGGCCCGGTATCTGCCCATTCAGTTTCGGCCCGGTATCGGCCCAGCATCGGCCCAGTCAGATGCGTTATCGGGGGGGGGGGGGGGGGGGGCATTTCTTATTAACGAAGGAATAGCGATTTAAAAATGTAAAATCTGGCTCTCTTACGGATGTGGGCACATATCCCTAGATGTGTCTGAAGTTTCAACGAGATTGGATGAAAACTGAAGGAGGAGTAGTAAAAAGAACAAGAACATGACCAACCTTTAGAAATCCATTCCGGATCTAAAAGTTATCTACGAAAATAGGTTGATTTTCCTTACAGAGACAGTAAATATAATATTATGCGAAAAGACTTCACATTCAAACTATGTCGGCAGAAGTCAACCCTTTAGAGACGTCATTTTACAGTAGCACCGGTTGATGTTACGTCATATGATTGTGTCTTAGATGCTTGATTGAATCCTGAATTATGAGACTGCTAGCTTGGACTAAATACTCTTCTGGCACTGCTTTAAGTAAGTAACCCTTTAAATATGCAATTTTGCTAAATTTTCTCATTTGCAGGCCATAAAAAGACGATTGAAAAAATTTATCACTGTAATGACTGACTCTGTTATCCATCAGTTTGTGTGTACTGATTGGCTACAGCTGATAATGCAGTTGCCTACAATCGTAATTACACTCATGTCGATATTAACTGGCCTGCGATTGACGGCAACCGATCGTAGAAGTAGAACCTGCTCTACTCCAGCGATTGGGGATTTTTTGGGCGGCGATTGACGGTGATCGACAGCAGCCTAAAGGTACGCTCAGGTCAAACCTGTCGGAGACTAAATCGGTCGCTGGGAGTTGCCAATATATGCTGGAAAATCAAGCGGGGACTAGTCGAGTCGCAGCGCAAGCTCGACCTGACCGCGGATTAAGAATACCGCTGCGTTTCGTAGTGGATTGATCGCCGCCAGCCTTTGATCAACTCATTAATGGTCAAGCCGGCCAACACGGCCTCTATAGTGGTCTTAGGAATATGCCATTATTGAAAGTCTATTTGCATGTCGAGAGAAGACCATTTTTTGTACATTTATCGTTGCAATGACGGACTCGCCGAACGAGCCAGTCATCCCAGTGGTACATTTTCAAAAGGTTGTCTTACATTTTCCCGCAAATGGCCATTCAGTAATGTCAGATTCCGATTTTGCTTAGCCAATCCTGGCCATCAAAGGGCGAATCAATGTTCCTTGATTTAAACAGGGTTTATTTTTAGTCTATGTGGGAGCACAATAAGACATGTCTTATGAGCGTGTCTCCCACTTACATACAAATATATTACATTAAATAAATCAAGAGGCGAATAATAATATTGCCAACTGTCACAACAGTAATAACAACAATAACATTATTAATAATAGTAATACTAATAATAAGAAGAAGAAGAAGTAGAAGAAGAAGAACAAGAAGAAAAAGAAGAAGAAGAAGAAGAAGAAGGAGAGGAAGAAGAAGAGGAAGAAGAAGAAGGAGGAGGAGGAGGCAGAATAGGAGGAGGGGGAGGAGGAGGAGGAGGAGGAGGAGAGATGTTGTAGGTAGCCTAATGATGTCAGAATAAAATCTTCGGGAGAAGGAGAAAAGCATGGTTTGACGAATCACAAGGCGGTATTAGGAGAAAGGAGCTCGATGTGCTGTAGTCACCGGCGCTGGTCCACACTGCATGGCCATCCAGAAACATCCGCGGCTATGAATTTGTCGACACAATCCATGAGTAGTGTCTGAAATTACTATAGGTCATTTAAACCGACAGATGTCAGTAATATATTGACATAGAATGGTAGAAACCGTGATGTTTAATTCTACATCAACGTCAGCACGGCCATATAGAAGTTGCTGGGTGGTTAGGG
Organism: Chaetoderma sp. LZ-2023a; assembly: GCA_034401795.1. NCBI lineage: Eukaryota > Metazoa > Mollusca > Caudofoveata > Chaetodermatida > Chaetodermatidae > Chaetoderma > Chaetoderma sp. LZ-2023a. Next base: position 50,195,351 of record CM067366.1, on the reverse strand, counting down.
TTGTTGAGGAGATTTGGTTGGAGGCAAGCTCATTTATAAAGGTGGTTCTTTGTTCATTAAAAAGTGGACAGTAAAAAAGGTAATGTTTAACATATTCATCAGGATGGCCGCAGGCGCAGCTGGCAGAGTCAGATAGGAAGTTATCACTGTTCCTTGATGTCGATCTGTCCTGGACAGCGGCCAAATACGAATTTTTGTCTAAAGTCGGTAAACAAGCTGTAAGCCTCTTGTGTCAACTTAACCATATAATGGCCAGGCCGACCAAAACGGCCTCTGAAATGGTCTCTATGAATTTCCATTTGCAGCCAAAGAGACGATTGGTTTTGTAAATTTACCACTGCAATGAGTGGCTCCGAGTAAGTCATTTCAGTGGTAATGTTTAAAAATAGTTTTCTCTTGACATCCAAATGGTCCATGACCAGGAAAAAGTTGAGATTTTCATTTTCGTTTTAATGTTAAAGCCGACTAAACATCGTCTATTGGTGACATCAAAATGCTCGTTTTGTAAATTCCAGTGATAATTTTACAAAATAGTCTTCTCTTGATCTGCAAATAGACGGCGCTGTTGACACAAGGCGGGGTCTTGTGGGGAGGGAGAGTGAATAAAAATGTTATTTTATTTCCAACCCCACCATATTACACACCTCTGCATTTAATAAGAGGCTAAATGGATATCATATTAATACTACATGTATGCAGACGAATGACAAATACGTGTACACGTGTACCATTTCGTTAAAACTAACGTGTACACGTGTGTTGGTATTGCTCCAAATGCACACCCCTAGTCTCTAGCTAAGCCTCGCTTCACCCGTGTTGGGATCGATCGATCCATGCACTCCCTGAATCTCAATTTACAGAAAACTATGCAGGTAAGCTGCTGACTATTTTGAAACTAATTTGACTGGGTGCTGTTGCTGCCTATGTCAGCAACAGCGCCCAGTCAAATTAGTTTCAAAATATTCAACAGCGTGTTTTTTTAATACATAGTAAAGACCTACAATTCGAACAGCAACGCATAGTCCGCCGTCCATTAAGCGTTCGTGACAAACTTAGCTACATCATTCATGACGTAATTGAATATGACGCCAGCCTACACGTCACGTATTTGATTATGACGTCATATGTTTGATGGATAAACTGGAATCCTCCATTAAGCTGTGGACTTATATTGATTGATGTATTTTCACAATAACCCATAGGCCCTTGAGTGTACATTTATACGTTATGCATATTAACAATTAAATTTGTATGCTATACAATTATCTAGATACCTACTCGTATAACTAATACAGTGAAATTCTCTTTAACGTTATATTCACAAGCCCTTCAACAGCATAAAAACTTTTGTAAAGGCGGGCTTACACAGTTTAAACATGGCTTGGGCATATTATTTTTACAGTTTTCACCAATATATAACATACCTATGGGATGAATAATACCATACAAATCAATTCGTAGATCTAAGCATGCTAAAGTTTTCTAGACATTTTTACCATATATAGAAACCATGGCCGTGTTTGGATTGGGCATGTTATTTCATGTCATTGAAGGAGCTATTTCTTCTTAACGTCTAAAGAAAACCCGATGGTCCTTATGCGCATTCGTAGAAAACAATTACTATGCGCGCGCATATATACAACAAGGGAGGTAAATCCGGAATAACGGTTGCATAATATACGATCTAGATCTGAACTCCCTGATTATCGATTTCCAGAAAACTGTTCAGATGAGATGTTGGTATCTTGAGGCTAATTTGACCGGGCGGCGTTGCTGCCTGCTGTGGCAGCAACGGCACCAGGCATGGTTAGTTTCGAGATATTCAGCAGAATGTTTATTGAATGGTAGAGACATGCAGTTCTTACCCCGTGTCAGACTATTAATCGTTAAAGACTGGCTATACCGAGACACTCATGACGTCATGATTGTGACGTCATCTTACACGTCACGTGGTTGATATTACCTGTATGCTGGATAGACATTTCGATGACGCCTAAGTGCCAAACGTCTGACAGAGTGGTGATACCTGTGTGCCATTTCTCATCCAACACGTTCGTATATTCCAGTTAGGTTTCAACTAATATTACGTCCAAAATGCACGAGGAAATCACGAATACAGTGCCGCATTAGCGCATGTTCTAATTGCGCTGGAGCCCAGGTGCCCCGAGCTCCAAGAGGGTCCCCGTCCGCCACCATTCATCTACACCCGCACAAGGGTTTACAGTCAATTGCTTGTAATAACTCAAATAAAACTCAGTAATTTAAAATATGATATACCGGTATTAAATTACTGAATTTTATTTCGGTTTCTAGTATCAATAAACAATTGAATTCCGAACAGATCTGTGCTAATGTCAGATGGTTACGTGCTGCTTAGATTAACTCATAGTTTACTCATATTTTTAATTTAAAATCGGTTTCCTGTTAATCTCTAAATTGGTAAGAAAATGTGTGGAAATGGTTTTCGTGTTATCATGTGTGTTTCATGGATTGATCACTGCTATAGGTCATCAGTGAGCTGTCCATGTTACGTGCATATTGCTGGACAGACATTCAGATGGAATAGCGCCTCTCAGATGATGATCAATAAGGCGTGCAGTTTACTGATAATTAATATAACTATAAAAGAAGAAAACTCTGAGAGGCAGATATAACAATAAATCGTTACACCAAATGCAAGAGAATTCATATAATTTTTAACATATTTTGGATGACGCCTCCGTTACATTGAGCCGGAAACCCCATCCCTGAAACCTCCTCCACGTAGGGTACCCATTAATTGTATACGCCATTGCCCCCCACCCCCCCCCCCCCCACCCCCCACCCACCACACCCAGTACCCTTAATCCGGCTCTGCTCTGATATCATCTAAAGTTCGCAAGTTCGCAGGATGGGTGTGTGGGGTTGAGGTGGGAGACATGGAGCAAGCACCATCCCTTCAACCAGCGGGAGAGTGACACCCCTCCGGGAGACGTCCCCGATGTGTACTCTTTTTTCTCGCTGCACCCCTACCTTTGAAAATACCCAGAATATACTTTTAAAGTTAAGCTCCATGTTTAAAGTCCGTATGGAAACACAATTTGAATAGCCATGTATGCAATGTATTTGAAACACAATTTATACAACAACGCTTAGTCCGTCTCCAAGCATGCGTTCATGACGTACTTGTCTACATCATTCATGACGTCATTAGTTATGACGTCATCATACACGTTACATAGTTGATTATGACGTCATATGACGGATGGATAAACTTGCAATCTCCATAAGCAATCCTATATATGTTTGCGTCCATGTCTAGATATTGTGCATCGTGTTCAAAGCTTTAGGTCTCTATCTACGAGGTCGGGTGTGTGGAAGGGACAATGCCCACCCACCTCAACCCCCCCCCCCCCGCGTGGACACCCATGAGTACATTAATGTATGTATAGAGGCCCATTTTTTTCTAACAACAAGGTCACGCTTTACGTCTATTATTCGTTTCAGAATATTGATTTCACAATACAATTTGACATTTCCGCGGCAGTTTCCCAAGGTGAACAATTAGACACAGGCATCTAATATATTTGAAACAATATTTAGAAATATTACATATGGGCTTGTTTAAGCGATGATGTCATTCAGAACGGGACTTTATTCTTATGGTTCCCAGGCCGACGTTTTATGATAAATAGCACGTGTTGTTTGTGTATTCGCTTGATCAGTTTTCTCTATACAATTCTGCTTACTTTTTGTGCCCCAATGTACAAAACTGTCTGAAACATGTTCGGAAGTTTCATATTCTAGATTCCAAGAGAGTTAAAATGCGCTTAAAAGTATCTACAACCGATATGGTGAGGATATAGTGAACGTTACCAGTATTCGCAAATATAAAGAGTATGATAGCCTTGTTGGGCCTACTTTGACGGGCAAGTGTGTCAAGTTTTTGACATATTTTAACTTAGAATATGATGGTTTTTTGTGATATAGCATACATATTCTTCGATTAATGCATGACTACCTCAAGATAAAGAACCACTTATTTAGTTAATGAAGCATTTAAATGGCTCAAACTGGACTCTGCAATAGGCTTGAGAAAATCGTTGGTTTGCAGACCAATCAAAGACAATGTGTGAACAGTTACGACGGAAATGATCGGTTGAATATTCGATAATACAGCTAGTCATTCCAGTCATAACCTTTCTAAAATAGTCTAACCTAACCTGGCAATGAACCTTTCCATTTTTAGCTATGCCCCGCCCATCACTAGCTAGGCTCCACCCACACCTCGCCGTGTTGGGATTGATCGATCCCCAAATGCCCTAGCTATCAATTTCCTGAAAACTATACAGGGGATCTGTTGAATATGTTCTAACTAATTTGACCGGGTGCTGTTGCTCCCTATGGCAGCAACAACGCCCAGTCAAATTAGTTTCAAAATATTTAACATAATATTTATTAAATAGTAAAAGCAAACAATGTGTACGACAACGCATAGACCGTCTTCAAATATTCGTTCGTGACGTACTTATCGACGTCATTCATGACGCCATTCATCATGATGTCATTGTATACATCAGGCAGTTCATTATGACGTCATATGATGGGTGAGTAATCTGGAAAGGTGTCCAGACATTTACTAACCAAATTTGTTATTTTGACAAATTCTGACTTTACTTTTTAAGTGTTTAGCGCATACATAAATACAGACAACACAACAATACATGGATTCGATTGAAATACATTTTTACTGTATCGGTGCCGGTGCCGCTATAAATAGAAAAGGGTGGGGTGGGTGGGGTGGGTGGGGTGGTGGGCAGCGTGCGGGTTGGTATCCCATCAATGTACTATAGAGGGCTGTACTGATGCTAGTGAATTTAATTAGCAGTAAAATGAAAATTTGGATATATCTGTTGCCATTGATTCTTACATAAGAATGGGTGTTTTGTAAAACATAATAGGTACTTAACCACCCCAACCATAAAAAGTAAGTACAGTAAGTTTAATTGCTATTTAGACTCGGAGAATGCCATGAAATATTTATTTTAATATAAATACATGTAAAACGGCTATGAATTTTTTAATAACCATCTCGGGCATCACGTATGGCTGTAGGGGCGGTGGGTGGGGTGGGGGAGGGTTGATTCAACAGCAATAGACCCATAGACCAATACTGACAATCGTAGCAATAAGTAACACTGAGACAATAAATATAATAAATACATTTTTATAACAAGTACATTTTAAAAGTTGATCTTAAAATAGTTTTATTTCAATAATTATGAACATATTTTATTAATTATATATATAAAGTGTTACTATTAGCTCTTTTACCTAGGTTAGAAACAACAAACAATTCACCTTTCCAGAGTATCAATCCATCGTCTGACTTCGTAAGACGTCATAATCGTCTCACCGCGTGTATGATGACGTCACACTCAATACGTCACAAAGGGTTCCATATAGACCGTCAGCAAATCTCAAATGGTCCGACGCGTTGTATGAAGTGTATGTCTTTGTAATTCTTTGCTATTTAATAAACATGCTGTTGAATATTTTGAAACTAATTTGACTGTGCGCTGTTGCTGCAGCAACAGCACCCAGTCAAATTAGTTTCAAAATATTCAACAGATTACATTTGTAGTTTTTTTGGAAATTAATAGTCAGGGTGTTCAGAGATCGATCGATATATGTTAAATACCCACTACATGGTGTGCAAGGAAACAATAATGCACTAAAGATAGCAATCTGCCAGTTTTCAATTTTCAGTTTTCTTTAGTCCACTCTGGCTATATAACAATAGCATATTAGGGCAACATGTGTACAATTTGATTATTATTATTATTATTATTATTATTTTTTTTTATTTATTATTATTATTATTATTATTATTATTATTCCCTTTACCCCCGTCAACCGCCCCCCCCCCCCCCCCCCCATCCCCACCCCTCACCCCAGCCACTCCCACATACACCGAGCATCATATGACCCATTCAGTATACAATAGACAAACACTTGACTAACTGACATGAATTGTCACATCCAGGTTATTTGAATTGTATCAATTCATGAAAAGAAGTAACCAAAGAGGGACATTATGCCTATTTTCCTATAAGGTCAATTTGCTGATCAGATTTGCCCAAGAAAATTGCAATTTTCTTCACAGAAAATGTCCATTTGCCGACCAAGGGAAGACTATTTTGTTGACGATTTATGACTGGAGATTATCGAGCCAGTCCTAATGACTATATCCTGTGGTGAAATCCTGGAAATGGCCTTCTCTTGGCCTGAGATTGGACACTTTGCATGCGCTCTACAGAGACCGGTGTTGTGTTTATATCCATCCACATATAAATATGTTGTGTTTGGGGGAAACAACTATGGCTATATTTAGATATGTGTTTATGAATAAGTTGTTTTGCTTGAACTTGATGTTCATTTCGCTGTGTATATTCAGCTTTCTTTTAATGGCAATGCCGTCTTCTGACTACATACCTTGGTGGTGGAATTAGGGGTGGTCTCAGCAAAGGAGATTGCGTTGCTTATATACACATGCGTGCCTATGCGCGTGCGTGCGTGCGTGCGTGCGTGCGTGCGTGCGTGCGTAGGTGCGTGCGTAGGTGCGTGCGTCGGTGCCTGCGTGCGTGTGTCGGCATCATCCTCGAGTGTACGGGCTCTGCGTTTGTGTAGGCTATATTTTACTAGCATATTTTGTCTCTTAATCATCTGGTGAATGAATGTGGACAGAAGATGTATGGAAGGGTTTGCATGTTGAATGTCTCGTTTGTGGGCCGGGAGATGACTATCTTGGGGAGTTCACCACCGCAGTCACTGGCTCGGTTATCAAGCTGGTCATTCCAATGTTGAGGTCCTGGCAATGGTCTTCTATTGTCCTCTGATTGGACTGTTTGCAAGGGCTCTATAGAGGCCGGTTCGTGTTTATATCCGTCCACATATAAACATGTTGTGTTCAAGGGAAACAACTATGGTTTTATTTATGAGTAAGTTGTCTCCCTTGAACTTGGCAATCAATGCGCGGTGTATATTCAGCTTTCTTTCAATGGTAGTGCAGTCTTCTGCTCAATACTTTGGTGGTGGTGTTAGGGGTGGCGCCAGCAAAAGGCATTCCTTTGCTTATATACGCGTGCGTGGGTGCGTACGTGAGTGGGTGCGTGTGCGCGTGCGTGTAGTTTATCAATGCTGCGTCTGCGTCTGCCTATGTTTTATTCATGTGTATATACTATCAATTGTATTGGGTTGGGTGGATACGAGTTTGTAGTATGGACTATGTGGGTGGTGAATATGTATGGAGGGTTGTAATTATTGAAGCATTGGGCGGGCTTGAGCGAATTATAGATGGGATAGGGGAAGTGTGCAGTGCATACATCTATTGCCATGTTCTCAGTTATTCTTGTATTTTATTATCTGTATTTATTAGTTATATCTAACGTGTTCATTTACGTTTTGTAAAATCGAAAAGAAAATGGTTTGCTTGGAAAGATTACCTTTAAATACGTCTTGCGGCAGCTGCTGTAGGGCCATCAGCCCCAGGCTTGTCCTGAGGGAGGTGATGTTATGAAGCTACCTTAGGGTTATACTAGAATCGTCTGTACACTCTAGCTCGCTATGTCCTAGACAAGTATTTACAATGTAAATTGTATTGTATGTCTTTTTTTGGACAAAGGTCGTTGTGACCTCGAACTAGCCTGTTGATTATTTTGAATGGAGTCAGGTATAGCGAGTAGGTGTGCTTTAACTTTTGGCCCTCCTTGTGGACGCCGGTCTGGAGCACTTTTCAGACACCACCTATATGGCTGCAGGCTTGGGTTTCGGTGCCTTTGCACTGGACCATATGTATCTGTGTATTATTTTCTTTTACCACACACACGCACGCACGCACGCACGCACGCACGCACGAAAAGATAAAGCATGTATATTCTATAATGTACACTCAAGGGCCTAAGGCGTATTGTGAATAAATTAGCTATCTATCTATAAAAAACATAAATGGGCCTATTCCAAAATTGGGAGTGGGAAGCTGAAGATATGCTTAGTCCACAACATGTTTGGCTGGGTGGGTGGTGGGGTGGGGTGCTCACGAACGCACATACACGATACAAGTGGGGAGTATTTTATAGTACGGTTTGCAATCGTAGACTATGGTATAGTTACGTTAAATTAAATGATGACTAACGAAATAATGACTTTCTTCCAAATCCCATAATCAACAATAGTCATGCGTAGATGAAGCTGATGGCCACCAAAATAATTGCTAATCAAAATTCCCGTTTGATATGTTAAAAAGCTCAACATTTGTCAGGAAAATTTTAAATCTGTTCAATGATTGTATATGCAAGCCAAGAGAATGCTATTTTTTAATACAACACTGAAATGACTGGCTTGGCGAACCAGTCATTCTAGTGGTAAATTTAAGAAAATAGTCTTCTTACTCTTATACATTCCCTCAAGCCATTTTTCACAGGCTTGCCCATGTAACCCCTTCACTGATGTCAATATTATATCTGGTATGGTGTCGATAATAAAGAAACAAACAAATTTGGTGAAAGATTTTGCTGTCTATGAAACAGTTCATCTTTTGACTTAATTTAAAAATTTACAATTTTGACATCAGGGTGGTAAAGGTTAAGGATTAATGAAAGATTATATGCAGACCCGAGACAGGTCATTTTCTCATAGGACCTATCAATTTGCAGATCAATAGAAGACTATTTTTGAAAATATACCACTGGAGTGACTGGCTGTTATCGACGTAGTCATTCCACACTTTGTAAATTTTCAAAAATAGTCTTCTCTTGGTCAGCAAATCGATTTGTCGACTTGAGCGTTAAAGGGTTAATATAATAACTATATAATTCATATTTTGCTATACTAGTGCTCTAAACTACATAATGTATATCATTAAAAATAATAGATAACTGAATAAAATTATTTGTTTATTTATTCAGGTCGCACAGGCACACGCACACAATTGCCATTGCTTAGACACCAAATCATACACATATATATTAATTCATACACACATATATTGGTAAAAAGTAATTGTAATTGTAATTAATTACATTCACAAAATTGAGTCATTGTAATTGTAATGTAATTGAATGTTTTGCAAGGTAATTGTAATTAATTACTTTGGCAATGTAATTGCCCCATGTCCGGATGCGACATAGGCTGTCTTTGTAAAATATCACACATTTGCCAGACA